>JABEVN020000015.1:0-107500 GCA_013146195.2 Codonopsis lanceolata | reverse complement strand
ACAAACCATTAACGTACATTTTTTGGGGAAAATGACGAAGATACGCTTAGTGAAGAAAAGGCGTATGGACAAAGCCCTTTATCAAATTTGGGCATCGCATTTCAAAATTTGAGCCTCACAATACACAATTGAAGTCTGTCTAAATTTGGGCATCGCAATGCACAATTAAAATCCGTCCAAATTTGGGCATCGCAATACAAAAAATCTCCGTCCAAATTTGGGCACCGTAATGCACAATTGAAGTATGTCCAAATTTAGGCATCACAAAGCAAAAATTGGGCATCGAAGAAGGAGAAGGAAGATTGGGGCTTACTTTTGATGTGCCTAAAACACAACTTAGGTAAGAATACCCGGTCGTATCAAGTAATAAAGTGTAGATAAGTACGAGTATCGATCCCATGGAGAATTATGTAATTTTCACTTCAACCAAGCATCAAAATTGGGCTAACTAATTATATTTGAGCTAAAAGAAAATGAATAGAAAACTAAATTAAAAACAACTAAAAAACACAATTAAATTTGCACTATTGCGGAGGTGGTTTGACAACAACAAATCAAAATTAAAATACATGAGTACAATATTTCTAGTCTTGGTGATGTTTAAGCTAATCATCTTTTTACTTTTCTTTAACTTAAGTCTTAGTAGTCGGACGCACAAAATTAATAGTTACTACGAGCCCTCACTACAATATTGACCATAATCTCCCTGACATCGCGAATGACTAAGGTGGATTGATCGCGTGTCAAAATAAGCATCGAATGACTATCTACGGATGATCTCCTCTCGGTCTCATTTCACACAAATAATTATTATGATTTTCGAAATTAATAGGACGGGCTCTCGCATCTTATCCTATAATTCTAGTGATAATCTAATAGTTGACTAAACTATCAAAAGCATTAAGAACACAATATAACCAAGTACATGGTAATACTTCATAAAAAGATATTCTCTTTATTTTTCTACAAATCATGTCGGTAGCCGATTGGCTATCGATGAGTGTCACAAAAACACCAACTATGAAGTTGATTGGTCCAAAAAGTAAAGGTAGCTTTCACGGATTCTAAACATCTCTTAAATTGTTTAATTAATGATCAATCAATTAAAGACATAAAGCCCACAAAATAATAGTTAAACATGAATGTGTACTAAATAAAGATAAAAATTAAATTAAAATCACTACATTTAACATAGAAAATAATTACAGTTCATAAATAATTTAAGCACAAACCAATTCAACAATTACAAAATTTCAGTCCAATAAAATATAACAAATATCATAAAATAGATATAAGAAGAATTAAATAGAATGAAGAACGAATCTGGGGTTAAAATCTTTTATAAATACATCACTGACTTTTGATTTATTTCCCTAAACCTTTAATGGTGATTTCATTTTGGAAGAAATAAAAGAGTGTGGGATGAAATGGGGGAGAGGGGCTGCTGCCCCATTTAGGGCTCAACAGCTCGAAATGTGGGGCTTAAATCTCCAATAGAGGCTGCTGGGAATCTATATATATATATGTATAAAGCCAAGATAGTCTAAAAATAGTAAAATCCCTCCAAAATTTGTCTTCCTAAAATAGAAATTCATCTATATATATATAATGACAAACGTGATTTTCCCGCCTAAAACTTATTTCCATAAATGAAAACATTGGAAGCTGAAACACTTTGTTTTTTTTGTTTTTTCTTTTGTTTTTATACTAAACATTTAATATTCTTAGATAAGTTGACATGAATATATTTATACATTTCTAGAAACTTTGAATACACCCAAACTGTTGGTATTCTCAGCACAATTCACAATATCATGCCTGACCTTTTATTTTCCATCACATTTATATAAAGTATGTGGATGTTCTTTGCGGATGTTCAACCAATCTTCTGCAAAATTTAAAAAAAAATCGGTCACGAAATAAACTTTAGACATTTTGAACCCAAAATTTTTACTGCAACTATTATGGCTTCTATATCATTCGTCCTAAGAGACGTCCACAAACAAATATTCGAATGGATTCTCAATATCAAAGTTGTAAGGAAATAGTTAGTTCCGGCTGAAATAAATAACGAAGTTGTTGACATGGTCTAACTATAAAGTTATATATTTTTTATAAGCATGAAGAATGATTAAATAAAAAATATTAAGAAATGTAACAGATAAATTCATAAGTTATAAATTCAAATCTCAAAATTTGAGTTATGTATTCTTTTCAAAATAACCTTAAGAAGTATGTTTAAAAATTTAGAATATAACAAATCTCGGACAGTAAAATAAAATATTTATCATTAAACAATATTTTCACTACATACTTGACTTTATTTTAAATATTGAAGTCTCAGATTATTAAATTTGTATTTTTTAAAAAAAAACTTTAAAAGTTGTACAAGGAAATAGAATGTAAAACAAAATGATATAGACTCAATTTTCAGCTCAATGAAAAATTAAAAGGATTTGAATAATCCAGGAAGAGATCGCTACGATTTCTTACCAAATGTTAGGTGAATGAAATTTTGAAGTGAAAGAATATATGTCAAATTAAGGATTCTAGATGAAGGGTTCTAACTGAAGGGTTGTATTTGTTAGACGGCAGATGTTGAATTTGGTTAGGTGTTGAGGTCGTGTATTGCTTTATTAAGAGTAGTTTTCCGGTAAGACCGTCTTACGAGTTTTAATTCGTAAGAGGGAGCCTCACTATCTCACAACACAACTCACCAACACACGGTGGGTCGAGTAAACGAGATACGTCTTACATAAAATAAATGTAATATTATTTTTTTTGTAAGTTTTTATTGTATATTAATAGGTTAAAATGGACAACTTACATGACATGAGGCTTAAGGGTGGATGTGAGATTTTAATGGACTAGGTTTTATATATAGTAGGCCTTTTAGTGTTTTTCAATTAGGTGAGTTTTTTTATTTTTTATTTTGGTAAGAAATAATTACGGGCCGGTCCCTTTTTTCTAAAATGTTAACCGTTGAAATACTCTTTTTTTAAACCGCAAAAGTATTTTTTTTTCTTCCTTAACCGTTGAGTCTTTTATGACGTGTCATATTTGCAAGGAAGGGTTATACTTGTCACGACTCTTGATGCTTTTGACACCATAAATGAGTACATAGTATCTAACAATCACTTAGAAGAAAGAACTTATTTGAGTTCAAATTATATGTGTAGGGTAGAGAACAACACAAGTTTGTTTGAAGACAATCATCCTACAGAGTTTTTAAATAGTATAAAGTTTTCAGCATTGTCTAACCATGAATTAACACTTAAGGTTGGTGTTTCGGTGATGTTGTTGAGAAACATTGACCCTGTTGTTAGGTTGTGCAATGGAATAAGACTAATTGTTACCATGCTTGAGAATCACGCTGTTGAAATAAATTTTTTGAATGGAAGCAATGTTGGAGACAGAATGTTTATACCAAGAATGTCATTGTCTCCATTAGATGTGAGGTTGTCTTTCAAGTTTCTAAAAAAAGATAATTTCTATTGGTAGTATCGTATGTCATGACAATTAATAAAAGTCAAGGTCAATCACTATCGAATGTAGGATTCTTCTTGAAGAAGCCAACATTCAGTCATAGTCAGTTGTATGTTACAAGTTCTAGGGTAACAAACCGTTCGGTTTGAAGATATTAATACTGATGAAAATGGAAAGCCAACAAATAAAACAACAAATGGTGTGTATAAAGAAAATTTTAAAAATCTATAATATTACCAATAAAATGATGTACTTATATTTAAGTAGTTGTCTCAAACATTGCTTTTCTTAATATATTATTTTGATTTTGATTTTTTTATTTGTTTTGCTTGAATATTATATAATTAAAAAAATATTTTTATTCGTGCGTTTAACGCACGGGTGTAAAACTAGTTTATATGTAATAAAAGTTGTGGGTCATGTATTCTAAACCATAAATTAATTGATTATACATTAATTGATTACATGTGTCATAATTAATCAAATACTACCTTAATATGTGAAAATCAAATACTCTCTTGGAATATGAAAACCAAATATTGCCTTGGAATATGAACAAACTTCTAATAAATTGAAAATAAAGTTAACAAAATATTTCAACATCATCAAGATCTTAATTTTATTATTCATTTTCCATGTTATAAATCGATATCATAATTTTTTTTATAGTATTCTACACGTTAAGAAATTTCTTGTCTTATAGAAGATAAAATATGATGAAATTAAACATCGGCTTCTGCCAACATATATTATTTAAAAAAAGTATACTTTTACTTTTATATTAAATCAAGAGTCTCGACAAAAGTGTATTTATTCAAATATTCAAAACAGAAAAAAATAAAATAGCAAACCATGATTTAATTTCAATCCTAGCATGTAGGTCAAACAAAAAAACTTTGAATATTAACCAACAAACCAAATTCCATCAAATCCAAACTAGATTTTTTTTGTAAGAATATTGTTGTTTGTTCGGTTTTGAATGCTCAATCCCCCAAATATAATTATTATTGTATTTAAAAGATCAATTAATATTTTATTGTAATTTTTTACCAACTAACCATTAAAAGGCTTGGATATCTCATTGTAGGAGCTAAAATTTGAATGCAAGTAATGTTGGAGACAAAGTATCACAAGAATGTCATTGTCTCTATCAGTAAAAACAAGAATATCACATCTAGATGACAGGAAAATCACAAAATAAAAAAAAAACTTGATCACGAAATATAAAATTAATATCGAAATAACACTACATAACGAATTTGAATCCTCATCACAATTGTTAAGACAACTTATTGACATATTTGAAACTAAAGTGCACATCTAATGAAATGGACCAAAAGTAAAAGCAATCCATTGACAAATCTATAAAAATATAAAGAAGCATAAATAGAAAAATATTTTTTCATCTCCATCGGACCCGTTGAAAAAATATTTTAAAACCATCAATATCTTAATTTTATTGTCAATATTACATTTTAATAAATCGAAATCAAAATTTTTTAATAATATTTTATACGTTAAAAATTTGTGGTCTTATAGAAGATAAAATATAATGAACTTAAACAATCGGCTTCAGTCGACGTGTACTCTAAAAAAAATATTTTTATTTTTATGTAAAACCAATATAGTCCCTACAAAAGTGTATTTATTAAAATATTAGAAACAGAAAAAAAAAGTAACAAACCATTACTTTATAATTTCAACCAAAGCAAACATGTAAGTCAAACAAAAGTTAAGGTCAATCATTGGTACTATCATATGCAATAACGATTAACAATAGTTAAGGACAATCATTGTCGCATATATGACACTTCAAGAAATATGGTTCAAAGCAGATCATGATTTTTTGGTTAACAAATCGTTCTGGTTTAAAAATATTGATTGATATGAGATAAATAAGAAAAACCAACAAAATAACACAACAAATGTTGTATAATGAATTCAATGTTTATCATATTACCGATACAATAATGTATTTCTATTTAGATAGTTGCAATTCATTCTTTTAATTTTATTTATTGTCTTTGTTTTGTTTGAATAAAATTTAATTAAAAACATATCTATGTCCGTGTGTTAAACGCACGGGTGTAAAACTAGTTAAAATGATCAATCCATAATTGAGGGGATAGGAGGTAGGGGCAAAATAGGAAAATTTTGTAGGAATTAGGGCTAAAATGGAGAAATAAAGAGGCACGGCTGGGAGAATAAATATCAAGAGGGAAATGGACGGATGGGGAGGAGAGTTGGGGTGAATATTTGGTGAAGAAGTGTCGTGAATGATTGATTAGTGAAGTTAAAAAGCATTTTTTGTGTGAAAAAACAAGCTAGGGGTAGACTTGGAATAAAAGAAACTATTACACCCAAAAAATCAACGAAAGGAGGAGCTGTCAAAACAAATGGAAAACAATTCCACTCATGTCATCATGACGTCAGCTTCCACTAACTAATAAATTCAACTTTCAGTATTTTGCTCCAGAGCCCCTGTATTTTCAATAAGTGCTCCGAGGGTCCTTTCTTGTCCAGAGCGCAATGAAGTCCTCGTTAGCCACTGTTTATCCTCCTTTGCCTTGGCATGCTAACGGACTTTGACGGAAGTGTTGTAACTCAACTTTGCCTTGAACTTCATGCTAAACGTCATGAAAGCTCGATTAAACCTTGGAAAGCTACATTAAAGCACAAATACATAAATAAGACTCCATCCGTCCCTAAATTATCGTCCTAGTTGACTCGGCGCACGGATTAAGAAAAAACAATTGACTTGATTATTTATATTGATTTAATGTGTAGTTTCCATTAAAATCCATGTGTATATAGCCCATAATTAAAGTAGAGTGAAAAAGTAAGGGTAAAGTGGTAAAAGTGATGTTCTAGAAAGGTAAGTTTCAAACTGGACATTTATTTTTGGACAGACTAAAAAAGAAATGAAGACGATTATTTATGGACGGAGGGAGTAATATTTTCAAGTTATAATTAACTCAAAATATCACAAAATAAAAGGAAATTCAAGGAAAAATCCATGAAAATTTTGGGCTCATCAACTTTCTTGAAAGAGTAATGATATCCTTACTACTAGTGTTACAACTTGCATACTAAAAGGTAAAGTTGAAAAGTCAACTATGCATTTCTCAAAGCAAGTTATAACACTAGTTATAGGGTTAGCATTACTCTTCTTGAAAAGACGACCCTCATCTTTCTTCTATTTTCTCGCTAAAAGAAAGCTTTGCGATTATTCTGTTATAGAATCAAGCGCTTGCTTTAAGCAATTTCAAGAAATAAAAGAGCCCTCAAATTGGAGTCCGGTAATTTTCGAAACTGTGGATTCAGGGTTCGAGCAAGTTAGGATTTTCATCAAAATCTATTTTATGCTTTTTCCTCTTATTGAATCAACTGCGAATGAAGGTTTAGCAGTGGATGGAAATTGAGGACATAAATCGAAGAAGGAGAAGGAAGATTGGGGCTTACTTCGCCGGGGATGGAAGAGATTCTAGGTCCGCAATGGAGACTCGCCGGGCAACTTAAGCCAGATCTAAGAGAAAGATAGTGTGATGAAGAAGAAGAGAGAAAAGTATGAGTAGAGGAAGCAAACATATTGGATGAGGCTCAGCCGGATCTGGACGGACCAATATTAGAAAAAAAATATATAAAAATGAACTTATGCGCTTGGGAAAAAAATAGGATAGTAGGATTACAATTTTAGGAAAAGAGAACGGCCCACAATATTGCTTTTCTAAGGAGGGAGTATGTTAGTTTGACAGTTTGTTAAGTTTCTTAAAATTTAGTTTGGATGCAGAAGTAATAGTTAATATATTCATGTCTGCATTTGTCAAAGTTGGTCAGGAAATAGGTTTCAATTTATTGTAATTTGTTAAGACAAGGTTTGGTTGTGCTTGATATCTTTCAATTTGAGTCATTCATTGTAACTTAAGTCTATTAAATCATTTAGCTTCCACGAGACAGAGATATCCGTGATGGCAGTGAGCAAACGCACTATCCCGATGTGATGTTGGTCCTAAAATGTTGTTATTCTATAATCTTGCTGAAATCAATCATTCATTTATTTGAAGAAATTTTGTAAAAACGTAAACACATACTATAATACAGAGCTAGATCATTAAAGTTCTCCGTCCCAAAGCTCTTGAATCGACTTGATGGGTCCATCCTTTGACACAAATTGCTCTCCAATATTTAGTCTGCCTCGGGGGATCGCACTGATCTTTTCAGTTTCTTCATCGTTCAATTCCCATTCAAAAATGTCAACATTCTGTTTCAACCTCTCTTTGTTGTAGCTCTTAAACAACACCACCACCCCTTGCTCGTATGCCCATCTCAAACAAATCTGCATTATAACCAAATTCAATTAGCCTTTTAATTTGTGCGTTTGTTCTCACTTCTCAGAAGAGCTAGGTTAGTCTGCAGGAGCACTGCACCTGAGCTACGGATTTCCCCTTGGCCTTTGCAATTTCTTTTAGAACCTCGTTTTCCATGATTAAGTTGGTTCCCCAACTGTTACCCACTGCTCCTAATGGTGAGAAAATTTCAACAACGACTCCCTTGGGCTTGCAAAACTCAATCAGCTTCTTTTGTTGCCATAATGGGTTCATCAATACCTTTAATTTAATTAAATGTACAAATAGCTAGATTGGTGAGCATCATGGATATATGATGTGTGTGTGTGTGTGTGTGTGATTGACAGGGAGAGATCAAGACTCACTTGATTGACAGATGGAGGGATTTTTGCAAAGGCAAGAACATCTCCGAGTTTCTTGGTAGAGAAATTACTAACTCCTATGGATTTTGCTAGCCCAAGTGTGTGGCACTCTTCCATGGCTGTCCACACCGACTCCATATCAAATGGAACCACGTTTTCTTTCTTTGTCGGGTATTCGAAACTCCCCGGCTTCAGGCTCACAGGCCAATGTACAAGATAAAGATCAACATAATCCAACTTCAGATTCCTGTAACAATTAATTATATAGACAAAATAACTAATTGGATTATGGAAATTGAAATGAAATCCGTATTAGTATTACTGCAGAGTTTGTTGAAGGGCAGGTAGGACACGATCGGGATGAGCATCGCTGCACCATAGCTTAGAGGTGATGAAAAGCTCGTTACGGGACTTGATTAAACCTTGTTCTAGTGCCTCAGCTATAGCTTCACCAAGATCGCCCTCTGATTGGTAAGCAGCAGCCGTGTCAAAGTGCCTGATACCAACCCTAATTGCTTCAACCACAGCTTTTATGACAATTTCTGATTCCACGGACGGGAACGATGCAGTTCCCAGCCCCAACACTGGTATTTTCTGCCCACAACTCAGACTGAGTTGTGGAATTGAGTTTGAGTATACACTCATTTCTAGCTAGCCTCTGCTTCTTGTGTTACTTCATGCATCTATACTCTATTATAAGTGGTAATATATATAGATTTTCAAACTCTCATCTTTCAACATCTTCTCTAGGGCTCTATTTTGTTTTTGGCTCTTTCCCGGAGGGGCTCAATTTGCACGTGACCCATAGTTAAGGGGTTATTTGTGATTCACTAATGACCGTTGGATCTTACGATAAAGATCAATCCAACCTCCATATAACTTGAGTCAGACCCAAGTTGTTTTATAACTTTGATACAGTCCATATATCAATTTTGAATTGTTTTTAATTATTAATATATATGACATTTATTTATGTACACTTGTGCGTATTGTATTTATGCATTTTTTCTTGAATATCACAGACTATCCTTTTTTTACTTATTGTTACCATAATCTTATTATATAATTTCAAAACTCCTAAATGTAACACCTAAAAATACTAAATGTAATACAATTTAAGAGGTCAAGTTACCAAACTGTCTTCCATTTAATTTCAAAAATAAAAGAAGCTAATAAAGTTACCAAACTGTCCTTCTAATATAAAAGAAAAATAATACTCCCTCCGTCCTAATTAATCATCCTAGTTGACCCGGTGCACAGTTTAAGAAAAAACAATTGACTTGATTATTTATATTGGTTTAATGTGTAGTTTTCTTTAATGTCCATGTGTATGTGGCTCATAATTAAAGTAGAGTGAAAAAGTAAAGATAAAGTGGTAAAAATGATGTTCTAAAAAGGTAAGTTTCAAAGTGGACAATTATTTTGGGACGGACGAAAAAGGAAAGGAGGATGATAATTTAGGGACGGAAGGAGTAATAATTACTGATTTAGAGAAAAATAAATCTTTAAAACAGACGTTTTTTTTGGAAAAAGCATCGCCAACCAAAATCAAAAATTTTCAAAAGGAATCAACAAGAAATATCTCAATCATCACTATTGTAAAAGAATCGTCATCAACAATTTGATAAAAATTTAAAAAGTCGCCATGAATTTTTTTTTTCCATAAAAAAGTTGCCAGGATTGTTGGTGTTTTAGCAAAAGGGTAGCTTAAGGTTGGCGTCCCTAAGCCCCACTTTATTCTTCTCTTCTCTTGAACCTGTTTCATGATTGGAACATAGGTCACTGGCTTGAGATCACTGTATCGATCACATTAAATGAGATTACTCTCATACTTAGCTTAGATGAAGCCCGAGAGCTGATGAAACTCTAGGAGAAGTATTAACCCCACCTCCATTCTCTGATTCTTTAGCCCAATTGTTTTTGCTTTTTTTAGCCGCAGTAAAATCGAATTGTTTTTGCCGCAAAATTGTTTTTTTTTTGCGATTTTAGCTTTAAATATTGTTTTTAATCTAGAAAAAAAGAAATATATAACATATATTAAGTACAACGTAGGAGTAGTGGCGGGTGTCAAACCGTCAAAAAATAATTTCTTATTTACCAATAACGAGTATAGGGTAGTAGGGATTGTATCCACATGGAATGTCAAATTTACTTCTTTAAAGAATTTAACAAAGCAATTTAAAACAATGATTGAGGTTTTTAATCTAAACTAATTAACAAACAATGAATTAACTAAAAGCTGCAATTAAATGTCTAGATGTAAACAAAACAGAAAATGATGCATGAATTTAATAAGAGAAAAATACAGTCAATGAACTTAATATAATCCTAAAAGTTACTACCGATCATAAATAAAAAAATGACTCAATGAGCTTCAAATAAACCAGTTATAGTTGTCGAGAACCGCCAAACACCTTATCTCTCCTTACTGTCTCGATAGTTAAGAGAAGCTCATTAACTATTTCCTTAATCAAAAGACAACCCCCGAGATACTTGTATGATTTAAAGTTTTGAAAGCATTAAGAGAAAGAGAGAGAAAGACTCGATTATAAACAGTGCATATTGAAGCAATATCATTTAATTTAGATTACTCATTCCCGCAACACAGATCGAATATGTTTGTGATACCTTAAACGGTGTGTTATTTGCTATTTTGTTAGAACCCGATGACAATTACGAATCAACGGTTCCAACTAGCTATGAACTATTAGGTTAATTAAAATTCTAACCATGAACATTAACTAAGCATAATAATCATAAGTCACAATTCATTTTGTAACAAACAAACAGAGAATGAATAAATACTCGAACCCAATTGAGAATGGAAAAATAATTATATCTCACAATATAATTTGTAAAGAATTACTTGTTCATTAACTGGAAAGAAAGAATTTAGTCACGAGACATATAGAGGAATGAATCTTACTTACAAAATGAAATTAAGAAAACCTAATCAACAAGTATTCAAACAAGAGAACAAAGAGAGTTGTTTCTAAAATTCCGCTCCTTCCAATCGATGCACTGCTCCTCACCTTTTCGATTAGTGTATGCGAGTGAGTGAGTGTCTCTTTGTGTGTGTTTCAATCGTGTTTCCATGATTGGATGCCAATTTCTAAAACTGACTTCTCCTTATATAATTGAGCCCCTCCTTATTTTCCAAGTATTTCCTCCTTTATAGAGACTATGATCTCCATTCATAACCTCACGCCTAGGTAGTTGTTGACAAAGTTGACAACATATCTTTCTCAATATTTACAACAAAATGAATTAAAGAAAAGAAAAATTTTTGAATGTCCAATGTCTTATATGTCCCAAAGTAACAATATTCAGCTTTACAGTTTTCCTTTGTACGTGACAATGTTCTTTTTTTCCGGCTCATTTTTCTGAATAGCACATGCTCATTCGGTACCATGATATCTGAATTTCTTTTTTGAACTTGGTATTCTTTTCACTTTTTCACCATCAATCTCTTATAAATCTGTAATTATTAAACATACAAAATACCTATAAAAGTGCAATATTTACAACAAGTTAAAACACAAAATCAATATTAAATATCATATTTATTTGAGTTCACAAGTAGGTAACAATTTATTGAAAAAGAAAATCAACATGAATGTTGTAATTTAGATCGAAATTCATTGAAAAAGTTGTTGGAAAAAAGAATATATTATACAAAGGATTTATGGTTAATTGTAATATAGAGTTTGAGATATATTAATATTCAAAACAGCTGATATAACTTTTTTTTATAAAAGGATAAATTAATATTTGAAGTTCAGAGTTAATTGTAAGTGCTTTTCATAAGAGGGTTTACACCATAGATACTTTTTTTTTCTTGACTTTTTTCATGGTGGATATTATCTTCGTTGGCTCGTCTTTTCAAAGTTGTTTAGCAGCTTATATATAAAGCAGCCTCTTCTTTCCCCTTTTTTTTTTTTTTGGCGTCACTGGTGACGCATAACATTTATGAAGGCATTGACCCTTGACCTACCGGCTACAGCAAGTCTTGGAGTCCTTCTGGTTCTTAGTGATTTTTTTTTTTAATTGTTCTTTTTGAGTAAATCTTACTAATTGAGGATCCATGGCTTTCTAGGTAAAAAGATCCAGAAATATAGCTAAATAAATGGCTGACTGCTGAATATCATACATGATAAATAAAATGTATTTTCTCCTATATTTTTTAAAAAAATTGGGCAGCTTAAGAGAATTTATTTTCCTCAAACAGAGAAAAGAGTAGAAATTATCAACTTTAAAATTACCATGCCAGTGTATGACCAAAAACCAGTGGCAGATGCGGGAATTACCGAGAGGGGAGGAGAAAGTATATTGACAAACAAAATATTACAAAAAAAATATTAAAGTTGTAGCTAAATTTTTTACTTTGTTGAAAATTTCAATGAAAATATACGTTTAAAAAAAAGTTCAGTCTTGTTTTGATAAACTTGTACTCCAACAATTTGTTTCATACAAATTAAGCGTAGGGACAGTCAAATATACTATTTTAAGTTATCCTCATCGACCGACCCATGTGATTGTAACGTCATTAAGCCTATCTTCAAAGAGGAAAGAATTTTACATCACATACAAATGGATCACCCAACTTTTTCATTTTTTGTAATTCGATTATTGAAATTTTGAAATATTTATTTTGTCTATCCAACTTTAGTCAGGTTATAAACGAGTCCATTCTTTAACAGGCGTTACTTAAGGACGTTAACTTTTAGTGAAATCCCTTTTTATGTTCCTATAAAAAAAGGTCCAATTGTAAATAATAGAACTTTGAGGTTACAGGTCTGAGTTAACAATGTTGATCTTGGAAGAAAATCTCACAAATCCAAAGAGAGAAAAAACCAAAATTATGGATGTCGATGGCACCGAAGTGGAAGCAGCCTAGGACTCATTGATCTTCAGCTGTTAAGGTGAGCCTGAAAGGAACAACGTTTGAGCAAAGAGTGAGGCAGAAGGAAGTGAAGAAGGCATACCCCCTAATCGAAAAAACCCAAATTTCCAAATATGGGTTCCATCTTCTCTCTCCCTCCCCCTAATCGCTCTCAGTTACTACTGTTTCACTATTTTCTCTCTTTCTATTCCTTTCTCTCTCTCACCGGAGATGGAAACAAATTCACACACACCAAAGACAATGGAGATGGAAACAGAGTCTCATTCCTCAAAAACCAGAAAAGAAATTCGTTCAAAGATGAGAACTTAATCTTCAAATGAATTGGACTCGGAATTATAAGAAGAGGATGTCTCGTTTAAAGAAACAACATATTGAGCAAAGGGCGAGGCAGAATGAGGTGATGAAAATCTCAAAACCAAATGGTTTATGTTCGAAAAAACCAGATTTCTAGATTTGGATTCCCTCTTATATCTCCCACTCCCTAATCGCTTTCAGTCACTACTACTGCCGCCAGAGCTTCAGATTTCCAAATCTGGGCCTTCATCGAATTCGGGTTGGTGGTGGTGATCGAGGTCAAGTCGTCATCATCTTCGTCCTCAGTGGCGTCGTCTTCGTCGTGGGATTGAGGTTTACCTGTACGGGAGGTAGTGATTTGGGGCTCTCTTTTTCGCCTTTTCCACCTGTTCCTTGCCTTTGTTAATTGGAAACCGCAATTGAAATCAATGTTCAATTTCTAAAAAAATCATTGTGTTGACTAGATGAAGATGAACATTGTTGAATCGGTGCCACTATTTAGCCCCCCGAATCCTCCAAGTTGACCCCCCAAAAATTTTCAAAAGTCATTATTCCTATTTTACCCTCCTTATAAGTTGACCCCCCCCTTCATCGTCCCTGCCCTCAATTGTTCGGCTAGAGCATGCAAAACAAAACTGTGTTGTTCGGCTAGAGCATGCCGAACAACACTATGTTTAAATTTTTTTAAAAAATATTTTCAAAATGTTCAGACCTCCTTTATTGAACACCACTGTGTTGTTCGACTAAAGCATGTCGAACAACATTAAGTTAATTTTTTTAAAAAATATTTCCAAAATATTCAAACCAACTTAGCCGAACAACACTGTGTTGTTCGGCATGCTCTATCCGAACAACACAGTGTTGTTCGGCCAATATGGTCCGAACATTTTGAAAATTTTTAGGGGTTAATTGAAAGGGCAAAATAGGGAGTTTACACTTTTGGGAATTTTTGGGGGGTCAACTTGAATTACCTAAATCATTGCATGTTCAATTTCCTCCTTTTTTTGTTTGTGTTTTCAGTTAGACCCCTTTAGATTTCTAATAGGTAAAGAATTATATTTAGAAGTGTAAAATAGATATTTGACATAACTTAACGGTTAAATCTAACATCTATCTAAAAAATGAGCTCACTTGCAACAGAACTAAAGTTTGATGGCAAAAATAGATATTTCAAACTTTCGGCGGCCGAATTACAAAAAATGGGAAAGTTTGGTGGCTCATTTGTGTGTTTTGCCTTTTTATTTTGATTATGGGAGAAATTTTGGCCGTCTCTTTTTTAAAGTTTCAATTGTTCAAGTTCATTATTATTTTTAATTGAAAAAAAAATGTATTTTTGTGGGAGAAAAAACAACAATGCCCTTAATGAACAGAACATACGTGAGCAAAATTTCAGTTCATGCATCAATTTTGCATCATCATGCACAAAGAGAATCTAATTTGTGTGTCGCGAATCCAATTTATTTTCTGCATCATTAGTTTTACATCGCGATACACAAAATCAAATCCAATTATGGTAGTCATTTATAAACCAATAATTATATTTGTAGTCAAAATTTTCTTATTTTCATTGATAATTAAGGTATGACTCATTATAAATTGATTGATTTCTATTATATGTAGCCAAAGCTTTCATTATGTGCTTCATATTGTAATTAAGATAAGAATCAAATAGATTGAATATATATAGATTAATTGATTTCCGTAAATATGTAGTCAAATTTTTTTTATTTTACTTGATATTGTAATCAGGTAGAAATCAAATAGATTAAATATAAATTAATTGATTAATTTCTATAAATATGAACAAATTGATGCATCGTGATGCAAAAATTAATTGATTTTCAAAAATATGCATAAATTAATATATTGCGATACATAAATTATTTTTAACACGTGTCCGATTGACAAAATTGTCTTTTTGCGCCTTAAAGTGCATTTTCGGTTAAAAAAAATATGTGACTTAGGCGATTAAATTTTTGAAAAAAAAATATAACTTTTTTCCTCTAAAAATACAATTTTCGGTGAAAAGAAAATGAGACTAAACCAATTAATTTTTTAAAAAAATATACTGGTCAACAATATCTTCATTCATTTTTTTTTTGGGTAAAATACAATGCTTTGTTAAATTGGAAAATGGGGCAGGATATCGAGGTGGCGTGGGGTATGGTGTATATGAAAAGTTGAAAACCATAATGGATGGCGGCTTAAAACATGGAGGATCTACAAAATAATAGTAGTACTAACGGCTCCAAATCTGCTGTCCCCTATTCCTATTCCAATTCCTGTCACACCAATCCATGGCTGCCACGTGTGCAATTGGTTTTTACCCCCACTTAACCTCCTAATCCTTCCGTCAGCCTCTTCCGTTAAATTAATTTCACAGTAAAAACGCAAAAACCCCAAATCTGAAATGCCCTATCGTCGTCTACGAACAACACTTATCATTTCCTTGAATATCACCGTTGCTTTGTCGCCACCAGCATCCCTTGTCCCAGCCGATCTCCTTTCTGTTAAAGTTTCCCAATTGAAGCAAAATCGGTCTTGCTCTCTCGCCTTGTCGATCTGCCATGGAGCATCCCAATGGAACGAATTCGCTCTTGCTTTCTCTCTAGGAAAGTTCCTACTTGAAGCCAAAATGAACAGGTAAGAACAATTTCCCTCCCTAATTCATTGTTTCTTCGATTTAATCCGCTCCATCTCCAAAATTTGATATTAAGCAAAACTTTTTGATGATAACATTTTTTTGTGTTTCAATTGATAGTTTTTGATTTGTCACTGGAAAACACTCCACCCCAATGCATATCTCCTTATTCATTTGTTTTGTTTTTGTTAATACAATATATTATCATACACACACACACACACACACACATATATATATATATATATATATATATATATTTTACTTCTTTTTCAATTGATAACTCGCTGTGATTACAGTAGATCCCAAGCTTGGATAAAGGAGGAGGGTCAATTTATAATGTATATTATTTCGTTTTATGTCTTTTACCTAATTGTTTTTGAAGTGTGTGATGTTGTGTTCCTGTATTTGTAATTAGCATGTGTCGTCTCTGGTTTTCTAATTTTCTTGGAGTGCCTGGCTTATGCCGAGTTTATTGACAGTAGCTCTGCAGGCAATATGGAAGCCTTGTTCTTTCTAATCATCAATGCACCAAAGCCTATTGTATTAGCTTCCTATCTTCTCCTAATGCCACCATTTGTAGCTGGATATTACAGTTGTGGAAGTGGTTAAGATTGCTGCAATTTTCAGTGATTACAGTTGTGGAAGTGGATCTTACAGTTGTGGAAGTGGATATTACAGTTGTGCAGGCAATATGGAAGCCTTGTGATTCTCTGTTTGCCCATCTGAAGTAATTTCCATACAGTCCTCAGTTATTGCACAAGATATTAACTGTATTGAGTATCAATTGTTATATCTTTGCAGGAAGCGCAGCAGGAAATTGAACTGATGGGTAGGTGGGAAATGATTGATGTGTGTGATGCATTGGAGCTTCTGTCACCTGTTTTTGAAAGTGATGAGGTAAAGTTTTTCACACATATGCATGTTCATGTGAGCTGTGCACATTTTTGTATTTATATTGTTAATTATGATTTCCCACATAATCAAGCAAATTTGAGTGCATATGTCACGGTAGCTGTGGAAAACATTTACAATGATTGACAGGTATATCAGCTATGTATAGCTACAGAATGGAGCTTCTAAACTATCACTGAACTCTTTTAATTACAAATTGGAAACCCAATTTGGAAAGTGTGTTTGTGCTCTATGTCTATAACAGTGTATGCATGCCCTATGGCAATCCAATGAATTGTGCGATTTCTGAATATATGCTCTTTCTTTGTTTTGCTTTTTGTCTGAGATGTTTGGAATAATATACAGTAAAATTATCTCTAAAAGGCCACAAAGAAATAACGTAAAACAAAATTAGCCCTTGTGAACTCGTTTGAAGTCAAAAACTTAAAAAACACCAATAAACTACATTAATAGCGGTTTTCGGCACTCAAACTCGTTTACTCGTTTACTCGAAACAATAGCGGTTTACTCGTTTTAATTGCGGCGAGAATATAATTGTTTATAATCATTTCGGTTACAATTTTATTCGAAACTCTTTTGCACTCTTTCAATGAACCATATGCTAGGAAGGAGATCCTCATTTTATTACATCACCGCAAAAACCGGCGAACTTGGAAGAACTACACATCGTTGTACCTTCCAACAAAAACTACAATGTGCAATCTCCGGAAGCTCGAATTCAAAGCGTGCAATCTCCAGGAGACCAAGCCTCACTTCATTTGCCTTCATATTCAAATTGCTCTTCTTCTCCGGTGGCAGGCTCGAAACGAAAAGAGGCGTCCACCGAGGAACAATCTGTTAACCCAAGATAATTCCGTTCTTTTAGTCTTGATCCATTCTGAAAAATAGATTCCATTTTTTTTAACACCAAAAATGAATTAACACCCGAAGGAAGAGGTAGACCTTATTTACATGAATATGGAACTTCAAACTAAGACTTGAGGACAGCTCCTTCAGTGATTTTCCATCCCGAATTCAAAAATGACATCTCATACCTTGTTGTGTAAGTCGAATTATATGAGTCATTAAGCTCGGATGGGCTGCATCACTTAGGTGTCTTTGCCTCTTCAAGAGTTGCTTCCACAAGAGTACGCCTCCCATCTAATGCTCTTTGTGACACTTGTCAATGGTAAGGTTTAAAAGAGTATAGTCCCAAAACCAACCATGTTGAGCAATTTCCACTACACGTTTTGTCCAAATCTTTAGCATCTGTCCATCCAATACCTCTGCCAATTTTTCGACGCAATGATCAGGCCCAAGAGCCTGGGACTTGATATTTTGCCATTTGCGAACTAGACTTTTGGCAAATCTTGCATCCATTCTAGGTATATTCTCAGCACTTTCAACTATGGAGGCCCCTACATTGACGACTTCGGATGCCATGGTGAACCAACTTCTTTAAGAGGAATAGAAGAGCCTTTCTGAATGGGATATATTTCATGCCGCCCGAGTTATCAATCCAATCACCATGCCGGCACACATGATCTTAACAGTTGAATCTTTTATCCGGTTAGTAATCATTTCTTGCTCAAGTATCTCATTGGAACTACTTATCTCGGGAGCACCGAGTGCGATGGCGAAGCATCTTGATCGAGGTTGTTACGGCGTTCCTCCATCTCAACCTGCAAGAAGATTGTTCACCACACCATTATTTTGGCGTCTTACACTCTCTTCTCATTGACCAAGAGGAAAAACCTTCCACGAGCCGAAGTGCGCTTTTTACAATATTAAGAACTGCAGTAGCTTCCCAATCCTTGCAATGGCCGCAGCTGCGGCAATGGTGAACCATGAACTCCCTCGGCCTTTCCAAATATCTCGAACAGTAGGATCATCATAATAGTCTCCAAGCTTGAACTTCACATCCTTTGTCTCTCGAAATCTAGGAAAGACAACCTCCGTCAACCAGATTTCCAACGACTTACAAAGGCCGAGCAGAGATCATTGTCGGTTTCATCTTTGGAATTTTCCACAACAAAGGTAACAATAGAAGGATCTCGTAAAGTAAATCTTCATTATCTAAGCCTAACCATGATAGACAATCATCAACCTTTCCAACAAGGAGCGAGCGAGACCCTCTCTCCAATGCAAAGTCCATCTCATTGTTTTCTCCGACAAGTATAGACAGACACCGAATTCCTTAGAGTGTTACCTTGAATTCCTAAGCTACGGTAGAGATGTCCTGAAGCGGTAACATTGAACAAAATTGCAGCAAAAATGTATCTAAATAGTAAAATTATCTTTAAAAGGCCACAATGTAATAACGTTGAACAAAATTAGCCCTTGCATGAACTCGTTTGAAGTCAAAAACTTTAAGAACACCAATAAATTATATTGTTCAAATCAAAACTTTAATCAATGTCATCTCATGTTTTGCTATTATGAAGATGAATAAATTAATTAGATGACAATTTTCATTTTTAAATCCACATTATAAAGTTAATTTAAATAAACAACAGAAAGCTATATTAGGATTGGAAAACACACCTGATTAAATCCCAATTCTTCATCTTCGTCAACTACATCAGAAACAAAATCCATATTATTATTGCAAAAGGCAAGCTTATTTTTTCCTTTAGACGTATTCTTTCTAATGGCTCTCTCTAAAGCCCCTTTTGGCCTCTTGCTAGATTTACTAGCACCCGACGGCTTTGGTTTAATTCCTTTCACTTTAGGAATGCTACCATTACCAAGAGTATCATCAACATGGGTCTTTGGATGTTGCTCAGGAGGCTTTTCATTCACTTTATCCAAGCTCAAGTCCACTTGTTCCATCAAAGTCTCAATGCCACATTTAGCAATTTCATATGAACGTTTATTTCCCGAAGCTCTAGTTACCAACTGAGTATACAATCGACACAAATTTTTGTAACGTATTACCATCATTGCCTTTGGATCTCCTTCGACTGTAGTACTCTCAGAGTTAGTCACCACAATCCCTTTTTTTGCTCCTTTTGTCCACCTTTTTAATATGTATTGCTCAGGAATCTTAACCACATTTTTCGAATTAAGAACTTTCAATGCATGTGAACATAACATTCCCGAGAATTCAAACTTCTTACAACTACATGAAATGGTGCCTTCTGATAAATCACATGTGACAATATGGTGATAATTCTTACCATAAGGAGTAATATTATATTTGGCAATTGTCCCAGACTCATCTAAACAGTGCATACTGCAATCATGCGCCTTACACAATTCTCCTTGAAACCACTTGAATGCTTCTAATGTGTACACAGTCGCAGCATGCTTCAAAATTTCCACCGGGAATGAAATAGATGGAATAGAACTATACTCCCGAAAATCAGCAGTGGATTCTTCACACCGACGGTCATTAATTAATCTCTCAAAATGATGGAAAAATTGCAATAAGTCATGCTTATAACTAACATACCTTTTTATCACACTGTTCATACTCTCACTTCGCTGAGTGGTAGTCATGTCTGCACAGAAAGTTTGTCGACCATAAACTAATGCCCATTTTTCTTTTATCTTGAACAAACGATTCAACCATTCATTCTCATGGAGATTATATTTATGAAGCATCCCATTCCATGCTCCTATAAATTCCTCCTCTTCGTCATAATCATATATGCAGCTACTAAAATCTTTTGCAAAGTCTTTAAACCTTCCAAATACAACACTCAGGCTCATGGCCGCATTCTGATATATATGCCAAATACATAGACGATGAAACACTTCAGGCCATTCTGAAGCTAGTCCTTTAACTATTCCTGAACCTTGATCGGTTAGAATAGTCTTAGGTTTTTTTCCAGACATAGCCTTTGCAAAGGTGGAAAATAACCATATAAAAGTTTCGTGTGTTTCATCATACAACAAAGCAACACCAAAAATAGTAGTCTGCTTGTGATGATTTACCCCAACAAATAATGCAATTGGGCGACCGTCTTTATGCTTTCTATAAGTTGTATCAAAACAAACCACATCACCGAAACAAGAATAATCTGCCATCATCATAGCATCTGCCCAAAAAATGTTTGTGATCAAGTCATTCTCATCAACTTGTATCGCATAAAAGAAATTTGGATCCTCTGTCTTCATTCTTTGCAAGTATTCCAAAGACACCTCCGATCACCTGCCTTCATTTCCACAGTTCGTTTAGATCTCAAATAATTCCTATAATCTAGTGGAATAAACCCAAGATTCTCACGTCCACCAACTTGTCTCGACATATATTCAAAAGCTTCCTTAGGACGAATTCCCGAGCTATCAACCATATTTGCTTCTTCACCGCTGAGGAGCAATCTTTCGATGGGACCGATATAAATAAGTCTTACTTGGAGTAGTTAGACAATGAACATGCTCAGCAACAAAATTAGTTACCTGATACTTACCATTCATTCGGCAGTTAACTTTCAACATCGCTCGACAACCACATCGTGTCTCAGAACGATGAACTTTTACATTAACAGCTCGCTTATCTTTTCCCCGATGACCTTCACGATTGCAACAAAATATTCTATCTAATATCTTCCCACTTCTGTCTGTGTGTGCTTTACTTACTCGAGTATCAAAACCCGCTTTCTTTGCGTAATCGTTATAAAATATATGTGCGACTTCTTATTTCAAAATCCATCCCAATCAATGCGGAATATCTTCCTTCGACATTTTCATATGAATTTTTTCAATATTTATCTCCTCAATATTTTTTGATGCACAATCAAATATTTTATCACAACTACCTTCGTTTCTAGGTGAATCCCCAACCACATTAAAGTCCAACCGACGGCATGACGAAGGACTACCATCGAAAGTATTATTTACGTCCATATCTTAGAGAGGCTGAAATTTGTTAGACTCGATTGGGGGCGACCCTACAGAGAGAGGGGGAGGGAGGGGTAGAGAGAGATAGAGAGTTTGCAGGAAATCATATGGGATTCAATTGCCCGACTGATTTTGGGTAGAGAGAGATAGAGAGTTTCCGAGAGAGAGCATGACGACCTCGTTCCATTTGAGCAGCATGGCAGACCAACAAGGGCGAGAGAGAGGGTGAGAGAGAAAGACGTGGTGTCTGCGTCGATCGGCTTGTCTGCTGGCTTCAACTGTTAGACAAGTTTTTTCCCAATTTTTTTTTTACCCTAACTGATTTAACGGAATGAAAAATTAGGAGACTAACGTGATGGCTGACGGAAGGATTAGGAGGTTAAGTGGGGGTAAAAACCAATTGCACACGTGGCAGCCATGGATTGGTGTGACAGGAATTGGGATAGGAATAGGGGACAGCAGATTTGGAGCCAGTACTAACTAAGGATGCTCACATCGTCTTACGTGTTTGAACAAGATAAGATAAAAAAGGTAATCTTATAAAAAATATTAAAATCGTTTTATTAAATTTTTTATCTTTTAATTATTGTTTAGTTAATACAAGTACTCCGACGACCCTATATTATTACTCTATCATGTTTGATTCCAGTCCCACCTTTTCAATCATAGAAGATTAAGTGCCAGTTATACAGAGCAAGAACAACACTCAAATTAAATATCAAATCAAACATATTCTATTAAAAACAAATAAAATAATTTATTTGATGCATATTTAATTCAAAAAAAAAAAAAACTCTTTCAACAGTGATATATAATATAATACTTTTATGTTAAAAATATAAACCCAATCCATGTAAGCCTATTTGGACCCAATTACTTTGTAAGCCCATTTACTTTTTGTTTTAGATATAAATATTTTGTGTAATAGTTTTTTTAAGAACTTATTCAATTCAATAAAACAATTTCTCTCTCTCTTCTTTTGGGTTCTGCATTCTCATCTTATCTCCCTCTCCTCCGGCCACCACCGTCAATGGTGGTGGTCCGGCAACTTCTTCAAGCATTCATTTACCAAATTTTAACATGGTATTAGAACCTCGATCTGAATCAATTCTTCTTCTGCACAAAAATCAACTCTGAAAACAAAAATCAAAATTTGAAAAATCTCCATCTCATTTGCAATATCTCAAACTGCCGTTTCTGTAGATCTAGAGAGCCATCCATTATTCACTTTCTGAATCCACTCAAAATACCGACGATTGTCGGTAATCTATTGGCCCAATCCATCGGCGGATCCTTCCATCAGAAACGGAGATTAAGATTCCATTTGGCCGCCGGAATCGATCTGATTTGTACAACTCCGACAAAGTCATGCTCTTCTTTGACACGGAAATCGCCTCGTCGGTGCCTCAATAACAGTCCAATCAAGGCTGTTCAAGTTTCTACCAGTAGAAGCCGGATCTTTCTCTGCTTCTTGGATTTCTGTCAAGTTTCTTCAACTCGCTAGTGATGCGGACGTCGTCTTCATGCTCGGATCTGCTCCGAAGAACAGCCTCATAACCATCAATCAAATAATCAACCAAAGGCGGCTACGAATCGGAGCCGATCGTCTACAATCAAATCTCTGCAATCAAATCTTCTTGTTCAAGAACTCAAGAACAGTTCATCTGAATTGTAAATGCGAATGCCGGGGCAAGAACAGTGGTTTCTCCGGCACACACTCAATTAACATTTCATTTTTACGGGAGGGGCATGGTCGGCGGCGGCAGCGGCAATGTTATCGAGAATGGGAATACTACCGAGGAGCCTCGATCGGCTCTGATCTTTCTAGGAACGGGCTGTTCGAGTGCTGTTCCAAACGCATTGTGTCTAATCAAGCTATCAGATCCTCCCTGCAAAGTCTGTTTTGCAGTCAATGTCAATTCCTCCCAAGGCCTTAGCAATATTAACCTTGTTGACAACATTGGTCTTGATACCAAATTATATTTTTTTGTTGGTCTCTGATTGAACTTCATTGATTTGAGCAAAGTCAAATGTTGACTTGGTTTTCATATCACTGTGTGGTCGGTGTCCGATTCACATTATTGGATTAAGGGTTTAATCTTTAGGACAGAAAAGTTCGTTTTGGATACTCCTTCATCTTCTATCAGCCATTTATCGAGTAAGCTTTTCGGGGATTGACTCCTGTTTGGGCTTCTCTACATCTACTACAAGTGTTCGAGATAATCCGTTTGTGGGCTCCGATCAACTTGTTTTACATCTACTACAAGTGTTTGAGGTGATCCGTTTGTGGGCTTCGATCAACTTGCTTGACATCTTGATAAAGATTGTTCCTATTCAGGCCCATTTGTCGTAAAGGCTCATTTGATTTGTATTGGCCCAAGAGGCCCAGCCCATTGAGGTTCATTTGTTTACACCTCTCCAACTCGAACATTTCACAATAGTTGCGTGTTCGAGTTGAGGGGGCATGTTAAAAATATAAGTCAAATCCATGTAAGCCCATTTGGGCCCAATTACCTTGTTAGCCCATTTACCTTTCGTTTTAGATATAAATAATTGGTGTAATAGTTTTTTTTAGGAACTTATTCAATTCAATAAAACAATTTCTCTTTCTCTTCTTTTGGGTTCTGCGTTCTCATCTTATCTCCCTCTCCTCCGGCCATCACCGTCAATGGTGGTGGTCCGGCAACTTCTTCAAGTATTCATTTACCAAATTTTAACATTTTACATATCTCACCATATTTATATTCATTAATTTAATATTTTTTTCATAAAAATAACTAAAAACTTTAAAAAATTATAGAATTTTTTTGATATCCAAATGAAATAAATCAATTCTCTATTTAAAAATAAAAATGCGTATTTTAATTTAGGAAAAAAAGTTGAAAAGAATTAAAAATTTTGGCTCAAAATTGGTTAAGAAATGCAATGGGGAAAAAAGATATCCACTAAGATGATTGACGACCAAATTTTTAAAAAACGCTAGGTGCTAGAATTGCACGTGGAGCCTAGGTGGGATATAGGTGTTGCCTACAAATAATACTTAATATTCTATTTTTAATATAATTATTTATTATAACTTAATTATTAAACATTAATTTTTAATATATACTAATAATAAATATCACCTAATAATTTAAAGACAAAAACTTATGTAGGACGGTTTTACGGATTTTAAATCCTTAAGACGAAGCCCCATTTAAGAATTCGCAAGTCAAAATAAATAAACAACATGTTACTAAAAATCACAATAACTCAACCAAGATGGTCAAGAGCAAAGATTTGGCGGAGGTCCTGGCTTCAAATAGGAAAATTTATTATAATTTTCATTAAAATACAAAGTAACACTCTTAATACTAAAAAATGACACATTTAATACTACAAAATATCACTTTAAAACTAACGCTGCCTGTCAAAAGTGACACGTTCAATACTAAAACGTGACACTTTCAATGCTGAAAAATGACACTTTTTAGGTCAATAACGACAATTTTTATTCATAAAGTAAAATGACACCTCTAGGGACAAAAGTAATACATTTAACGCTAAAAAGTGACACTTTTAATGTTATAAAGTGACACTTTCATGTGAAACGTAATGATTTTCATTTATAAAATATGAGACACTTTTCAAAGTAAAAGTAATACGTTTAAAATTAAAAGTGACACATTTAAGCCTAAAAAGCAATACTTTTTGGGGAAAATTTATTAATTTTTATTAAAAATGCAAAGTGACATTTCTAAGGCCAAAAGTGACACATTCTATACTATAAAGTAATACTGCCAATAGTAAAAAGTGACATTATGCATATATAAACATGAGGGGTGACACTGTAATTTTCAAAAACTAAAGAGTTGCATTGAGATTTCTGAATTTTACCTCATTTAACCAGGATAGATCCGTAAGACCATCTTACAAGAGACCACCTCTAATTTAAAAATAATGATTATATTATGATGTTAAATTTTAAAAGTAAAACTAGAAATTTAATATTATCTAGGTCCAAAATATTACAAAAATAATCAACAGTTCAATTCATAGGTACGTTGACAATTGCAAATTTACAAAAATAATTTAATAATTTGAAATTGAAATTTATTATTATTATTATTTTAAAAATAAAACCAAAATGACATTATTTAGGGCCAAAATTTAAAAAAAAATTAAAAATATGAAAAATCAACAGTTGGCCGCCTAGCCGATTTTTTTTGCCGATTTGCCAAAATTTTAGGCACCGGGGTGGTGCCTGCCTATGTCGATTTTTAGAACACTGTTGACGACACATGGAAAGGGAAGGGGTAGAGGACACAGAGACTGTGTCAGTCAGTTTTTTTTTTCTGTTATTGATTTTTTCGGCTCAAAACAACGCCCTTTTGAGCCTTTTATTGTTGAAACACATACGTTTAGTTGGGCTGGTTGGTTTTGATTTGTATCAATATTTGATTTCATTATTTACCATTACTCCGCCTCTCTCTCTAAACTTATCTACTCCCTCACTCTCTCATTTTCTCGAATTCTAATCCCGATGATAACATTTATATTGATTATCATTTTATGCTTGGTTCTTACATAATTTATTTCATTTATTTCGATTCATATATTTACACTTATTAATTATTTTTCTATTTATTTAAACGATATAAGAATTTAAAACAAAAACAAAAAAACAGTTTTTTGTTTTAATCTTCAAAGAGCCGCCACTTGCTAACCTAAACGAAACATAAATGGACGCCAGATATCTTGGTTTACAAAGACGAAATGTCGCCAAGTCGTTGCAAATTTTTATTCAAAATATTGTACTGATATTTTGATTTTTTTAATCTATAAATGGCTAAAATGTTAAGGGAGGGAAATTTGTGAAGATCGGATATATACAAAAAAAAAAATGACACATTTAATATTAGAAGTGTCACTTTAAAACTAACGTTGACTGCCAAAAGTAACACATTTAATAATAAAACGTGACACTTTCAATGCTAAAAAATGACACTTTTAAGGTCAAAAATAACGATTTTTATTTATAAGATAAAATGACACTTGTAGGGTCAAAAGTAACACATTTAATGCTAAGAAGCAATACTTTTAAAGTTATAAAGTAATATTTTAATGTCAAACGTAATGGTTTTCATTTATAAAAAAAATGAGACACTTTTCAAAGGAAAAGTAACAAATTTAAGACTAAAGGTGACATAATTAAGCCTAAAAAGTACCACTTTTTTAGGGAAAAAATTATAATTTTCATTAAAAATACAAAGTGACACTTCTAAGGCCAATAGTGACACATTTTATAGTACAAAGTGACACTGTTAATAGTAAAAAGTGACACTCTGCATATATAAATATAAGGGATGACGCTGTAATTTTCAAAAACTAAGGAGTTGCATTGAGATTTCTGAATTTTACCTCATTTAACCTGAATAGATCCGTGTTACGGATAAGGATCCATAAGATCGTCTTACAAGAGACCACCTTGTGTTTTTTTAATTAAAGAGAGGGCAGTTTGGTAAATTGTTCTATTAAATGGTGTTACATTTAGTAAAAAAAAATGTTATGTGCAGGATTTTTTTATTATGTTAAACAAAATTTCTTATTTAAGGCATGTTATCCACCACCCACCATCAGCCAAATTAATATTTTGGAAAAATTGTGGGCGGTCCCTTTCTAAAAAATTTAACCGTTCCGCTCGTCCGTAATTTTTTGTAATCGTCAAAAGTTATTTTTTACATCGTGATGCATCATTTTTATATTGGAATGCAAAAAATCTTTCATCGCGATTCATTAATCGAATTTTTCCGATTACAAAAAAAAAAATAACACAACACTTAAAACTATAAAAAAATGAATCCGTTCGAATTTCTCCCTAATTTTTTGTTGAAGGCGAACCCTCATCAAATGTTTATTTTCATTATTGAAAGACTGTCCACCCAGCTCATCACCAGCCCAATAAAAAAAGAGGAGAAATTATAAACCGGTCACCTTTCTCAAATATTTAACCATTCATTCTTTTTTTTTTTTTTCAATTACGAAAGTCAATTTTTAATATCCATCGAAAAGAATTTACGGCTGAAATTCACACAGATGGAGAGAAAGAGAATGAGTATGTCGGGTGTTGAAGAACACTCATGTTTTTCATTTTGGATTTGATTAATCTACCACCCTAACTTCTCATTTTCTTTCCTCTTCATTTATGGATCTTCTTAAGTTTCAACGGTGTGTTCTTTTGCTTTATTTTCTTCTTCGTCTTCTTCTTCTTCTTCTTATCCCTCGTTCGCTCGAAGACAAAAAAAAAAAATGAAGTGGTAAGAGAGTGAGGAGTAAGGAGTTGAGTGGCGAGGAAGAATGATAGTTACTACATATTATTTCAAGGTCACTCGAACTTCCCATTCTTTTACTAATTCATATCATGTTGTTGTTGTTGTTGTTTTTTTCTTCTTCTTTCATTATTTGTGTTTGTATGATTGAAAATAAATTTAAGGTGTTTTGTGTTGCTATGCATATAAATTGTTCGATGAAATGTCAGAATATAATTTTTTTCGTTCTTAGACACCTTTTTGAATTTGGATGCATTAATATTAAATCACAACACATCATTTTTGTAAATCGTGGAGCATCAATTTGGATTTTGGGATACAAGAAAGATGCATATACATTTTGAATCATTTGTTGATTGTGTACTGGAAAGAAGGTAGATCGGGTCTATTGTGGTGCATAAATTGATGCATTGCGCTGCAAAATTGAATGCATGAGATATTTAAGTTAATGCATTGCGGTGCTACAATGTTTTGTATCGTAGTGCAAAATTAAATTAGGTCATTTTAAACTGATGCATCACAGTGCAAATTCAGATACATCGTGGTGCAAAAAATTGAATTAGGGAAATAATTTGATGCATCGCGATTCAAATGTTGATGCAGCGCGGTGCATTTGAATTAGCGATCCGTAGCTCGACTTATGCTCATTAAAAGTATCGTAGTTTTTTACCCCAAAAAATGATTTTTTCGGTTGAAAAAAAAAAGATAATAGGCCGGAGCGATTATAAAAGTTTTAAAAAGGACCGGCCGAATTTCACCAAAAAAAAATTCATTGTTGAAGGCTTGCCCTTAGCCCGGGCTTCCACTAGCCCAAATCTTTTTTTTTTGTTTTTTTTTTTGAGAAATTAAGGGTCGGTACACTTTCTCAAACATTTAGTCACTTTTCTATTTTTATTTCAACCGTTAAAGTCTTTTTTCGAAATATTGTTCCTATAAAATACACAAATTTAGATAAGGGCTGCAAATTTCTTTTGCTTATCCCTTCTTCTTCTTTTCTCTCGTCGTTGAATTCGTTCGTCCGTAGACGCAAAAAAAATATGAAGAGGAAAGAGAGTAAGAAGCTGGATGGTGAAGAAGAATGATGGTTACCACATAACTTCCCCCTCTTTTACTTATTCATAGCATGTTGTTGTTATTGTTATTGTTGTTGTTCTTCTTGTTCTTCATCATTGTGTTTGTTTGATTCAAAATAGATTACTTTTGTGTTTTGTGTTGATATGCATATAAAGTTTTTGTTTCGTTATTGGACACCTTATTGAATCTGGATGCATGGATTTTGACTCAGAATGCATCACTTGTTAATCGTTTTGCATCGATTTAGATTTTGGATGTAGAAAAGATACATATAAATTTGAATCATTTGTTGATTGTGTACTGAAAAAAAGATAGATGAAGGTCTGGTTTCATAATGATTTGCGCGCGATGCATCAATTTGATTAGGTATTTTAAAAATATATGCATCACGGTTCATAAATTGATGCAGTATGACGCATAAATTGGATTACATAAATTAAATTGATGTATCACGGTGCAAAAATTGACTCATCACGGTATAAAATTGGATTAGATCATTTAAATTGATCCATTGTGGTGCAAAAACGGATGCAGCGTGATGCACTGAGTGAGTGAATTTCGTAGCGCGCCTTTGATTTATTAAGCGTATCGTAGTCTTTTCGCCCCAAAATATATTTTTTCGGTTAAAAAAAATACATAACACATTAAAACGATTGAAAACTTTAAGAAACTGATCGACCTAAATTTATACCCCAAAAAATTCACAGTTGAAGGCCTTCCCTCAGCCCAGGCCCACACCAGCCTAAATAAAACAAAAAAAATAGTGAAATTCGGGTCAGTCCACTTTGGACAATTTTCAAATGCTACTGTATTCTATGTTTTTTTTTAAATCAAAAAAAACTCTTTTGGGGTGGAAAGACTCGACACCCTTAATGAAAGGAAAACACGCGTGGGAGTCACTTAGCGAGATAAAATCATGCATCGCGACACAAAATATGCATCATATATCAAAATTATCTATATTACAATAGAGTTCATTCTCACACATGTGCAATTGACTAAGTTTATTTAGAGGTTAAGATTAAATTATTTTTTTTAACAAAATTAACGATTGGGATTCACTCTCACATTCACATATGTGAGAGTAGTTATCCACTTTCAACTCTCTATTTTCTCTCATCTTGTTACCAATTCACCCCCTACAATTAATATTATGATCAGTCACACCTTGAGATTAATCTTCTGAATAATTACCCCTTATAAAACATCAATCTTACATTAATATATAATCTCACAATAGAGCTCAATTGATTGACTGAGACTATCTGACCATGAGGATTGATTCCGCTGCAAAATCAAACATTTATAGGTCAGTTACATATAACTCCTTATAAATAGCCCCCCTCAACTATGGGTCGAGTTCGAATAGCGCCCCTCAACTACCACTTGAAGCAATGCACTTTTAACCGTAACATTTTTTTTAAAATCGCACCTTCTATTTAGACGTTGTCGTTTCAATTGACGAAATCAGATATAGTGGTATCGTGCCATAGGCACGAACATGAAGATCTAATACTAACTAATTACGCTCATAGATTGATTGATTGATTTCCTTATTTTTATTGATATTGTAATTATGATAGAAATCATTCATAGATTAATTTATTGATTTCGGAAAGTATGTAGTTAAAATTTCCTTATTTTACTTAATATTGTAAATAAGGTAGGATTCAAATAGATTGATTGATTAATTTACCTAAATATGTAGTAAAAAGTTTCCTTCATTTTGATTAATATTTTAATTATGGTAGGAATCAAATAAATTAAATATAAATTGATTGATTGATTTCGGTAAAGTTTTCCTTCAAACCGAAACTGATTGTGATTGATACAACGCAATTTACAAATTAGTTTCGGTAAAATCATGCATCGCAATGCATGATTAAAATATATCCTTCAAAGAATTAAAAATTGATTTATCGCGATGCACAAATTGATGCATCATGAAGCGCTGCGTAAGTGATCCTTAGCACCGATCTGGTTCATTAATGGCTAAGTCGTCTTTTCGTCCCTAAAAATGTCTTTTTCCAATTAAAAAATATATATGATGAACCAAAGCGGTTGAATATGAAAGGCGATCGACCCTCAATTTCTATTTTTTTTATGTGTTTAAAGAAGGAAAAAAAAAATTCATTGTTAAAATCCTTCTGCCCATCACACCACCGACCCAATCAATTCTTTTTTCCATTGTTTAATGCATGCCTCAGCCGAGGCCAATTCAAATCAATTTTTTTAGGGTGATAATTAGGCTGGTGTCCTCCATCCAAGTTTCAACCGCTAAAATCCTTCATAGTTTTACTTAATCAGTAAAATGTAATTTTTGAACAAAATAGCGAGTATATCCTTAACGAAATTAGATTAGGTGTTGCATCATAATTCTATATTGATGAATCGCAAATCCAAAATAGTGTATCGAGATTTACTTTTGTATTATAATTCTAAATTGTTAATCATAAATCCAAAATTGTGTATTGATATTTGGGAAGATGAAGATGGAGATATTTGGAATGGAAAAAGAGCTTAAACGGAGAAATTTTAGGAAGAAAGGAAGATTCACCGATAAATTTTAGGAAGAAAAAAGATTCACCGGATAGATATTAGGAATTAGAGGATATGATGTGGTTTTGATAGGGCGATGGTATGGATATCTATTACTTTACAGAGTGAGTTCATTTGCCGCATCGTGATGAATATTTTAGGAAGAAAATAACGAAAGTGAACTTATGTTATTGGAAAAAAAACTGGAACAATTACAAATATCTAAAAAGGGACCGACCGGCAATTATCCTTGAAAGAAAGGAATTTTCTTATCCGAGTTGGAATTGGAGAATGAAGTTCCACTTACACATCAATAATCATTCATCCATACTTTAACAATCTTTTATTCTAATTTCCACCACAATAATGCAAGCTTAGGATTTAGTTTAACATAACAAAATACAATACGCAATTGTGACATTTCAATAAGTTAAAATGTAAGGCTGATATCCAAACACAAATGAGAAGCGATAAATTTGGTAGAGAGGTAAATAAAGTAGGTAGTAGCTGTTTATTGAAGATAAATCCTAAATAGCTACTGCTAGTACTGCTGAGTGATGATAATACAAATTCAAAGTTCTCCATCCCAGAGCACCTCGATCGTTTTATAGGGTCCATAGGGAGAGGTGTAATCCTTGCCAAGACAAGCTCTGGTTTGTGGGATTGCACTGATCTTGTTGGACTCTTCCTTGCTCAATTCCCAACTGAATAGCTCTAGATTCTGCTTCATCCTGTCCTTGTTGAAACTCTTCACCAGCACCCCTATTCCCTGCTCATATGCCCACCTCAAACAAACCTGAATCAATTTCACCCAAACTACTTAGTAAATTGAAACCTCGAGTCAATGCTTTTGTTATTTGTTCCCTTGGTGTTTTATCCAGATGGACAAGCAACATGTGCACCAGGGTACCATATTTGTGACTTGTGACAGAACAAAATGTACCTGGGGAACAGTTTTTCCTCTAGCCTGGGCAATTTCCTTGAGCACTTCACACTCCATTACCCTGTTAGTCCCGTAAAAAGTTCCAACTGCACCTAAAGCAGCATAAGCAACCACCAGAACTCCATTGTCGTTGCAGAAATCCCTCAGCTTCTTTTGCTGCCAACATGGGTTCACTTCAACCTTTCAACATTCAAACAACACTTTAACATTAGAATTTCTCTTTTCTCACTCGAGTCATGTTTTGAGACAGAAAATTCTCGGACCAAAAATACAATGAAGAAACAGATACTAACTTGATTGACAGCAGGGGGAATGGTAGCAACTGCAAGAACATCAGAGAGTTTCTTGCAAGAGAAATTGCAGACACCAATAGCCTTGGTGAGACCGCGTTTTTGGCAATCTTCCATAGCCTCCCAAACAGACTTGAAATCCATCGCAATAAAGTCCTCTTGCTTAATAGGGTACTCATAAATTCCAGCCTTTGCACTCACAGGCCAGTGAATTAGGTACAAATCAAGATACTCCATATTCAAAGTTCTGCAAAATTATCAAAAGAAACAAAACAGTTGTAATCATTATTATTGCCGAGGGGGAACATGCATAATTTATAATGGACATTGGACAGCCATATGCTGCAGTTATTTGCTTAAATTTAGCAATGTGATACATATTAGCACTGAATCCAGGGATTAATGTTGAGTTCATCCGTCATAAAATATATGACGTTTTAGAGCTTTTCAAACAGAAACATATTATAAAGTAATCCAAACATTAATGAATGATATTTTTGCCCAAAAAGTGCCAATAAATATGGGTAGAATTGGAGAAAAAGAAATTTTTTTTTTTTGAAAATTACAAAGTGTCATTTATTTTGGAACAAAAAATTATCACAAAACGTCATATATTTTGGGACGGAGAGGTATTACATAAAAAATTTCATACGTTGAAAACAAGTAATTACATCATCATCACCAACATTCATTAACATGTCTTTTTCGATATAACATGAATCATTTAAAATTGATCGGACATTCGATTTAAATTTGACAATATTTTTTGAGAATTTGGGAGGGTTGAAATTTTTTTAGCAATTTTTTTAATGTCCATGGACACCCCTAAGGCTAATGTGGATCCGCCACTGTTAGCACATGAATAGATTTCTGAATACTTGAAAATATTAATCTTGTATTACGAGTAGTACTGTACAAATACCTTCCATTATGTAAGAAAAATGAGTGCAATACCGAAGCGATTTCTGAATAGCAGGGAGCACATGATCAGCATGAGCATCACTACACCACAATTTAGAGGTGATGAACAGCTCAGCTCGGGATTTGATCAAGCCACGATCAATGGCTTCGGCTACAGCTTCACCAAGCGCCTGTTCCGAATAGTAAAGAGCCGCAGTATCAAAGTGTCTATACCCATGCTCAATTGCCTGCAACACCGCCCTTCGAATAGTATCGGATTCCACAGGCGGGTCGGCTGCCGTGCCCAAACCCAGTACCGGCATTTTTCGGGCATCTCCAGAGCTCAGACCTATTTCAGGCACAGTCACATCATGATGGAATCCGTTGACAGCCATCTGTGTAAATGTAAAGAAGATAAGACAATGACTGGTGGGTCAAGTTGATCGAAAAATCAAGCTCGGATCTTTAGTGACTTGCTTCTGACGTATCACCTATTTTCTCCCCAAAGTATTGAATTTGTCAAAAACTTTTATACTATGTTAAGATGTTTGTTGGGATTTCTTCAATTCTCCTATGCATATTAGCATAGTATAAAAGTTTTTGACAATTTATGCCTTTTCGGCAGATACTTGCTAAAGTGAAATAGACATGATGAAAAGCTTAAATTAAAGTATTGTTTCAATTATTTTAGAAAATATATATTTGAGATTGAAAACTAGTCCAACTTTTTTGTCTAAATTCTAACTAGTAACAACTCGCTTCTTCCAGTGCAACTTTACCAAAACAAATTAAGAACATTTTCGAGTCATTAAAAACTTACTATAAACCAAACATGCAGCTAAACATGACGACTTTTCTTTGCCGTTATCCTACAGAAGAAGTCGATCATCTCATTTCGCTATTTGAAATTTATAAATACTTCAACAATACATGGAATAAGATCAAAGAAAGAGCTTAGGTTGTGTCTAGTTCAGTTTTCTTAAAATTCATTCTACCCTTTAATCTATTTTATTGTCCAAGAACAACAGTATGAAAAAACCCTCATCTAACAAAGGCAATCTTTATCTAACCCAGAAAACGTTGTCACTAACATTTACTTCTGGACAGGGATCGATGTTTCTAAGGATGAACAAATGCCAGAAAAGATCACTTGAATATGAAATAGAAACAAAAGACAAACAAACCAAAAAGCCAAATGGATATGATTACGTAAGGTATATGGAGAACAAAAGTAATAAGTCGATATTGTGAACAATGCAACAACTTGATATGTGCGCGTTGCCGTTTACCCAAACGAATGCTAGAAAATGTACCCTTTTATTGTAGTTTGGAGATGAATGAGAATTGAGAGAAATGAAATGGTTCTCAAGCTGAGCTGTGAGTTGCCTAGAAATGAACCTCAGTAGCTCCTTTTTATAGGCAGGCATGGGAGTGAATTCGACGGCTGAGATTGCTTCCCGTCATCCAATGGTTGGAAACATATCCTATATATAAATATAAACTTAGTGAAATAGGAGTAGATTATAAGGTTATAACGATGAGATCATATTTTCAGGGGACCCTTAGCTACAAGTGTGAAATTATTTCTGTACTTGAGCACTTTATAATTCACGTTTCCTCTCATACATGATGTTTTTTTAAAAAAAATTCAATTCAAATAGTTCTAAAAAAGATCATCGATTTACTCCCTCGTTTTTGTTTAATTAAATGATTCAAATGTTTCGTTTAAAAAATTTGCTTAAAAAAATTAAGCATACAATTTTTTTGACCTTTCAACTTTCTCCTCCATGTATGTATTATACATATATATATATTTAAAGTTGGTGAGGAGCACTATATTTGTGTTACCTCACCCACTTTAGATAGATCTTGATTTTTAGCAAGGTTCTAAAAAACTTTCTCTCCATGCCTAGAATTAATACATAATTACTATTTTTTTGATAATTTACATCAAAGATCAAAACATTGAATACAAATTTAATTTTTTATGTTTGTCATTTTATCAAACACTTGTCTATATTTGTAAAATGAACAAAAATATACAAACCTACCATAAATCTCAATTCTCAACAACCCCAAAACAATAAACCAACCAAGTTTAGAACTGATATTAGATATTCCTTCTGTCGCATATCAAAGCTCAAAATAAATTAAGGTCCCACTTTAGGGGATAGATAGAACATTGATTTTTAGTCATTCATGTATGACTCATTATCTTCCAACCATTACCTATTAATAATACCTATTAATGATCAATATGATAAATGATATTATCATGGGCAATGCTATGGTCACTCTCATTTTACACCAAAATATGGGTATTCTATGATGTGGATATACTCTTATTAGTTGGATATTTTGTGCGTCCCAGTACTCCAGCTAATGAGAGTGTGCCACATCACAGATAGAGGTGTCAAAATCGAGCCCGGCCCATAGGCCCGATCCAGCCCACCCGACTTTTCAAGGGCTTGGGCCTCAATTTAGTAGGCCCAAAAAAAGTCGGGCCTCTTTGGCCCGCGGGCCGTGTTAGGCCCGAGCTTAAAAAGCCCGAAAAGTCCGGCCCGGTCCGACCATAAAGTTAAACACTTAAACTTAATTACAAAATTAAAAACTAAAACATAAATCTAAAAAGAAAATAACTATCTTTAGACCACTTTTTTTCTTTTTTTTCTTTTGGTTAGATAAATTTATGACACAATATGATCTATTTCCAAATCATTGTTCTTTTTTTGGTTGAAACTCATATTCTAAATTGATGGAAGTGACACTTACAAAGAAGAAATGAAGTTGATCTTTCAAGTTCTAATATAGTTTAGTATGGTTGTGGTTAGTAATTTTATCGAAACTGATCTATTTAATTGAGTATCTTTATATGATATTAGCTAATAAAAAGCTTCAACAGTATAAACTTGATAAAAAAAAATAAAATTAAAATGCTAGATTGTGTCGGGCGAATAAAAAAATGAACATTTGCTAGTTATTATGGTTTTGCAAACTAGAACTCGAAAAACTTTATCTATCCTTAGAAAACACATATTAAAAAATTGAGGACAATATGATGAACTTCAATTTGGTTATAAATTTTTTGAAAAAAATATCATTCAAGTAGCACATGTATTTTTTTATTTTGTATGTAACATTATTGTTTTTCTAGTTTCTGTTTCGTTCAATTGTTGAAATTACTACCATTTGTTTATATTTGCTTTGGTTGCACTTTTGCTTTGTAATTGTGTAAGTTAGACTAGTAAGTATGGTTGTTTGAACTTTTGATGTGTTATATAACATTTATTAACTAATTTGTGAATTTTTTAAATAAAAAAATAGTTATTTTTTTGGCCCATAGGCCCAGAGGCCCGAAATGCACATGGGCTGGGCTTGAGTTCTATGAGGCCCGACACCATTTCGGCCCTGCCCGACGTTAAGTGAGGCCCGATGGGCTTGAGCCGGGCCGACCCAGCCCAGCCCGTTTGACAACTCTAATAACAGAGTACCCATATTCTGGTGCAAAATGAGAGTGACCCAAGCATTACCCTATTATCATATAGTTATATACTCCCTCCGTCCCTAATTTATTGTTCTGGTTGATCCGGCGCACCGTTTAAGAAAACCTATTTGACTGGATTATTAATATTGGTTTAATGTGTAGTTTCCTTTTAAAGCCCATGTGTATGTGGCCCATAATTAAAGTAGGGTGAAAAGTAAGGGTAAAGTGGTAAACGTGATGTTCTAAAAAGGTAAGTTTCAAAGTGGACAATTATTTTGGGACGGACGAAAAAGGAAAGGAGGACGATAATTTAGGGACGGAGGGAGTATAACAATTGAGTTCTTTACCTAAAGTCGTTTCTATAATAAACTATAGCTAAGAACTTTAGCTACTAGGAGAAGGAGCCGAAAGGACTACAATTAAGAACTTTAACAATCAATTTAAAAAGTTGTATAATTTGTGTTTATGAATTCATGACATTAGGTTTCAAATAGAGACACTAACTGAAACTCTTTCTTCTCCCAAGAAATACTTATCATTGGCTCACTCTAAAACTAAATTAGCACATTTGCTTGACCCTTCAATGGGTTGAATATCTCACTTTACCTGCAAATGAATTAAAGACTATGAAAGAGATGACATGAGTCTTAAATAGTTTATTTACACTATAAACTTGCTCATATTTTTTCTTTCCTCTCTTCTTCTATTTTTTTTGAAGACCGACTCCTTTAAAAAAATGTAAAACTCTTCTTGCCAGATCTCTATAATTATGGGTTGGTTTTCATTTTTTGGATAATACCAAAGTTTGAATTTCTCTCTTGGCATTAGTCTTCATGATTTTTTTGCTTTTAATTTTTTAAATTTGTTTTTCTCATGTTTTTGGTAATAGCTTTTTTAAAATTGTAATTTTAGATATGATTTAAGTTTTAAGTTTTTGTTATTTTTGTTGTGATTGTGCTTTTGTTTTTGGCTTTAGTTTTGACATTTTGATTTTTTTATTTTGCTTATGTTTAGATGAAGATATATTTATTTTGACTGATTATATTTTTGGTTTGGGTATTGATTTTAGTTTTAGTTTTGATTTTTTTCTTAGTGTTTCTTATATTGGTTTTCATCTTTTACTTTTGGTTTTTATTTTGACAGTTATTTTAGTTTTTATTTATTCTTATTTCTTAAGTTATAATTTTGGTTATTTTATGTTCTTTCTTCAATTTCGTCATGATTCCAAATTTGAGATTTGCAACTCGATGTAAATTGGTTTTTATTTTAGTCTTGATTTTAACAATTGATTGTTTTTTCGGTTTTTTATTTTCAATTTCAATTTTGGTATCAAATTTTTTGAGTCTATTGTGTATTATTGATAAAAGTAATTTTAATAAATAAAAAATATCTATGTATTGTTTAAATATTATTGATTTCCAGTATTACTACCAAATTTATGGATTTCATGTAAAATATTTACTTCAAAAAAAATAACATGTATATATACAATTTACAATTTATTATGAATATTTAACTAATAAACCGAACGAAACATGACTTTACTACGAATATTTAGTCCAAAAAACACGTGTCGATGCATTTCAAGAAAGTTGTCACATTTATTATGTATTTCATATTTTCTTTGTCTATACGATTTCTTAAAAAAAAAAAAAATAAGCGTGAGATTGTTGGTTTTAAAAGGAGTATTTTAATCAAAATAATGCACCATCTCTTTTAAAGTTTTATGGGAGTTATCATGTGTGTATACCAAATTGGTTTGAAAATAAGGATTTATAAGTTACTTAAGGTGATAACCAATACCCGTGTATATGAATAAATTACCCCATTATTACCCCCACATGTCAATAACTGTGGGTTAAATTTTCTTTCAGCTTTTATTTAAAAAAACTATTGAATTAGAAGATGTAAAGATTCATTAGATTTTAAATTGCTGAATAATAAAGTCGGATTTCAATTTAGCCTTTAAAATCTTTAATTTCAATTAATTGTTCCTTAAATTTTCTTCATCCGTTATTTTCGAAAACAATTAGAAGCTTCACTTTGTCCATTATAATTTATACATTATATATTTAAAGTTGGTAAGGAGCACTATGGTTGTGCCGCCTCAACTACTTTAGATAAATCTTGATTTTTAGCCATTTATGTACGACTCTTTATCTTCCAACCATTACATATTAATAATACCTATTAATAATCAATGTGATAAAGGATATTATCATATAGCTATATGTAACAATGAAGTTCTTTATCTAAAGTCTTTTCTATAATAAACTATAGCTAAGAACTTTAGCTATTATGAGAAGGAGCCGAATGGACTACAATTAAGAACTTTAACAATAAATTTTAAAAGTTGTATAATTTGTGTTTCTGAATTCATGACATTAGGTTTCAAATAGAGGTAGTAACACCAAAGCTTTTTCTTCTTCCAAGAAATACTCATCATTGGCTCACTTTAAAACTAAATGGGCACATTTGCTTGACCCTTCAATGGGTTGAATATCTCACTTCACCTGCAAATGAATCAAAGATTATGAAAAGAATGACAAGAGTTTTAAATAATTTATTTACACTATAAGCTTGCTCAGGTTTTTTCTTTCCTCTCTTCTTCTATTTCTTTGGAATTAAGACCAACACTCTTCTTGCCATATCTCTATAATTATGGATTGGTTTTCATTTTTTGGATAATACCAAAGTTTGGATTTCACTCTTGGCATTGGTCTTCATGAATTTTTTGCTTTTAATTTTTTAAATTTGTTTTTCTAATGTTTTTGGTAATAGCTTTTTTAAAATTTTAATTTTAGATATGATTTTAGTTTTAACTTTTTGTTATTTTTGTTATTTTTGTTGTGATTGTGCTTTTGTTTTTAGCTTTAGTTTTGACATTTTGATTTTTTTATTTTGCTTATGTTTAGATGATGATATATTTATTTTGACTTATTATATTTTTTGGTTTGGGTATTGATTTTAGTTTTAGTTTTGATTTTTTCTTATTGTTTCTTATATTGGTTTTCAACTTTTGCTTTTAGTTTTTATTTTGACAGTTATTTTATTTTTTATTTATTCTTATTTCTTAAGTTATGATTTTGGTTATTTTATGTTCCTTCTTCAATTTCGTCATAATTCCAAATTTGAGATTTGCAACTCGATGTAAATTGGTTTTTATTTTAGTCTTGATTTTGACATTTGATTGTTTTTTCGGTTTTTTTTTTCAATTTCAATTTTGGTATCAATTTTTTTGAGAGTCTATTGTGTATTATTGATAAAAGTAATTTTAATAAATAAAAAATATCTATGTATTGTTTAAATATTATTGCTTTCTAGTATTACTACCAAAGATATGGATTTCATATAAAATATTTACTTCAGAAATAACATGTGTATATACAATTTACAATTTACTATGAATATTTAACTAATAAACCAAGCGGAACACAACTTTACTACGAATATTTTGTCCAAAAAACATGTGTCGATGCATTTCAAGAAAGTTGTCACCTTTATTATGTATTTCATATTTTCTTTGTCTATACGATTTTTAAAATAAAATAAAAATATGTGTGAGATTGTTGGTTTTTAAAAGGAGTATTTTAATCAAAATAATGCACCATCCCTTTTAAAGTTTTATGGGAGTTATCATTTGTGTATATCAAATTGGTTTGAAAATAAGGTTTTATAAGTTACTTAAGGTGATACCTAATACCCATGTATATGAACAAATTACCTCATTATTACCCCCACATGTTAATAACCGTGGGTTAAATTTTCTTTCAACTTTTATTTAAAAAAACTATTGAATTAGAAGATGTAAAAATTCATTAGATTTTAAATTGCTAAATAATAAAGTCAGTTTTCAATTTAGCCTTTAAAATCTTTATTTTCAATTAATTGTTCCTTAAATTTTCTTCATCCGTTATTTTCGAAAACAATTAGAAGCTTCACTTTGTCCATTTTAATTTATACATTACCCCACATGTTAATAATTGTGTTTTAAATTTTCCTTCGACCTTTAGTTTCAAAAAACTATTGAATTAGAAGTTGTACACAATTAATTGTAGATTACATATACATTGGATTTTAAATTACAAAATCATCAACCGTCAGTTTTCAATTTAGATATCATGTAAAGTTTTTAATTTAAAATTAAGTTTGTAGCATTTTTTTTATTTAATTATGATATAATGTACTACAGTGAGTTGTAACTCTTATTTTTTTACATCTATAAACTGTGAATCTTTCAAATGGTTGAACTTATTCTTATATAAAGCAAGAAAAATAGAACTCTCCTCTCTACGTTGTTTTCATGATGTTAGGCAAAGCAAAGTGTTACCCATTAAACGAAACCTTAAGAATTTAACTAAATTATTAATGTAACTATAAGAATTCTATTAAATTATTCATATATATTTTATATGAGTAATAAAGTGAACTTAAATAATTACTTTTTTAATTGACTAACTTTTTAAACTTTATTATGTAAATTTATAAGATTTTTGCACATAAATTTCATATTAAGTTACGTTGAAAGAAAAAAACAATCCGATAGCACGGGTTATGCACCGGTGATCATTAAGTTTAGGGAGAAAATATCTTTAGTTTTTGGGTTGGACAGCTCTGCGAGCAATGTGCATGGTGACCAACTATTACATCATGTAAAGCATTTTGGGTAAATTAATCACTCCATCCAATAATTGTCTAGTTTTTCTTTTTAGTTTCCCAAAAAATTGTCCTATTACAAAAAAAATTCTTTTTAGGAAAAAAATGTATATCATTTTATCTTTATTTTTTTTTGGTGCCTTAATAATGGTCGCATTAAATTTAATGAAATTATATATTTTAACAATATTTATGATATAATTATCAATTAGTTTTTATTAATATGTATGTGTTAAACATAACAATTATTTAAAAAGGTAAAAATACATTTTAACTAAAATAGGACCGTTTGATTGGCAAGCATGTATGACACTTGCTGATTTTGATAAATTAGCAAAGCATCCGTGCGTTGCACGGATTATACATGAGTGTAAAATCATATACTTAATTAAAGTTGAATAATAGATAATTAAAAACTTTCATATGAATAAAATAAACAAAAAATAATAAACAGTAAAATTAAAGATATAAAATCAAATAAATTTTAAAAATTTATTATAAATTTTGGAATACTTGTATATAGACAACATTTGTTGTTGAACATGGATGACTATTACAACTATCACTATTATATAACAAAATTTGAATACTTTTAGGATTAGTAACTCTAGACAAAGCAAGATACTACTTTTTTTTTTAATTCACTTTGGACTTAAAACACACACTCTTTCACGCACTCAAGGTGCGATTGTTGTTTCCTTCGTCCGTTTAACCCTATTTCGGCCATGGCGAAAAACCCTCCAGCGCCGCCAGATCCTCCCCCTGCCGCTCCAGCCCCAAAGTCCTTCGCTGCCGCCCTCAGTGCCCCTTCTATTCCGACCCCTCCGGCCTTTATAATCCCTCCTTCCACGTACAAAGGAGAACCGTCCCTCAAACTAACTCCGGATATTATCGAAGCCTTTGCTCAACCTTTTTGTCATGCCTTAATTGGCAAATTCTCCCACGGTAGGCCATCAATGGAAGCTACAAGGAAATATTTTAATACCATCGGTCTTAAAGCCGCTTTCACCATCGGCCATCTCGATGCTAAGCATATCTTGATAAGGGTTCAACATGAGGAAGATTACCAACGTCTTTGGATCAAGGATCAATGGTTCCTTGGTAAGTATCCAATGTGAGTCTTTAAGTGGTCTCCCAACTTTCGGCCTGACGTTGAAAGCTCTTTAGTTCCGGTATGGTTTGCTCTACCAGGCCTCCCGATTCACCTCTTCAATAAGTTGGCCCTTTTTTCTTTAGCATCCCTATTTGGTAAACCCTTAATGCTTGATCAACCAACTATCAATCTTACATGCCCTAGCATTGCACGGGTTTGTGTTGAGATCGATCTTCTACTGCCGTGCCCAAACAGGATTTGGGTTGACTACGGAGATTCTTATCCAAGCTTTTGGCAGCCCCTAGAGGCGGAAAATAAGCCTCTATATTGCACACACTGTTTACGACAAGGCCATAATGATCTATGTTGCAAAGTTAAGCACCCCGATTTGAAATCTGTTGATAAACCCAAACCTGCTCATGCAAATCCTACTCAACGTTGGACCCCCAAGAAGGTAAAGGTGGTGAATACATCGACTTTGGATCCTTCGCAGGCTGAACCGGCGGAAAATCCTAATGCCTCTCAAGGCAAGGAAACTAATAATGTTCCTATAGCCAAGGACGATGTTAGACCTGTTGAGGATGACAGTGGTGGCCAAAGGGTTGTGTCACCTAACAAAGAGGAGAATCTAGATGCCATGCAAAACAATGCTGTTGATGTAGAGAGTCATAGCCCTTCCAATTCGGTGGGCAAAGCTTCGTGCGCTACTAGCTTTCATCAGGATAATCCTGATATTACCAATGCTGATTCTGATAAGCAGGATGACAACATCATTTCCCCAAATCGTTTTGTGGTCTTACAATGTTTAGAGGAGGAAGATCCGGGGGAAGATAATAATACTCAGCTGGAAGGTCTCAATCTGGAAACTACAGGTCTGCACGCTAACACAAGAAAACCTCCCAAAGCACCGATCACAAACCGCAGTACCAGAACTCATTCGAAATCAAAGGCCAACTCGGATGCTACCCCATCAGTTTCTCATGACGATTAAGTTTTTATTTTGGAACATCAGAGGCATCGGGAATGATACTACAATTTCCCGCCTCAAAAAACTTATGCGTATTCATAATATTTCCTTTCTGGCAATCAGGGAACCGCTAATAGATAAGTCAAATCTTCCTTTGATAGCTCGTAAACTTAAATGTCGGTTTTTCTTTTATAACATGGCTAATACCATTTGGGTTTTTGTTAAATCAACCTTTTCTTGTCATCTCATGCATGATTCCACGCAGCATCTCACCATTCAAGTTAAGCACTTTACTTGGAGGAACTCGACTATAGTTTCCTCTATTTATGCTAAATGTTCGGCAAAGGAGCGGCAGTTGCTTTGGAATGAGTTAATTGACTTGGGTTCATCCTATCTTAACCTCCCTTGGCTAGTTATGGGTGATTTTAATTCTATTTTGGCCCCCCATGAGAAAATTGGCGGGGCAGGTTGGGATCGTCAAGGAGCGATTGATTTTCAAGCCTGTCTCTCTGCGGCGGGTTTAATAGATTTGGGATATATTGGCAGCCAGTTTACATGGTGTAATAATCGAACGAGCAATGATATTATCTATCAACGTTTAGACCGGGTTACTTGCAATCTGTGCTGGTCCTCTTCTTTTCCTAGCAACTTGGTTGAACACCTTAACAGAACTTGCTCGGATCATGCCCCAGTTCTATTATCTTCTGCAGATTCTCATCCAACTCGGCCTTATCATTTTCGCTTCCTTAATGTTTGGACTTCTCATAGCTCTTTTCTTGATGTGGTTAGAGATGCTTGGAATCAGCCTGCTAATGGTCGCCCCATGGTCTGCTTTGCTAATAAGCTTAAAGTTGTTCGGACAGCTCTTAAATTGTGGAATAGAAATACTTTTGGTAATATTTTTCAGGCAGTTAAAGAGGCTGAGGACCAGGTTCTTGAAAAAGAATTACTATATGAGACCAACAATTCCAGCGAAAATAGATCCTCGCTTAATCTTGCAAAGGCTAATCTTCAGTCAAAATTGAAAATATAAGAGGATTTTTGGCGGCAAAAGTCGCATCTCCGATGGTTAAAAGATGGCGATGGTAATACAAAGGTTTTTCATTCATCTGTCAAGCAGACGCGAAGTAAACTTTTTCTTCACAAAATCCAGGACATGCATGGTAATTTTCTCACGGAAGAAGAAGACATTAAAAAGGCTACAGTAGAGTTTTTTCATGATCAGTTCTCGGCTTGCTCCATCTCTGATGGGGATAACCTCTCAGTTATTCTTTCTCTCCTTACTCCAGATCAGAACTCCCATCTTACTATTCCCCCTTCTATTGAGGAGCTACGTAAGATTGTTTTCGATTTAAAGGGGGATAGCGCTGCAGGCCCAGACGGTTTCTCGGGTACCTTTTATACCTCTTGTTGGGATATTATCGCCTCCGACTTTCTTCTTGCTATTTCAGAATTCTTCTCAGGATTTGATATGCCTCGTTCTTGGACTAGCACACTTATCATCACCATACCTAAATCTGATCATGTCTCTTCTTTCAAGGATTTACGGCCGATTAGTCTGTGCAATTTTTGCAACAAAGTTGTCTCGAAGCTCCTTTCATCCCGGTTGGCTACTATTCTTCCTTCTATTATCTCAGAAAATCAAAGTGCTTTCACCAAGGGGTGCATCATCCAAGATAATTTACTTTTAGCTCATGAAATGACTCATCATCTGAAGAGGAAAATTAACGGGTCCAACGTTATTATTAAACTAGACATGGCCAAAGCTTTTGACATAATTTCTTGGGTTTTTCTGATTAATGTGTTGAGGAAATTCGGGTTTAGTGAGATCTTTATTGACATGATCTGGCGTATTGTTTCCAATAATTGGTTCTCGGTCCTGGTTAATAGTGCTTCGACTGGTTTTTTTAATTCCTCAAGAGGTTTGAGACAAGGTGACCCGCTTTCTCCTAGTCTTTTCATTATTGCCGCTGAAGTTTTAAGTCGTTCTCTAAATAAGTTGCAAATTGATAACCCTCATTTTGCTTACCATTCTCACATTGGTTGCCCGATTATCTCTCATCTCTCCTTTGCCGATGATTTCGTAATTTTTTGCAATGGTAATAAACATTCCTTACGTCAGCATCGTAAACTCCTTTCTGATTACGAGAGGAGCTCGGGCCAAATGATTAATGTTGCTAAAAGCTGCTTTATGATGTCTTCCTCTACTCCCACTTCCAGAATCAGTACTATCAGGCAGCACTTGGGATTTAATCACAGATCCCTTCCTGTGACTTATCTGGGTTGTCCTCTCTTCGAAGGTAGAAAGAAAAAATCATTGTTTGATAATTTGTTGGGTAAACTTCAGAATAGAATATCATCTTGGACTGGCGCTTTTCTCAACCAAGCAGGTAAAATAACTCTCATAAATTTTGTCCTCAATTCCATTGTGATGTATCAAATTGCCTTTCTAGATCCTCCTATCTCTATCATCAAACAAATTAATCGTCTGTTGGCCAACTTCTTCTGGGGCTCAATCGACGGACATTTAAAATCCCATTGGATTGCGTGGGATAAATGTTGCAGACCTATTTCTGAAGGGGGCATTGGTATTTGTTCAGTTTCCGAAGTTATTCAGGCTTTTTCCTTGAAAATGTGGTGGAGATTTCGGACATCTAATAATCTATGGGCTTCTTTTATGCATAAAAGCTACTGTTCGTCTTCTCATCCATCCTGTGCAGTGAGTCGTGGGTCTCTCACTTGGCGCCGTATGTGTATGGTTCGTCATGAAGCTGAGACTGCCATTAGATGGATTATCGGTCGAGGGGACTGTTCGCTTTGGCTGGATAATTGGTTGGATTGCGGCCCTATCTCTCAGTCAAATTCTTCCCATCTTCATCTGGTTAAGGAGATTTTTGTTAGCGGGAATTATATCTCTCAGGCTGCTCGGTTGACTTTGCAACCTCAGATCGTGGACCTTATCTCTAAACACAATATTTCGCTGGTTGATACTCCTGATCGTGTTTTCTGGTCTCTCACGTCTTCAGGCACCTTCTCTTTATCCTCAGCTTGGGATCTGATTCGATCTAAATGGCCGGTTTTGGACTCAGCCAATTTCATTTAGCATAAACATATTCCTAGGCACATAAGTGTGTTCATATGGAGGTTATTGCAGCACCGTCTTCCAATCGATGAAAGTATCATGAAGAAGGGTATTCAATTGGCATCTCGCTGCTCATGTTGCGTTTTGGGTCAAGCTGAGACTTATTCGCATGTCTTTCTGAATAGCCCGGTTGCTCGTTCAGTTTGGGCTGCTTTCAACAGCATTGGTGAGGTTACTTCGACATATGGTTCCATCAGCCAAGTCTGTTTCTCTTGGTGGTATAAGCATAAATCTTCCGTTATTCATGCCATTACTCCCTCCGTTATTCTGTGGGAGTTATGGAAGTACATGAATGATGCATTTCATGATGGTCTAAGACGCCCGTCCAATGTGGTTATTGATAAGATTAAATTCATGATTTTTTCGATCATCCAAGCAGCTGGTTATTCTTTACAAAATCAGTTGCACTGGAACTTGATTTCTTTTCGCGGTTGCGCCGACCCTCAAGCAGAATAATTTGTGCGGTGTCTTGGACCAAGCCCCCCATCGGGGTAGTCAAACTCAATACAGATGGGGCATGTCGTGGTAATCCGGGTCCTAGCTCGGGAGGTGGGATTATTCGGGACCATTCCGGCAATCTTATTGTGGCCTTTGCTTCTTTTTATGGTTTCTCGACTAGTTTATTAGCTGAATGTGCTGCCCTTTATCAAGGTATTCGTTGGCTGAATGTTCTTGGATATAGAAAGGCTTTGATTGAATGTGATTCCAAGCTCCTTATTGATTGCATCTCGAAGGATTCTCAACCTCCTTGGCAGAGTTGCTATCTAATCCGTAAAATAATTTCTCTCTCTCTTTCTTTGGAGATCGAATTTTGCCACGTTTATCGTGAGGCTAATTCTGTTGCTGATGCTTTAGCCAACATAGGAGGTGATCAAAGTGATGATTCTGTCTTCTCCGTTGTTTCTTCTCTTCCGGATAGAATTCGTGGTCTCATTACCCTAGATAGTCTTGAGACCCCTTATATCCGTGTTACTTAAGTTCATCGATTTTGTTTTGTCTTTTTCGAGGTACGGCTCCTTTGTCCTCCCGTTATAAGGGCTCGGCTGGTTGTCCCCCTCAAGTTTGTATTATTTTTTTCCATATTAATAAAATCTAGCAGGGTGCCGTTCCTATTTCCGTAAAAAAAAAAAAAGCAAGATACTACTCACCATGACTAAAAAACATATTTTTCATGCATCACTATACACAAAAATAAAACACTTTCATACATCGCGATGTAAGAAATGACTTTTTTCAATTGAAAAAAAAAAGTAAGAGAGCAGAGCGGCTAAAAGGGATATCGGTCCGTAATTTTCCCTAATTCAAAATAATAAACATTTCAATCAAACCTAAATAAGTAAATAGACCATATACATTCCAACCTACATTAGTCAAATAATATATATATATCCAAACACGACCTCTACCTTATTACATTTGTCATCTAAAACACAAAACAACTTTTTCAGGGCCTCGGCCTCACGGAATAACTCTTCCCTCAATTATTTCTCCTTTTGCTCGGCAGCGAGTCAGTCCTCCTCTTACCCTAACAATTTCTCTCAAGCTCATTTGTTTCTTTAACTCCTCTTCATTTTGGGTGACACTTTGTTTCAAATTTTGTTCCAAAAAAACACTAAAGACTTATTTCCCCAAATTCTTCCAAGCCTTCTAACATCTCATTGTAAAAGGAAAGAGTTTGGTAATAATCTATATAATTGTATTTTAGAAAAAAAAAATCTTATCAAAATACATATTTTTAGGCATAATCAATTTCAACGACAGATATAACACACTTTCAAAAGAACTCCTAACACTTTTAAATTAAATAAAAAGAGGCCAATTTTTTTTTATTAAGTCAAATACATAGATAATTAATATTTTTTGGATTTATTTTAATTTATTACATAGAATTCCATGTATAGATTTTTATATTACGTTAGATAAAATAACTTAAAATATTTCTTTGGTATAAGAATTTAAGAAAATTCAAATTTATTAACAATATAAAAATTTTAACTTATATTTCCACATTTTTTTTAATTTGATTGCTCGAGATCAAAATATCTTACCCATAGTTTTCTTCTAAATATGTAAGAGAGATGATACGATCCAATAACTTATCTGATATAATAAGATACTCACTATTTATTTTGCTAATATTAAAGTTAAAATAATTTATAGCTAGATACTCCTACTGTATATCATCTTTTCTATGGTTTTGATCCACTACAATTAAAAATTTGCGTATTTGTTTCAGATAATAGGAAATAAATGTGTTTATCGAGATAAATTTTGTTAAACAAACACAAATTGCCAAAGAGATTTATTAAATGTGATATTACAATGTAAGTTGTTACAATGTTTTTTTAACTAATAAAGTTTCATAAATTTTATATTAATCTTGAATACAAAAAATATTGATTGATCACTTTTACCTAAGAAGGATTATAAATATCTTATTATCAATAGTTTGTTAGTAATATAATAATAATATTATTTTTGTAGGTTATTAGAGGAAAATATGTCTCTCAAAGAGTTTTAACTATGAGTTCACGATGTTCCTAGTTTCACTTGCTAAAGAGTTAGGATCATTAATCATTACCAAAATTTAATATGCTAATAATAATCCAATTATTTTACTTACAAAGAAAAAATATTATTTACTTGTTAATGATTTATTTAATTTGGATTAAACGTTAACAAAACTTTTTTATTTTATTCAATTTTGTATCAAACATATTTAAATTATGATCAATTGATATTTTCTTATATTCGATTGAATAAGGATAATATATTTATTCCATTGAAAAAATAAATAACTTATTGATATATGAAATATACAAATATGAATCAATGGATATTTCCATACACTAAAATAAAATACAAACTTCGAATAAATTATAAAGTCAAAGAAAATTATAAAAGTTGAATACCAATAATAAAATTAAACCAATTGCAAACAAATCATATAACCTCAAGAAAATAAAATTTGAATACCAATAATACCAATAATAAAATTATAAAATCTTTCTTTTTCGAGTCCTTCAAAGGCATTTTCACTTCATCCTCACAAAAACAATTGAAAATAGGAAAAAAAAAATCTACAGGTTATAAACATCCCTCAAAAACATGATATACACTTTGCACAAAAAACAGCATTCTCCAAATGAAGGAAGATTATATATTTAATGTTCATTCCACCTAGGTGGGTCGAATATCTTCATCAGACTGGATTGAGGTAAAATGAAGATTTCTTCTTCCTTGTTCAATGATTATATTTAACTTGGTTTTACTATGTTCATCAAGCGGAAGACAACGAACTTATATTGGCTTCATCATTAAAATTTGTTCGGAAATTGAATAGCCATGGAAATATTGATCTCCCCAAGGCGTCTATTTATATTATAAAGAATTTATCTTACAGATAATTAAACTTTTTTTTTTGTTATTGTACTCATTTCTCATTCAAATGATAAACTATTATCTAATTAAATATTTCAAGTTATCGCACTTCCAGTATAACGAAATCTCCTTGAAGTAAATTATTACGAAGATTGACATATTATCCAATTAATGTGCTTAATGTAAATTATTGAGATTAATTAATGTGTGTGATATTCATTGGATTCAGTGTAAATGAGTAATGTGTAAAGATTCAGTGATATTCATTTGTTGAATTTTCATTTATATCATTCTTGCAATTGTCTAGACCATCTGGGACAAGAATGCCTGCTAAGGTACACTCCAAAATCTGAGAGACCTAGTTCTCTCAAGGTTAGACAGGTATGGGTTCCAAAAGGTTGCTAATCCTTAGGACCCAAAAGAAAATAAAGGGGACCTTGTTGCTTTAAATCTTTTCGGTATGCTTCATGGCTATAGATTCGAAAATAAAGACATATGGTACTGACGTGGCGCTCAAGACACACATGACAGAAACAAAAGTCTACTCATAGATATAGCTGAAGCCAAAGGTCCCACAATAATTTTTGGAGACAATGCAAGAGGAAAGACAATCGGGTATGACTCAATCACTAGAGGAAGTCTCTCCATCAACAAAGTTTCTCTAGTGAGTGGCTTAAAGCACAATCTACTGAGCATATCTCAATTCTGCGACAAAGGATTAATCTGCCAATTCAACTCCAACCAGTGCCTCATCAAAGATCGTGAAACCTGCTCCACAATACTGATCGGCAATAGACAAGGAAACGCCTATGTTGTGGACTTAAATCTTCTAGGAGATTCTCCAGCCTTTGCCTAGTTGCTAACAACGCTTGTGACAACAGCTTGGCTATGGACACAAGCGCCTCACCACCTCAACTTCAAGCACCTCTCCAAGCTCTCCAAAGATGGGCTTGTCAAAGGTCTACCTACTGCCGATCATGACGAAATTGTAAAGCTTGCCGCCTAGGAAAACTTTCCATGTCTTCCTTCAAAAGAAAGTCTGCCTTGTCAACAAACGGACCTCTTCAACTTCGCATATGGATCTCTTTGGACCAATCACTACAATCAAGTATTTCGAGACAAGTATACACTTGTAGTAGTTGACGACTACTCTAGGTTCACTGGATTGAAACAATGACTTCAAAAGATGAGACATATGATCGGTCACCGCTTTTCGAAGACTTCAAACTTAAAAGCTTGAAGACATTAGTGACATAAGATCGACAATGGCACCATGAATTCAAGAACAATGGTGTAGAAAGATTGTGATGACCACGGGATCGCCACAACTTCTCTGCCGCCGAACTCCTCAACAAAATGGTGTAGCTGAACGGAAGAACAGAAACGATTGAAGCAAAGTAAGAACAATCTTTGGTAGAAGCAAAACTTCCAAAGTACTGCGTCAACTCGCATGTTTTACCCGAGCAGATCCCAGTAAACAAGTTTCATAACAAAACTCCATATGAAACATGCAGAGGAAGAGCCCCAAACATAGGATTTTTAAAATATTCGGTCAGTAAATGTTTTATTCTTCATAATGGAAAAGAATATAGAGGAAAATTTGATGCAAAATCGACGAAGGAATTTTTCGGTTATTCCAAACATTCAAAAGCATTTCACATTTTCAAGAAAACTCATTTGAAAATTTTAGAATTTGTGCATATTTCTTTTGATGAATATGACTTGTTAGAGCCTATAAAGGCTCGAATGTTGCTAATGATTCCGATAATGATGAGACAGTACAAATACATCATCTACTTTCACTCCTCCTCGAATCCCGCAGCAGACCCTTCCAAGACCGCCAACCCTTCACCTAAGACTTCAACTCGCTTAATACCGATTCCAACTCTTCGTTGACCTGAACCCATCTCTTCTGTCTTACCCCAAACACCTTGCAGATCACTCATCCTTCTTGTTCACTAGAAAATAAAGGTTTCAAAGATCCTATCTCTTCGAACTGATTTTGGTGAATCTCCTTCTCAACCTACTCCGAAATTCTTAACGGAAGAACCCACCGTAAGTGATCTTCCTCCAACCATTATTGAAACAAGAGATCATCCATATTTCTCAAATTATTGGTGATCTCAACTCAGGAGTTCGTATGAGAAATAGAGTTCGAGATGAGAATATGTTTGCATTTGCATTCGTATCAGAAATCGAGCCAAAGAAGATTAATGAAGCTATTGGAGATCATAACTGGATTGAAGCTATGCAAGAAGAGCTGAACGAGTTTGAAAGATGCAAAGTGTGGAGCTTAGTTCAAAGGCCGACTGATCATCTAGTTATCGGCACCAAATGGGTTTTTAGAAACAAAAGAGATGAAGATGGAAATGTCACCAGAAACAAAGCTAGATTGGTTGCTCAAGGCTACCGACAGGAAGAAGGGATTGACTTCGATGAAACATTTGCTCCTGTTGCTAGATTAGAGGCAATCAGACTCTTTCTAGCCTATACCTCGTTCATGGACTTCAAAGTGTATCGGATGGATGTGAAGAGTGCCTTTACGAATGGTGATCTTCAAGAAAGCGGTACGTTGAGCGGCCTCTAGATTTGCCATTCAAGACAAAATGGATCATGTCTACCGACTCAAGAAAGCTCTCTATGGCCTAAAGCAAGCTCCCAGAGCTTGGTATGAAACTCTATCCAAGTTCTTAATAGAACAAGGATTCGCGAGAGGAAGGATAGACACTACTCTGTTTATCCTCAAGCACAAAGGTCATTCTCTTCTGGTACAAATCTATGTGGACGACATCATCTTTGGATCAACTAACCAAAGCATGTGCAAGAGATTCGAAAAGCTGATGCAAAGCAAGTTCGAGATGAGTATGATGGGAGAACTTACCTACTTTTTAGGACTGCAGATTCAACAGACTTCCGACGGAATCTTCATCAGCCAAACCAAATATGTAAAGGAACTCATCAAGAAATTTGGTCTTGATTCAGCTAAAGGATTTGAGACTCCAATGTCTACCGACTGCCATCTTGATAAAGATGAAAAGGGAAAGCAAGAGAACATGACCAAGTACCGAGGAATCATAGGTTCACTTCTTTACCTTACTTCTAATAGATCTGACATTATGTTTGTTGTTTGTGTTTGTGCAAGATTTCAGGCAGATCCAAAGGAATCACATTTGCTTGATGCCAAACGTATCATCAGATATGTTTCAACAATAACAAATCTAGGCATCTGGTACTCCAAATGCAACAACTTCGATCTAGTTTGATACTCAGATGCAGATTATGCGACGCAAAGTGAGCGTAAGAAGCACCAGTGGGACTTGTCAATTTCTTGGAAATAGACTTGTCTCATGGTCATGCAAGAAACAAGGATCGGTTGCAAACTCCACCACGAGGCGTAATACATTCTTTGCCGGTTGCTCTCAACTTCTATGGATGAAGCAACAACTAGTGGACTACAACATGAAGACTACAAATTGTCCAATTATGAGTGACAACACATCAACCATTTCAGTCGATCTCCAAGAATCCAGTGATGCACTCGAAGACAAAGCACATTGATATCCGTTATCACTTCCTCAAAGATCATGTGGTGAAAGGTAACATCAGTATGGAATACGTTCCAACTAAACATCAATTGGCTGACATTCTCACAAAGCCACTGGATGCCACCAAGTTTGCTTATTTAAGGAGAAGTCTTGTTATGATTAATCCTACTGCTTAAAATTCAATATCATAAAATTTTTCTTTCATACCGGTAGACTTAGTTTTATACTGACCGGAAGACGTAACTTTCCCTTTAACGGAAGACTTAAAGGTTAGTATCTCTACTTAAGTCTATTTTAGTTAAAGAGGTTTCTAAAGCAATAAGGGGGTCAAGAGTAAAATATTTTTACTTAGAAAATATCTTAAGTTCCCGCTTTTGCGCTAAATTTTTTCTTTAAATAGACCTTGAACCACCCTTTCCAAAACTTTACGAAACCCCTTTGTCTAAAATATTTCTTTCTCTATTCAAACTCTCTCTCTCTCTCTCTCTCTCTCTCTCTCTCTCTCCGTGCAACTGCTCTCTTCATTTCCAAATTCTTCTTGTTTCTTATTCTCATCGACAACAATGGTATGTTCTTCTCTACTCTACTACTTGCTATTTATTGATTACTGTCTCGTATTTCATCTCTTAAAGCAAATTGTTTTGGAATACAAAAAGTCGCTTTCACGTAACTAACAGTATCCGCCATTGTTGTTCTTCAAAACCTAGAAACTAACATTCTTTTATATGCTTTGAATACTTATTCTTTTTAGAAATCTTCTGTTATATGTTTCTCTGGTTTGCTTACCCTAAAACATTCTAGGGTTTCAAGTTTTCTTTTCGAAAAATTTTCAATAATCTCAGAAAAACTTGAAATCTTTGCTTGTTTAACATATGTGGTAAAAAGCCCTAATTTCTGACTGCATTTCTTTCAGGCAAAATCATCGAAATCCAAACATGACAGCAGGAAGGAGCTAGACCCAGAAAAGGACATTCGTCCAAGTTTAGACGTCAACCTTCCGGGATATCCTACTTTTCCTGCTGCTCGCGACGTCATCGTAGCCCTAGACCCAAAACTTTATATACCCGACATGTGCATAGACCTCCAATCTGTCTGCGCAATTGCCACCGGTGTCAAGGCCTGCGAAGACATGAACGCTTCGGGGATTCTTCCACTCTTCTGCCTCAACGACAAGAGCTACAATATTTTCTTGGCTGAAGAGTTCTACCAAAGGATGGAGCTTAAAAATAAAAATGCTTTGCGTGGATGGATTAGAGGCCATCCTATCTCCATCACCGCCAAGACCATCTCCATCATTATTGGTGTGCATTTCGGTGGTGCTCTTGAATCATCAATTGCTGAGGCTGATCATGCCTGGGAAGCAATGAGGGGAGTTGATACCCCAAGGGAACCTCAAGGGAAGATGCCGAGGAATCTCTTCCCATTGGACGCCATCGCCGAGCCACCGATCGACAAGGCCGCTTGCTCAAAAGTGGTGCACACGATATGTTCACAAAGACAACATCTGAATCTTACAAGTGTCGTCTACATTCAGACCCGTCTCAACTTCGACACTATTATCTTCAACGAACTCAAGCAATGGGTGGAAAGAGTTAAGAACAACCCCAACTGCAAATGGCCATTTGTCAGGCTGATCAACGCTCTCCTTTGTGACACAGAGAAGGTCAACTTTTCCATCAAGGAAGATGAGCTTATAATGGTGTCCAAGGACAAACAGCTGACCGCTTCGTTCTTCAACAAATATACAGAATACGAGAACAAGCGAAGGCTGCAGAAAGGTCTTCCGCCCGTCTCCATCGACAAAATTGCTAAGCCTATGCCGATCATAGTTACACACTTCAACATGGAAGCGTATGAAGCGGCTAGCAAGACCTTCAAGAAGGCTTCTGCTAAATTTGATGACCAAGTTGCTAAGACCCTCCATCAACAAGCCAAGGATCTGGCTGATGAGTCAGAGCAGCTGTTGCGGTCCAAGCAGAAATCTAAGGCTAAAAAGGCTAGGGCGAAAGAAGTGGCAGCTGAGGAACAACAGGCTAAATGGATAAGGAAGGAGCTGAAGGAAAGCCAAAAGGACAAGACTGCCGGGTGCTCTTCCTCCGCCGGTACGTCCTCATCACCTTCACCAGCCCAACCAACCCAAGCTCAACTAACACCAACCTAACCTACTCCCTCCTCTACTCAGCCTTCTCCTAAAACCAAACGACCACCCTCACCTTCACCTGCCCCCTCACCAAAACCAAAATGTAGGCGACTACGTAAAACATTTGAAGACCAGTCACCTTCAGACATTCCCGCCTCTACCGATGAAGCGTTGAGCCCCTATTCAGCTTGTTAAGGAAGAAAAAGAGGTCCGCATCAAGTCCTCTACCGCCACCAAACCTACCAAACCCCTACAACCGACCAAACCCCTACCGATAATCAACCCTCTACCGTCACACCAAACCAACCCAATCCTACTGAGTCATCTACTCAGAGGACTTCACCCCCTCCGGAGGAGTCTATCCCTCAGGAGGAGCCTCACAGACAGGAGGAGCCTACCCAAACCCCTGCCCAAACCCCTACCCCTCCTCCTTCACCCTTCAACTACTCTCCAAACCCATCTACCCCTATCTCACCGCATCCTACCCAAACCACCTCATCTACACCATCACAACCAACCCAACTCCCTCCTACCAAACCAATAGACTCTGCTGCTGCCAAATTCCTCTTTGAACTTTCATCAGTAGCAAATCTATTCTCCCCAGATCAACCACTACCCCAACCTCACCTTCGCAAACCCAAATCCCTCTTCTATCATGCCCCCTCTTTATGGTTCTCCACCGACCTTTTACCCGAATCCTCAATAGTCAGTGAAAATTCTGACACCGACATTGAGTTAGATTCTCCACCAACCCCTCCCCCTCCCCACCTCAAAACATCTCTCTTTTACCAACACCATTCCAACCCAAGACTCCACCTCTTCCGACTCCGTCACCCCGCCTCTCCAACAGCCTCTTCCAACCCTTGTCCCCTGGCGCCACCTTCTTTGCCGGTACCGCTCACATTCACATTGGCCAGGAACCACCTTCCTCTCAGCCGGCCAATGCTGAAATTTTGTCTCGGCTAGACGCTATCTATGAAAAGCTAGGCGAACTAACAAGCATTACTACCGCCACCGCTGAAATCGCCACTGCCGCGTCCAAGGCCAACGACCGGACTGCTGCTCTTATTCACCAATTCCAAGAAGATGTGTGGACCCGTTTTGGACAGATGAGACACGAGTTTACGGATGTCAAGATCAATGTCGAAGCTCAACGTGATGAATGTGTCCGACTCTGCTCTTCTCTCTTCTACGAGTTGTTCCATGCTATCACACTTCATCTCGGCAACAGCCGCCCACCTGTCCTCGAGCTCAACAACATAGCTCGCGACTCTGCTCATGACATAATGAATGCTCGACGTGATCGTGATCTGGCCATTACGGAGGAGAAGCAAATGAAGTCTATCAACCGAATGCTTATGGAAGAGAACAGTCGTCTTCGTGAAGAACTCGACTACCGTTCTCGTTCCACAAGACTTCCCACAGATGCCGATGACGAATACGTCCGAAGAACTGAAGAGCTAGAGCGACAGAGAATGGAAAAAGAAGCAGCAGACAAAGGAAAAGGGAAAAGACCTTGGTAAAATGTGTATATGTTCTTCCCTTAACCTTTGTATTTATCCTATCTTTTGAAAACTCTATAAACATTAAACTTCTCGTTTATAATACAGAAGATTATTTGCCTTTCAAAAATTGTCTTTTGTCTAAATTCTTGTTATTTCATTTCCTATATATACTTAGAATTTAAACACTCAGTTTAAATTTATTTAAACTGATTGCTACTAATCCGTGTGCTGTTCTATGATTTCCTTACATTTTGTGCACTTAGATTAGTCTTTACACTTGAAGTGCTCTACTGTTTGATAGATGCATGTCTTCCGTTATAAAATTAAGAATTCTCTTAGACATGCTATTTTCTATCACATAGTCGGTTATAGCCCTCATTTGTAGTAATGATGACCAGATATAAATAGGAGGAGATTGTTGATACTTTTGTATTTAGATTTATATCTGCTCATACATTACATTAGTTTTATACATCAGTGGCTAATTGGGCTGTGTATCGATTAGCGTGGCAACTGTGTATAGAACTTTGCCTAGTATAGTTTTTATAGGACTTCACAGTTCAGCGGAAGACCTCTTTAAAGCTTCACCGGAAGACCTGCTTCAACATACAACGGCAGACCTTGTTCTACACTCGGTCAATCATGACGTGTCTAGTCAAGCAATTTTTAATGGATCAATTTAAGTTTATCCTTATCAAGTTTGAATTTAAATTGAGACATTCCCACGACATCTCGCAGCCGAAAGCAGCCTTTCCGAAAAGCAGAAGACTTTCGCATCGAACAAGAAAAGCAGAAACTAGACTATCACTGCATGCGTCAGAACAACTCTCACAGATTCGACATCCAGATTGCCCAACTTCCGTCTCGCAAAAGATCTCTGCACCTATTCCCTCGCCGATATATGTGAAGACGAAATTCTTGAAAGACAGCTCCATGCATTTAATGCATTCAACCTAATAGAGTTGTTAAGTCTTCGTCTTCTCCAACGGATCTCCAGAATGCTCCTGCTATAAATGATGCCATTAAAGACTGAAGATACTCTCGACGAATTGCTCTGAAAATCTACAACAACTCTAAGTCTTAATACTTAGTGCATTCAAGAGATCCTAAACAGATTAAGAAGTCCTTGTCAACAACAAGAAGCTGTGCATCAACATTTATTTTTGTACTTCTTGTTGTTTTCATTCAAAGTTATTTTTCTGCACGAATTAAATATCCTGTTTACACAGATATTTAATTCCTTAACCCCCAAACACAAGTCAATATTTTGTACACGATCCATTGGGAATATTCTGTGTAATAGATCTAGTGGAAAACATAGTGCACTATTTAAATCCAAGGTTGACTGCCTTGGTGGTGGACGTAGCATTCTTTATAGTATGAACCATCCCAAAATACGTGTGTTAATTTCTCTACTGTTTGTCTACTTATTGAACTGCTTAATTACTTTGTTTATCTTTATCCTTTACGGCAAACTTAAGTAACCTGTTAAGGTCTACCGGTAGTCCTTATCGGCAGACTTGAACCAGCTTCCTTGAAAGACTTCCGCTACTTCAATCTTTTCAATAGATTGTAAGTACTTTTCAAAGAACTTACTTAAAAGTTTCAAGTGTATAATAAGTTATTCAACCCCCCTTCTAGCTTATTATTGTGCCCGTTGGGACCCACAATATCGCTGGGATTTTTTATTTTCCTCTTGTGATTCACCAACTTGTACCGCGTCTTGAAGGCTTGTGCAATGCGTTAACTCGAAGTGCACTGTAGCAGCTCTGGACGCCGAACCCTAGCTCCTTGGGCATCGCACCTATCTAGCCTTGTGGCAGCGCCGGCCTTCAATTTTTGCCTCAATTTTGGACACTCTGGCCCTTGCATTTTACTGTTTTACGTATCCTGCTTTGTCTTTTGCATTTTTTTAACCCTGTAACTTGACACTCGTTAAGTTTTAACATGTCTTGATATCGCATGTCAATGTTACGTACCAAGGGTACGAAATTGGGGTGTCTACAGTGGGCATGCCCATTTGTGCCCAGATTAAAATTTAAGTGTGCTCATGCCCATATTTTTGTGGTTGGTCTGGGCGGGAATATGGGCGTGGGCAGAATTTTCCACCACTACAAAAAAGGAAGAGTTCAAGTATAGGAACACAAACAGGAAGAGTTGTTAAGTTCAGGGACCAAATTATTTATTAAACCTAAAATAGATAGGAAAACATATGTTCATTGAGTGGAGTTATGACAGGTTTGGATTTTATACCTAAAGTTTTTTTTTTTTTTGGCAAAACACACATTTGGGTTATCGTACTTTTCAAAAAAACTACAATTAGGCCACTGAGACGTCAAAATTTTTGAAGTGGCCATTGCACCAGACTTATTTTGCATGTTAACTCAATTTTTGGATGGACGTTAAGTTCAGACGTTAACTTATGGTAAATGCCCATTTAACCCTCATCGTCTTCATCTTCATCTGCGTATGAACGATTAGGAAAAAAAATTCAAAATTTGCACAGTTAAGTAGACAAAGTAACACATATTTGGGTTTTTAATTAACAAATACCCCCATTGACTGCATCTTTCCTCTCCCCATATCTCTCTCTCCCCACCATTGTTGAAACTAGGTGCAGCCACTTTCTTCCCCATCTTCGTCCCCCAAATGTAGACAAACAAGTGAGCTAACCCCATCCCCGTTCGTCACTTCTATAGACCATGTAACCCATATATGGGTTTTTTTCTGCACGCACCTTCCAATCTCCATCAACAACTCCGGCCTCCATCCTTACGTACATCTTTGGTTATGCCCGCCATCTCCGGCCGTCTCAGGCTTCATTCCAGTCAACTCTGACCCACCCTCAAGCGAACGAACCCATCTCCGTTCGCCTTCTTCCTCGCTTCAGCAGCAGTCATCTCCAGTGTCTCCCCAAGTTCCGTCCAAGCGCCATTTCAATCTCCGCATCCATTGTTTCCTTCTGCCATGGTTGCCCCTCCCTTCGAGTTTATATCACCATGGATTGTATATTTTTCAATTTTGTTGGGTTCGATCAAAGAAAAACCTTACTCTCTTTCTTTCTCTCATGTTCTGTTTTGATCTAGTGTTTTATCTCTTCTTGATTATTTGATTTTTTGAGTTTTAAACCCAGATCTCGGGTTTACTGTCAAGCACTTGATATGAAATTTGCCAAATTTTAATTTTGAGTTTTAAACCCAGATCTCCCTCAATATGTTCATGGTCCTCCTATTATCTCTCTGTTTTCACAAAGAACCAATGGATCCACCTGTAGTGTGTGAGTGAAATTGGAATGACGATGAAGAGGCTTCATCGGCGAAGAGAGAGGTGACCGGACATAAGTTATTAGATTCCGACAAACTTAATTTCTCAAATCCGACGAATTTTTTTGGTCTCTCTCGCTCATTATTTCTAAATAGAGAATAAATAACCTCGAATGGCCTTTTGAATTCGATCGTTGACTTTTTCAACATGGGTTTTGGTGTTTGCATATGAATTTTAGCGTTGGTGCTAGCGTGCTGCTATGGCAGAGAAGGATTGAGATAAGATGAACATAGAGGCAAAATAGGTATTTAATATAACTTAACAACCGAACTTAATATCTATCCAAAAATTAGGTTAACATGTAAGATAAGTCTGGTACAGTGGCCACACCGAAAATTTTGACGTCTCAGCGACCTAATTGCAATTTTTTGAAAAGTACAGTGGCCCAAAGGTATGTTTTACCTTTAAAAAAAAAACTCATTTCCAAATGATCCCCAAAACAACTATTCAATAAATCTAAAGTTAATATTTTCATATGAAAAATTCAAAAAGTTAACATTTACACTTTTATGAAATTTTGGTAATAATATTAGTGGTAGTAGTGATAATAATACTCCCTCAATTCCAGACAAATAATGCACTATTCCATTTTAAGATATTTTATTTAAAAAGTCCATTTTAAAAAATTAAAATATAAAAGTGTCATCGTATTACTAATGAGTTACTAAAATTATCATTTTTTTAAAAGTTAGATTTTCAAACGGAGACTTTTAGCTCGAAACGAAGAGAGTAATATATAATAATGATAATAATAATATAATAATGATAGTAATAACAATAACAACAACAACCACAGTTATAATAATAATAATAATAACATTAGCAAAAAAATTGATGCCAATGTTATTACTAATGATATACTCCCTCCGTTCCAAAATTATTAGATAAAAATTTGGATAAGACGATCTTACGAATATTTTTTTGTAAGCGTGTCATTATCTCAATTGTTATCTTCTAATGCTATTAGATCATTACTTGGTTTGAAAAACATTAAGTCTAACTAATTTGAAACTTGTTGGGAAAAGCTAAGTTGTACCAAAATAATACTCTTTTGTTTTCGAAAGTGTGTTCAAAGAGAAATAAATAAGCTAAAGACACAACCATGTGTTCTTTGTGATTGAGAAAAAAAAAAAGAATAAAAAAGTTGAAGTGCTGCTTTAGACCCACGACAAAATTGTGATCAAACATCCAAGTTATTTGAGACAAGTAATAGAACTTGAGCACGTGATTCATTAGTCTTATTTAAGAGTGCATCTCACATTTCTAAGTTGTTCAACATAACTGTCCTTTTTGTTAATTTTTGAAAATTATATTTATCATTTTACTGTTAATTTGATTCACTTTTTATTATATGGGCCCCCTACATGTGTATCGATCCTTCATTCCTTTGTAATACTTGCTCCTTTCGTCGCAAAGTGTTGATTTATCACACGGTTTAAGAAAATATATTTAATTAAATTATTAATATTTATTTGATAAGTAGTTTATTTTAAAGTTTATATGTACGTGATCCATAATTAAAATATGATAAAAAAGTAAGGATAAAGTGATAAAAATGTTGTCCTAATTTTTTTTTCAAAAAACATAATTATTTTAGAACGAACGAAAAATAAAAATATGATAATAATTTAAGAACAAAGTGGTTATAATATAGTCATTTATATGTTTTCAAATTTATAGTGAACGAGTTAAACATGACACAGTTTTAGGAACGAATGAGCTTTAGCTCATCATAACATGGTGAAATTAAACATCATGAACTCATTCCATTGCTCAAATGTTAGTTCGTGATTGAATGAAAAAGGCTAATTAACAACCTAAAATCTTTCTCTAAAAAGAGATTACATGCTAACTACTTCATTCGTTCCATCCAAAAAATTTACGTTTGATAAATCTAATTATTAAGGAAATATATTAATATTATTGAAGTTGATTATAATTACAAAAATATTTAAAATACAAATAACATGCTTATAATATAAATAGAGAGTAAAGATGAAATATTCTCCATATGTTCCGAGCAAAAAGTCCATTGCATGTAGAATTAGTTGATCACTCTTGAATCTTGATGTAATTAGAATAATTTGGAGTAGTATATATCATGTGGTGTGGTGCTGCAGTTGCATGATGATGTGGTCGAGTTGCTGTGTGATGCATTTCCTCGAGTACAGTCGTTAGTTTTTCCTTTTCTTTTCTTTTGTTGTTTGTTTGTTTTTTTCGAAATTAGTGAGTCCACAACAAATGATACCTTTGGTCGCTTCCAGTTCCGATGAAGGTTAAACATGAGAGTAATCAAGTGTTGGGGTCTTCCTCTCATAAAACTTACCACTCCAACCTCTCGGTTAGCTGAAGCAAACAATATCAATTGAGTTAAAACTCGTTAGTATATAATTATTACTTGATTTTGTGTTTGTGTTTATGTTATGTTATCAGTATATATGGAGATGATCAATATATGAAGTGAGTATGATTCGAATAAATTAATATATACTTGAGATTTTATAGGAGTCGAATCAATATATACTACAAAAAGTAAAGACGACATCCCAAAAATTAAAAAAAAAACACATTTTATTGGCCGTAAAATTTTACAACTCATCTAAAAAGAATATAATTAAACATCCAAAAGCATTGATCTCTCACACACATCAACCCAATACATGTTTATTGAAATAAACTTTAAAATGAAAAATCTCAGATAAAACCCATAAAATAAATTGAATGAGACAGAGTGAACTAACAAAATACTATTCGAAATCGAAATCACAAAGATTTCAGACCAATATGGGAAATTGTTAGCACAAATTTTTTAAAAAGAAAGAAATTAAAAATACAAATATTTAAAATTACAAAATTAATTACAAAACTAACGAACAATTTTTTTTTAAAACTAAATTTAGGCCGAACAAAAATTAAATTGAGATTTCAATTGATTACGATAACAATCAATTAAGAAACTAAATATTTGTAAAATAGTAAATCTATGTTGAACAAAAATAAAAAAATAAATTAGAGATAATTAGAGATAATCATGGAGAAAAAACCGAATAATTAGGTCACATGTTTTAATTACAGCCTTAAAATCTCAATAAAATAATAATCATTTACATTCTTAGATAATTACAGCTGTAAAATCTCAGTAATTAACTTTTGCTACAATTATATGTTGTACACGAAAATTGAGATTTAATCCTATCTAGTAATTAAAATACTCTGGTCTTCCAAGGTTTTTCTATTCTTGACTAAATTTTAACATGGTATCAGAGCATGAACTGATCCAAAAACCCTTCCGCTTCAATCTCTACATATTTGTTCTCAAACCAAACCAAAATTGAGAGTCAGTCTCTTCGATTGATTATTGAATCTCAAAATTCCTTATATGATTCGGAGAGACAATCAATTTTTAAGACCTATCTATGGAATAATGGAAATTACCTCAAGAATCGAAGAAAGAGAAATCCCATCATCACCTTCACAAATCGATCAGAGATGGGATCGGCAATGGCGAGAAGCCAAGCAATAACAACGATTTCAAGAAACCCATCATCCTTAATCAAAATCAAATCACTGTTTCTCCAAGAAACCCATCTGATTCTTTTGATTCATTCTCTAGTAAAAAAAATCAAAGCCCAAAACCTTCGAGAAACCCCAAATCATGACCACACTAATCTGCCTTCTTCATCTACGATTCAAGTCCGGCCAATTTGGATTTCGTCTTCAACGGTGCCTCAATAACAGTCCAATCAGGGTAGTTCAAGTTTCTACCAGTAGAAGCCGGATCTTTCTCTGCTTCTTGGATTTCTGTCAAGTTTCTTCGACTCGCGAGTGACGCGGACGCCGTCTTCATGCCCGGATCTGCTCCGAAGAACAGCCTAATAACCATCAATCAAATAATCATCCGAAGGCAGCTCCGAATCGAGCCGATCGTCTACAATCAAATCTCTGCAATCAAATCTTCTTGTTCAAGAACTCAAGAACAGTTCATCTGAATTGTAAATGCGAATGCTGGGGCAAGAACAGTGGTTTCAAATATTATAATGACATCAACTGATCAATGAAATAAAAATCCCTTTCTTCTTCATTTGTGCTTGGTTCTTCATTGGTGAGTTTGACACTGATCTTGTGACTCTTTTTGTTTCTAATGTCACTGTTCCATTACACCCCTAATCTGATATTGGCAGCAATTACCATCACTGTTGTAATTGGCTTAATTGATTATGAAGGTGTTGTTATTCTTGTTTTGGCTGCTTGGGAAAGTGTTATTCTGTCTGCCTGATAATTCTCTTTATTCTTTGTAAAGCATCTCGATAATCTCTCAACTTGGTTCTTGTTTTCAAGATTTCCGATTCTGGGTCTTCATACCTTGTCCTGCTACTTCAATCTTGATGAATTTTTGTAAGTTTTCTACATCTCCCTCCTGCTGATGAGTCTCAAATTGACAAGAACCTTATTTTCCGATTGAGACTTTTCCCAATTTCTGTATGAAGGAGTTGAAGTCTGGAAATGAGTTGTTGTTAGTTAATGAAGAGTATTTTCATGAGGGTTTTGTTCTTTAAGATCCATTGTCCTTCCTTCATTTGCTTTTGCAAACCCTCTGCTGCTACTCATCTTTACAATCCGGGGCCATTGAAATTGGAATATTCCCCACATGTCCCTTCAACGGTTGTGTCTGTTGCCCCCAATGCCTCTGATCAGTTGTCTTCTGTCGTGGAACTAACTCAAGTCAAGGAAGAAAGTTTAACGGAAGAATTGGGGGCTTCTCTTTTGGATGGCAGAAACAATCAATTTGGTGATGCGTCACCCCAAGTCAATTGTTCAATCCGGTGCTCAGTGCCTTGTTTGTAATGACGGTTCTTCCATCTGGGCTTGGAAGGATTGTGCTAAATTGGATATCAAGGAAATTGTATAAATTTCTTTGAACTTCATTGATCTGACCAAAGTCAAATGTTGACTTGGTTTTCATATCACTGTGTGGTCGATGTCCGATTCACATTTTCAGATTAAGGATGTAATCTTTAGGACAGAAAAGTTTGTTTTGGATACTCCTTTGTCTTCTATCAGCCATTTATCGAGTAAGATTTTCGGGGATTGGCTCCTGTTTGGGCTTCTCAACATCTACCACAAGTGTTCGGGATGATCCGTTTGTGGGCTCCGATCAACTTGTTCAACATCTATTACAAGTGATCGAGGTGATCCGTTTTGTGGGCTCCGATCAACTTTCTCTACATCTACTACAAGTGTTCGGGGTGATCCGTTTTGTGGGCTCCTATCAACTTGCTCTACATCTACTACAAGTGTTCGAGGTGATCCGTTTGTGGGTTTCGATCAACTTGTTTGACATTTTGATAAAGATTGCTACTATTCAAGCCCATAGTGGTCCATTTGCCGTAAAGGCTCATTTGAATTGTATTGGCCCAAGAGGCCCAGCCCATTGAGGCTCATTTGTTTGCACCTCTCCAACTCGATCATTTCACAATAGTTGCATATTCGAGTTGAGGGGGAGTGCTAAAAATATAAGCCCAATCTATGTAAGCCCATTAGGCCCCATTACTTAGTTATCCCATTTATTTTGTTTTTTAGATATAAGTATTTTTAGTGTAATAGTTTTAGTCATCTTTTTCATTAATCCAATTTAATAACAATACAGTTTATCTCTCCCCTTCTACTATGCGTATTCTCTTCCTCTCTCAATAACCTCCGCCCACCACCGTCAATGGTGGTGGTCCGGCAACCTATTCAAACCCTTATCATTCAATTACCAAATTTTAACATCTACTCTCTCTTCTTGATTTTTTTTTTTGTTGCCATTTTACTTAAAAAATCTCATTTCTAAGAAAGATAAAATTTTGAAGATACAAACATTTAAATACTAGTAACATTTTTAACAGGTTTAACGTTTTCAGTAAAAAATTTTATTTTGTTTGGTGATCGAATTTAGTACATAGTCTGACTTTATGGTACAAACAATTATTTAAATATCGTATCCTAGTTAGTAATCTCGTACTTCCAAAAAGGAGTATCAATTAGGGGTATAAGTCGTTCGATTTGATTTGGTTTATACCAAAATCACAAAGCGAACCGCTAGCTCCCAGTGGTTCCAAAAATCTCAAACCAAATCGAACCGAACTGAACCACTCGGTTTGGTTTGATTTTGTTCGGTTTTGTGGTTTATATAAATTATTTTTAATGAAATTAACCAACATTAAAAATAACAATAAAAATAATATTTTAATTTAGAATTAACATCAAAATTAGGAAATAACCTTCTAATAAAAAACTATTATAAATAAAACAATACAAATTCTAAAATAAACACAAACAATAGAAAAAATAAGGGCAAAATTCACCATTGGTCCCTGTATTTTGGGTTTGTCCACCGTTAGTCCCTGAACTTCAAAACGTCTCACCATTGACCAAAGTTTGCGTTTATTGTCCACCGTTGGTCCCTTGCTCAAACGTCGTTAACTATTTCACCATTAACTGGCCATGTGCGATAAGTGTGAGCAAAAGCAAGGACCAAAGTGTCTTTTCTCAACCTCTCAGGAAATTTCATCGTACTAAACCTCACCAAATCACCAGCAGATTACTCATCCGCTCCCTTGTTCTTTCACCAAATTCTTCCCTACCAAATTACAAAACAATCATGAAAACGCTTTCACTGAGGAGCTTTATCCAGCGGACGAATCGGCCCTGCCGTCGATCGAAACCCTTCAACAACCGGGTCATAAACACAGCTATGAAACGTAACCGTTTCTCCATTTTTTTGCGTCCGTACACTGCCAGCAGAGGATTCGACTACTTTTCGGCACAACGTAAATCTCTTCAAGCTTCGGGAAAGGATCCGAATCCAAACCCGTCATGAAACCATAATTCGAATTCGAAACCATGTTTATGTAATTCTCTCTCTGCATCTGCCGGGCTTGTTTGTCTACAATACAAACATACATCAGAAGCAGAGGAAGAAGAATAGAGTAGTCTAATTTCTTAATCAAAGTTTAACAAGTTTCCAAAACCAACGGATCGGATGTTGAGCTTTTTCATGACGGAAATGGCGGCAATATCAGCGCAGTTCAAGAGTGGGTCCTTGTTGAGCTTTTTGGAGGAGGCGCCGATGCCGGTGATGTCGGAGATGGAGATCTCGCCGAGGTGTACTTGGGGATCTATGTAGAGGGTGACGTAGTCGCCGATGCCATCCACGGCACAACCGAGGAAGTGGAAGTCGGGACCAAGGTTGGCGACGGTGGCTGGGGCGAATGACTTGACGAAGGTAAAAATGGGTACGGGTTTGGGTGTGGTGATAAGGGTTTTATGAGAAGAAGAAGAAGGGGCAGAGAGGTTACATCTAAAGGAGAGGGAGAAACGGTTGGATTTGGGATAGGAGAAATGGATCTTCAATGGAACCACCTGATTGCAATATATCATCGCCATTTACAGAATGAAATTTTGGGTAGTGAGGGAGACGGTGAGGGTTTTGGCCCTTTGCTTTGAGAAAAGACACTTTGGTCCTTGCTTTTGCTCACACTTATCGCACATGGCTAGTTAACGGTGAAATAGTTAACGGCGTTTGAGCAAGGGACCAACGGTGGACAAAAAACGCAAACGTTGGTCAATGGTGAGACGTTTTGAAGTTCAGGGACAAACGGTGGACAAACCCAAAGTACAGGGACCAATGGTGAATTTCGCCCAAAAAATAATAGTTCTTCAACAATCAAGATTTTGTTTGGTTTAGTATATGTGTGTGTGTGTGTGTGTGTGTGTGTGTGTATATATATATGAATAAATAAAGGTTCAAAATAATTAATAAATGTAATATAATATATATTATATAATAAATAAATAAATAATATATATGTTGGTTTGGTTCGGTTCAATTCGATTTGGTTCGATACCAAAAACCGTGAACTGAACTGAACCGCGTGGTTTTCTAATTTTTGAAACCGAAACCGAACCGTCTTCGACCAAAACCGAACCAAACCGACTGATAATAAAATGATATTTTTAATGCCTTAATTTTTGAAAAGTTAACTCTTTGCTCGGAATAGAAGGAGTAGTCAACGTGTCTACATTTTAGAAAAAAAATCTCATCAAATAATGTATTTTTAAGGTCGTTTGTGTAAAAAAAAAATGTCGTTGGTGTATCAAAATTTTAATAATATATATACACACATACTTACTATGTTGCGAAAGAAATAATTATCCCACTTTATCTTTTTTATCGGTTTTAAAACCAAATATGATATATTTATTTTATTTTATTTTGAAAAACAGTTTTACTATTTAATATATTTTGCATTTACTTGTTCTCCATAGTTTAACGACGATATCACACGCATATAATTTTAAAGTAAATTAAATAATATTATACCAATATATATAAAAGAATCAATTACTTTTTCTTACGTGTATATCAAATCAAACACGAAAATTATTTAAACATGAAGAGAGTATCTATATTATAAAGAAGTTAGGTAATTGACTAGGGCTATTTAGAGGTCAGAATTTAATTTTTTTTGCTATCATCCTACGGCTGTCATTTATTTAGGTAACCTCATTTTATAGATTTTCTTATACTGTTAGAATTAGGTTTGGATCCTTTTTTTTTTTTTTTTACTTTCTCGGTCTCTCTTTCCAGCCCTTGATGTTATACTCTCTTTAAGTTCAGGTAATTATTTTTATTTTCATCAGCTTTTAAGCTTTTTTTTCTCTGTTTTCTTCTCCCCTCCGATTTGTTAGTAACCCAAGCTCTTAATTGATGTCTCAGGCAGTGGTAGATTTCTATTGTGACTTTAAACAAATTTCTCCTTCCCCGGTTTCTCTCTTTTCAGCCCTTGCTCTTATACTCTCTTTAAGTTCATGTAAATTTTTTTTTTTTTTTCATCAGCTTTTAAGCTTTCTTTCTCTGTTTTCTTATCCCCTCCAGTTTGTTAATAATCCAAGCTCTTAATTGATGTCCACAAGATCCTTTCGTCTCTCCTATGTTAATCCATATTTTGGTTAAAAAAATTCTTTTAGATCTCTATTAATTGGAACTCAACAGTGATAGCTCATTTACATGATTGTATTGTTTTTGAGATTTGTTCTTCTTCTCATCCTCACTCTGATTTTTTCTCTTCATTCACGATAATAAATAATAATACACTAAACCGAGAATGAAAATTTTCACTCCTCAATGGGATCTGTTGGGTTATCATGGGTAACCCGATAAATTTGTTGGGTTATCATGGTGTTAAAGTTAAGGAGAATAATCAAGGCAAGGAAAAATTCAAGGGTCAATAAGCTATTCCCTGGTTCCTCAAACTTCAGGGGTGTCGAGTGTCAAGTTGGATAAGTTCTTCTGATTTTGGTTGGCAGTTAATGTCAGTTTCTCTTTTCTTGTTAGTAGTGCTTCTTGATTTTGTTAGTTGTTAGGATTCCTTCTTGTGCTTCTTGATTCTGTTAGTTGTTAGGATTCCTTCTTCTTTCTTCTTTTCTTGTTTTGTTAGCTATATATATAGATAGGCTTCTCCTTCATCAATTGTAATTTTTCTTTCATGATATTTCCCACACAAGAAGTCAATGAATAAAAGATCAATTTCCTGGTTTTGTTTCTATTTGTGTTTCTGTTGAGAATTTATCATGGTATCAGAGCCATTATTCCTGGCTCTTCGTTTATCTGCATCATCTCTGCAAATGGTCTCTTATTAATCCTTTGGATTTCCTTGTCTGTAAGTGTTTCTTTTTTCTGTCTTCTCCTTTTCTTGTTCCTTTATCATGTCTCAGACAACATCCCCTACAAAATCTATCAAAAACACCACTCAAACTTCCACTTCCACTTCTGAATTTTATGACTTCACTGATTCCACTTTCCAATTACCTTCTGGCCATCCTCTCTTCCTTCATCCCCACGATCATCCAGGGATGAACCTTGTCTCTGATCCACTCACTGATTGTAACTTCACCCAATGGAAGCTTGCAATCACCATTGCATTATCAGCCAAGAACAAACTTGGCATGATTAATGGATCTTTCAAGAAACCTGAAGCTGAATCTAAATATGCCAATGTACGGGGCGGATGCAATTCTATGGTAATTTCTTAGATTCTTAACTCAGTTACTCCCGAAATTCGTCAAAGCATAGTTTACTTTCCCACCTCCTATGAAATGTGGGAAGATTTGATCACTAGGTATTCCCAAAATGACATACCTAAACTCTATCAAATTAGGAAAACCATTGCACTGTGCACACAAGAAACTTTATCTGTCAATGCCTATTTCACTAAGTTTCGTAGTCTATGGGATGAATTACAGAATCTCCTTCATCTCCCTAATTGTATATGTGATTGTGTTTGTGGAGCTTCCAAACTTCGTGAGGAATATGACCATGCATATAAGATTACCCAATTTTTTATGGGTTTGTCTGACTCTTACACTGATGTAAGAGATCATATTTTAAGAATGGTCCCTCTTCCTTCCTTATCTAAAACTGTGTCTATGCTCATTCAAGAAGAGGGCCAAAGACAGTGTGGCACCTCTCCAAGTCAACTTAATCTTTCTACAGCCTTACTTGGCAAAAATGGGAACAATAATTACAATGGTGGAAGCAGATTCAACAGATCTGGAAAGAATGTTCAAAACATTGGCAGTGGTAATGTTCCCAGAGGTAAGTTCTTTTGTGACTTCTGCCATGGAGACTCCCATCCTAAAGAAAAGTGTTTCTTCCTCAATGGCTATCCTGAATGGCATCCTCAATATGGCAACAAACCTGATCTTTCCCGGATGCCAAAAAACAAAGGTAAAGGAAAAACTGCAGCTACTGGAAATTGTGTGCCTTCAAGAGACAACTTCACTAATCACAGTGGTCAGTTCACTAATGAACAAGTTGCTCAAATCCTTTCTATGATTACTCCCAAAGCAAGCTGTATTGAAACTGATTCCCCCCTTGACAACAATGATGTTCACATGGCAGGTAATCTTTCTACAATATATAAATCTTTCAATTCTTCTTGTTTGGCTAACTACAAAACCTATGATAATGACTGGATTATAGATACTGGTGCTTCCCATCACATAACCAACTTTCTGAACATTCTACTTAATCCTGTAGCAATTCAATCTTCTATTCAGCTTCCCAATGGAAAGTTCTCTAAAATCACTTGCAAAGGAACTGTTAAACTCCCTAATGATATCATTTTGCATAATGTCTTTTATGTTCCTGAATTCAAATTCAATCTCTTATCTAGGAGTAAGTTCACTTATGACAATGAATGTAATCTCATTTTCTCTTCCAATCTTTGTTATGTTCAGGACCCTGTCAAGAAATTCACCAAGATGATTGGTAAACTGGCTGAAGGTCTATACAAACTAGAACCATGCTACTCTCATGAGAAGATCAATATGAATAATATCAACACTGCTAATTCCTTTTGTAGTATTTCTGACAATGCAACTTTTCAATTTGCTAATAATGAATGCTACACTAGTTCTTCTGTTGTTGATCATGTTCTCTTATGGCATAAAAGACTAGGGCATTTACCATTGCAATCTATGAAACACATTGAATCTTTATACTCTTTAAACTTTAAAGATCATAAAGAATTCAACTGTGATATTTGTCATTTGTGCAGACAAACTAGACAACCTTTTTACCTTAGTAACTCCCAGAGTTCTTTTCCCTTTGATCTTCTCCATTGTGATGTCTGGGGTCCTTACAGGCACCTGACACTTGATGGCTATAATTCTTTTCTCACTATATTTGATGACAACACTAGAGCCACTTGGACCATTCTTCTTAAAACCAAAGCCAATGTGTGTCAAGTAATGAAAAACTTTCTTACTATGATCAACACTCAATTTAATAAAACTGTTAAAGAAATAAAATCTGATAATGGAACTGAGTTCTTTAACTCTTGTATGAATGCTCTTCTAGATAACCTTGGTATTATCCACCAAAGCTCCTGTACTGAAACCCCTCAGCAAAATGGTAGAGCTGAGAGGAAACATAGGCATCTGTTAGAGCTTGCCAGAGCTCTTAAATTCCAAGCAAACCTTCCTATACAGTTTTGGGGAGATTGTCTTCTAACTGTTACTTATCTTATCAATAGGCTTCCAAATTCTGTCTTAAAATTTAAAACCCCTTTTGAAGCCTTATATGGCATTCCTCCAAAGTACAATCATTTCAAAACTCTTGGCTGCTTGTGTTATGCTTCTACTTTGGCTGCCAATAGAGACAAATTTCAACCTAGATCTCAAAAATGCATCTTCCTTGGCTATGCTGTGACTAAAAGAGCCTACAAGTGCTACAATCTCAGCACTCACAGAACAATCTTCAGTAGAGATGTTGTTTTCTGTGAAAATGTTTTCCCTTTCAAACATAATAATCAAACTAAATCTTCCAATCACAGGTTATTTCCCTCTATTGATATTCCTATTACCATTGACAATGATGACCTGAATGTGCCTATCCCTTAAGAAATTCCTTCATCTGAATCTCCAAACTCAACCCATGATCCTACTCATTGTACCTCTGAACCCAACATTAATGTTCCTATAAATTCCAGACCTGTTAGGAATAAAACTATACCAACAAAATTCAAAGACTTTACTGGTTTACCTGCTCATTTACAATCTCACAATGCATGCAACATTAAAGGTACTTCTCCCCACCTGTTTCATAAATTCTGCAATTTCAACCAAGTATCCAGTAATTATAAGGCTTACTCTTTTAAAATTGCTTTTGTCTGTGAGCCCCAATCTTTTGAGCAGGCTGCCAAGGATCCCTTATGGTGCAAAGCTATGAATGATGAGTTAAAAGCCTTGGAAAACAACAAAACCTGGACTGTTGTATATCTACCTGAGAAGAAACATAAAGTTAGATCAAAATGGATCTTCAGAATAAAGTACAATCCAGATGGAAGTGTAGATAAATATAAAGCAAGGCTTGTTGCAAAAGGCTTCACTCAAGTTGAAGGCAATGACTACTTTGAGACTTTTGCTCCTGTAGCCAAGATTACATCAATCAGAATCCTTCTCTCTATTGTTGCCTCAAACAACTGGTAGATAACTCACATGGATGTTTCAAATGCTTTTCTCCATGGAGATCTAAATGAAGACATTTATATGGACCTTCTTCCAGGTTATAATCATAATCTTCCTAAGGATAGAGGTCAAGTTGTGTGCAAATTGCATAAGTCTTTATATGGACTTAAACAAGCCCCAAGGCAATGGTTTGAGAAGTTTTCTTCAACTCTCATCCTATTTGGATTCAGACAATCTCTCAGTGATCACAATTTATTTACTATGAGTTCTGAAGGAAATTTTATGGCCATCTTAGTCTATGTGGATGACCTTATCATCACTGGGACCGACAAAGATATGATTGAAAAAGTGAAAGAGTATCTTCACTCTAAAATTCCTGAAAAGGATCTTGGCAACATTAGATACTTTCTTGGCCTTGAAATTGCTAGGAATTCATCAGGAATTTGTCTCCATCAAAGAAAGTATACAGTAGACATCATCAAAGATTGTGGGTTATTAGATGCCAAACCAAAATCTACTCATATTTCTCAGAATCACAACCTTGCTTCTAATCCAGGATCTCCCTTAAGTAATCCTGGTCCTTACAGAAGCCTTATTGGAAGACTAATCTATCTTACCATAACCAGACCAGATATATCTTATGGTGTTCATATCCTTAGCCAATTTATGGCTAATCCTGCATCTGAACACTGGAAAGCTGGGCTAAGACTTGTAAAATACCTTAAAGGCAGTCCTGGTCAAGGGTTATTTTATCCCTCAGTCAACTCTCTTACTCCTTCAGCTTTTTGTGATTCTGATTGGGCTTCTTGTCCCATAACCAAAAAATCCATCACTGGATTCTGTGTGTTTCTTGGCAATGCTCTCATTTCATGGAAAAGCAAAAAGCAACAAACTGTGAGCAGATCAATCTTTGAGGCTGAGTACAGAAGCATGGCAGATACTTGTTGTGAATTAATTTGGATTTCTGCTATTCTTAAGGACTTCAATGTTCAGCTCTCTCAACCAATTTCTCTTTTTTGTGACAATAAGTCTGCCCTCTATATTGCTGCAAATCATGTGTTCCATGAAAGGACCAAGCATATAGACATAGATTGTCATATTGTTAGAAATATGCTTCGGAAAAATCTGATATCAACCAACTATATTGCCTCTAAATCTCAGCTAGCTGATTTGTTTACCAAAGCCCTCCCAAAGGGTCATTTCTCTGATCTTCTTGCCAATCTGAAAGTAAAAAATTTATTCTCCACTTTCAGCTTGAGGGGGGATGTTAAAGTTAAGGAGAATAATCAAGGCAGGGAAAAATTCAAGGGTCAATAAGCTATTCCCTGGTTCCTCAAACTTCAGGGGTGTCGAGTGTCAAGTTAGATAAGTTCTTCTGATTTTGGTTGGCAGTTAATGTCGGTTTCTCTTTTCTTGTTAGTAGTGCTTCTTGATTCTGTTAGTTGTTAGGATTCCTTCTTTTTTCTTCTTTTCTTGTTTTGTTAGCTATATATATAGATAGGCTTCTCCTTCATCAATTGTAATTTTTCTTTCACGATATTTCCCACACAAGAAGTCAATGAATAAAAGATCAATTTCCTGGTTTTGTTTCTATTTGTGTTTCTGTTGAGAATTTATTAGGTAATCTATCTTAACCCGTGAAATTAATGGGGTTGGTTGTTCGAGTTTGTGGGTAATGGATCGAGATTGCCAAGCCTAAGTAATACTCCTATAAAAGTTTAAGAGTTTATTTTATTCATACACAAAGCACTTATACTAACTGCTTTCAAATGATAAAAAGTTTGGAGATATGTAGTTTAGGCCAACTAGAAGATACATTAAGATAGAGACCCAACTGATAATAGTAAAGTTGGAGAAAAATGCAGTGTTGCCCATTTCTAGGAGTAGCCAGCTAGAAAGGGAAAGAACATATGACATCAATAATCAATGAAAGGAGACATGTCAATGCAACCACCTCCGGCTTTGTTTAAAGGTTTGCATGTGCTTTGTACTATCTAACTTTGATATAAAATAAGGCAAACAACAAACTTAAAACTTTAACCCATTTATTGGTTCCATGAGTCCATAACATCTTTTAAGGCGTAACCAAAACAAAGTCTTTGTTTGAAATCAACATGGTATCAAACAAACTACACAATACATGATGGATCACTGATATTACACCTAAATACGTAAAATCAAGATCAACAACTCATGTCTTACAAGCTCTCCTAACTTCCACGATCTCAGATTTCCCAAAAGTATTAATGTTATTTTAACTTGGATGCAAGAAAATTATAAGAAAATAAGCTTCAACCGAAAAGTGAAAAATAAATATGGAAAGGAAAAGACCACAAGTGTATGAGGCTCAAGCCATTGATTGCGGGTAGAGCTGTCAAAACGGGCTTGCGGGGCGGTTTTGCCCGCGGGCCTAAAAACCCGCTATAAAACGGGGCGGGGCGGGAAAGCCCGCAAACTTGACGGTCCTTGAAACTCATGGGCCAGCCCACCCCGTGTAGGGCTGCGGGCAAAACGGGCAAGCCAGCAAAAAACGAATTTATTTAATATTTTTTATTTTTTTATTAATTATTTTGCATCGATTGGAATATGCTATCTATGGTCTCTTTTCTATGGAGTAATCACTAATCAGTATTCAGTAGTTGAGGGCCCTTCTTCCTTTCTCCACTGCTTTCCTTAGCATTAGCAAATTTAGAACAAATTAACAAATTTGAATATAGTACAATCTGTACAGAACTAGGGCTCAAACCCTAAAAAAATGAACCCAGGAGGCCAGATCTGCCGAAGATGCTCGTTGCCTCGTTCTTGAAGATAGTTGACTTGACTGAGCGAAAAGATAGTCACAGCTCAACCTCGTCGGTGTCGCTCGTACTGAGGTTTGACCTGAGGGCTTGAAAGTTGGAACAAAAGAGAACTTCAAAATCAAAAGATTCAAAACCCATGTGAAATAGAGATTGTGAGAGTTTGAGAGAGCGAAGGTAGGAGAGAAATACCTGTGAGACTTAGCGAGACTGTGCAAGATCGAGATCGAGAGAGAGAGATCGAGGCTGTGAGTCTGTGGCTCTGTGCGGGAGGCCGGAGGCGAGAGCGAGAGAGAGACGAACCATAGTGACTGAGTGAGTGTGAGACGGTGAGACCTAAGGCGGAAAGACTGGCTGAGACGAGCCGCATAAGCGCCGGCGGCTAAGCTGTTGTTCGGTACTTCAGTGATTCAGTCTCTTCGGCAGAGGGATGAGGAGATGGACGTTGAGCGAGAGATGGAATAAACATAAACAAGTGAATTGAATAGTTTTGAGTTTTGAGTAACTTAGGTTTTGTTTCATATAATCATATTATCTGGGCTGGGCTTCTTCACTTGGGCTTCTGCTTGTAAGTGTCTAAGGTGGGAACTAACTAACTAAAATAATTAAGATTAGAAAATGACGGGCAGCCCGCCCCGCCCCAACCCGCAAACGCCCGCATCCCGTGCGGGCAAAACCCGAAAATCCCGCATCCAAACGGGTATCAAAAACATCAGCCCAACCCGCCCCTAATAGGTGGCGGTGCGGGCATGCCCGCGGGCTTTTGCCCTACTTGACAGCTCTAATTGCGGGATCTAGGAAGAGTCTAAAGTGACGAAGTAAGCAAGAGACAACAACTCTGTAATCTGTATGCTATATATTCAATTAAACATTGAAACCAAAAAAAGGGGAAAAAATAAAGAATCCATTGAATCATTAATAAACATTTTATAATTGACATTTATTTAATTTCAATCACTAGGTGGGATCCAATCCAAATGAACTCATCAATTTACCTTCATCAATTCGAAAGTGTAAAGACCTACTTGAACTAATAAGAGAAGTGTATCCACATCTGCATGTAGCGAAGACTTCTACATCAAAATTCTTAACTGATAGTAATATTCTCTCTACACGTAATGATGATGTTAATAAAATAAATTTTGAAACACTGAATATATTCCCGGGAAATTTCATTAGTTATTTATCAGCAAACAAAAATGTAGAAGACGATGCAAGTGATCCGATCATGGCAAATCGATACCCGATCGAATATTTGAACTCATTGAATCCTGCTGGTCTCCCATCTTAAGACCTCCAATTAAAAGTCGGTTGTCCCGTTATTTTTCTTAGGAATCTTGCCCAAAAAGATGGTCTTTGCAATGAAAGAAGACTGAGAATAGTTACATGTGCGCAACGCATTATTGAAGCTGAAATCTTAACTGGGAATAAAGCTAGCAATTTGGTATTTATACCAAGAATTTCTCTTACGCCTTCTGCTTCTGAAGTTACTATTCCCATTACAAGACGACAATTTCTAATTAAGTTAGCTTTTGTAATGACTATAAATAAATCACAAGGCCAATCTGTTAAATTTGTCGGCATTGACCTTCAAACGCCAGTGTTTACTCATGGTCAATTATATGTTGCATTATTTCGATGTACCACATTCAATAGAATAACAATCCTCTTGCCATTAGAAGAAGAGACTTCGACAACAAATATAGTTTATCTAGAAGTTCTTCTATAATACTTTTACAACAAGTATAAAATCCTATCTTAAAGCTACATAATTTTCTTGAATCTAACTATAACTTATTTTTAAGAAATTGTTCGTTTTACATTTGACTCAAATTTAAAATTTATATAGTTTTTTTTAACTAACGCACACTTTCAAATAGGTCCCCGCAACTCCATTTGACACGCCACCTTCAAAACCACCTCCCCCTCCACTTGATTCTTATGATTCTGATTTTGTAGAAGAATTTGTAAGCACTATTTTTTTTAGATAAACGTTAATAATTACATTTGTTTCAAATAGGTCCCTTCAACCCCACCTCCAACTCCACATGCATCTCCGACTCCCCCTCCATCTACATATCAAGTTGCAGCAGAACATATATCCATAATATTGTATAATGATATGTGGGAAGATTGGCGTTTTGTAAATGAAGCAGTAAGTTCTTTTTTTATATTTTAATTAAACGACTATAATGCATAAAATATGGTTAACTAATTGATTTGAATTTTATTTGTCTCATATGTAGGTGAAAATAATGTACAGAGTTATTGCATCTCATGTTTCTAAATCAACCATTGTTATGAAGCAAAAGCCCCCATAATAAGACTGAGTTTTTGTTATTGAGAAAACAATAAAATGTTCTTTTTGCATGTCTATTTTTTTATAAATTAAATTAAATGCCCAAGTAAAATGTTTTATTTTGTTAGGTATTTGGGTTTTCTCTTATTTTTGCTGTGTAGTGTACATATATTCAACTCCTACAAAATTCTAAATAAATATTAATTTATTACAACATTGTCTACTCCATATATCGATCAAGTCCCAAACTGGTGTCGTGCCATAGGCACGAACTCAGAATCTAGTCTATATTATAAAACAGCTAGGTAATTGAATAGGGCTATTCAGAGGTTGAGATTAAATTATCTTAAAAAATTTAACGGTTGAGATTCACCCTCACATTCACATGTGTGAGTAGTTATCCATTTTTAACTCTCTATTTTTTTCTTTCCCTATTTCAAGTCACCCCCTATAATTAATATTATAAACAGTCACATTTTTTTCTTCTCCCTATGTTTAATTTTCATATTAGAAAGTCATACCATGCGATTAATCTTTTGAATAGTCACACCCTGCCATTAATCTTTTCAACAATTGCCCCTTATAAAACATCAATCTCTCAACTATCACTTGAAGCAATGTTCCCCTCAATTGTAACATTTTTTTAAAGCGCACCTTCTATTTAGAGACTATTATTTCAATTAACGAAATCAGATATACTGGCACCGTGCCATAAGCACGAGCATGAAGATCTAGTCTATATTATAAAACAGCTAGGTAATTGGCTTAGACTATTCAGAGGTTGAAATTAAATTATCTTAAAAAATTTAACGGTTGAGATTCACTCTCACGTTCACATGTGTGAGTAGTTATCTATTTTTAACTCCCTATTTTTTCTTTTCATATTACAAGTCACTCTCTACAATTAATATTATGAGTAGTCACTATTTTTTCTTCTCCCTATATTTTGTCTTCATATTACAAAGTCACACCATGCGATTAATCGTCTGAACAATCACCCCTTATAAAACATCAATCCCTTAACTTTCACTTGAAGCAATGTATTTTTCAACTGTAACATTTTTTAAAATTGCATCTTCTATTTAGGCACTGTTAGTTTAATTAACGAAATTAGATATACTGACACCGTGCCATAAGCACTGACATAAAGATCTAGTATAATTATATATGTGCTTCCGTACTTTATATGATATGATTGTGCATCAAACCAACCATGCAATATCAATATGCATGCAAACGAACCATTTGCATCAATTAACGAATCATTATGTTTGGAATAATATGAATATATAACTCCAAATATCCAATAAAAATACAACCAAAAACTGTCTGTAGAATAAGCACAAAACATGCAAGAACAAAAGAAACAAACGGTATAAAAAAGACTTCACAATTACAGAGAGGCAAGTTATTTTTTCGAAAGCTTGTGGGCGTGATATTTGAGTTTAATCCAATTGACGCTTGCAGAAGCACCATCCTTAACCTTCATCGCACCCGATGAAGCCACCACTTTGGTTCTCTCAAACTTCTCGCTCATCTTCTTCTTCAACTTTCCAGATGAGGATCCCCCGAGTCTCTTGGGCGGTTTCTCTTGTTGATCCGCCCATGGGTTCTGATCGAATGAGCCATGCCTCTCCATTTTTGTACCCATATTATTTCCCTACTCTCCCAAGAGCTAGCTAGAATAACGCTTCTTTGAGAGAGAAGGAAAGAAAATTAAATGAAAGGCAAATTGGAAGAAACTTTGTTTTCAATATTATATATTGACCTCTTGTTGAAGGATGCTGCGACCGTATATACACTTATGAACCTATAATTTTCATTGACCACCCGCAGTAATAGTGATGATGATGATAATAATAGTAATGCATTTTAGTATTGATTGGGTAGGGACTCAACGCTCAAGGGCTAAACGCGAGCTGCGGCCATCAACTGCCAAGTGGCACAACGTGAAGCTGCAGCTTGGAATAAATCACGGCCATAGAGCTTAATTGGCAAGTCCCTTGGTAAAAACATCAGTAAGTTGATGTACGAAGGAAGAGATCCACACTTTCTGAAAATCTCATTTATGAAAGTAGTTCACCCTTACAACTGTTTGATAATGAAATGCTTCGATTCACCGAGCCAAAGGCCTAACTCCTCCAAATCAATTGATTGTTTTTGTTCGATTGTTTCCACTGTGCGCAATAACAACTATGAGTATCAAACATAAAAGTAGAATAGAACGGATATAAATGTGATTCACATTCCTTAGTACATTGATCATTTCATTCGTACGAGCTCTAAATGTAATTAAAGTTTTTGCAATTTCTCTTGGATTAATTGCGGTCCGATACCATTTACTGAAATTATAACTATTCTAGTACCATTTTTTTAATTGCAAAAGTCCGTTTTCATAATTTTGTTTTAAAATTGCCCGCAACCTATTATTTCGTCATTTTCTCTTCGTTCTCTTCATTGTCTTCCTCTCTTCTTCTCCCTCCTCTTCCTTCTCAGATGTCCTCGCATCCAACTTCTAAAAGCTTTGGGAAGAAAATTGAGATTAAAGGTGTTAGTTGTCAGTTTTGAAACTAATGCACTAGTAGAAATCAAAAGGTTGAGGATGAATATGTCGGCATGGCATAACTTTTGATTCCAGAGAAACCACGAGACCCACCGTATATCAAATCGAAGCCCAAGTTTTGCAATGCGATTCCTAGATTTGAGATGGGATTTTTGTATTTCGATACTCAAATTTTGACAGATTTTTAATTATGCATTGCGATGCCCAATTTTTTTTATTCCAATGCCCAAATTTGGGCAGTTGTTTTTTGAATTCCGATGCCCAAATTTGGGCAGTGGCATTTTGAGTTTCGATGCTCAAATTTTGACATATTTCAATTGTGCATTGTCATGCCCAATGTTTTCATTCCGTTGCTCAAATTTGGGCAGTGGCTTTTTGAATTTCGATGTCCAAATTTTGATAGATTTTAATTGTGCATTGTGATGTCCAATGTTTTTATTCGATGCCCAAATTTTTGCAGTCGCTTTTTGAATTTCGATGCACAAATTTTGACAGATTTCAATTGTGCATTATTATGCCCAATGTTTTCATTCCGATGCCCAAATTTGGGCAATGACCTTTTGAATTTCGATGCTCAAATTTTGACAGATTTCAATTGTGCATTGTGATGTCGATGCCCAATGTTTTCATTCTGATTCCCAAATTTGGGCAATGGCTTTATCCGCGTGCCTTTCCTTTATTAAGAGTATTTTCGTTATCCCCCCCCTTCAAAATCTATATTACTATACGCATCCCAAAACACGTGTGCAATTGGTAAATGCTAATTAGAGGTTAGGATTTATTTTTTTACCAAATTCCTACGGTCTAAATTTAATCTAAATTGTAAGCGTGTGAAAATTAGTTACTATTTTACTGAGATTTTACAGTTATTATTTTACGGTTTTACAGTTATACTCGTTATTATTTTACTGATATTTATTTTTTTACAGCTATTGTTTTACTGATATATTATGGGCATAATTATCCAATTTCTTCTCCGTTAACGTGCATAACTGAATCAATTTAATTTTAGTCAAGCGGTAAGTTTTGAATATTTGTATTTGTATTTTTTTCTTTTTAATTGTTATCGTAATTAACTTAATCAATTTAAATTTTTTTTGGCCCGCAATTTCGTATACAAATAAAAAAATTAAAAAAAATCGTAAGTTTTGTAATTTGAATTTTTTTTCTTTTTAACTATTATCGTAATTAACTTAATCAATTTCATTTTTGTCCAGCCCATTTTTTTGTTCGGCCCGCAATTTCGTATACAAATTATTAAGTAATCCATCCGTTTCGGGCAAAGAGACTCTGTTTGAAAGTCAATTTTTTAAAGAAAATAATACTTTTAGTAGGTCATTAATAATAAAATGACCTTTACGGTTTTACAAATATTTAGTTGTAGTTTCTTAATTGACTGCTATCGTATTCAACTGAATCCCAATTTAATTTATATCTAGCTTCGATTTATTTTTTTATAAAAAAAAATTGTTTGTAAGTTTTGTAATTAAATATTTGTATTTATTTTTTTTCCTTTAGTAGTTCATTAATGATTCTTTTTAATTTAATTTCCGTTCGCCTGTTAGATTTTGTATGATAATATGTGGGAGGATTCGAGTTTTGTAGATGAAGTAGAAAATTTGGTTAACCGAATATATTTGAATTTTCTTTGTCTGATGTGTAGGTGGAAATAATGGACAAAGTTATTACATCTCATGCTTCTAAACTAACATTGTTGTTAAGCAAGAACCCCCAGAAGAAGAAGACTGGGTTTTCATTATTGACAAAACAATATTTTTTCTTCTTCGTATTTTAACAGTAGTTACAATTAAAATATTTATTTCTTGGTTTTCTTATGAAATAAATATCGAAGTAAAACGTTTTATTTTGTTAGGTATTTGGGTTTTCTCCCCTTTTCGTTGTGTAGTGTACATATATCCAACCCCTACAAATTATAAGTAAATATTAATTCATTTCCACATTATCAGCTTCATTTATTGATAAATTTTAAATTGGCACTCTGTTATCAGTACGAATAAGAGTACTAGTGTAATTTAAAACAAATACAGAAAAAAATTTCGGTTATAATTTCATCACAGCGGACCGGACCGAATTTCTCCCATTTATCTTTAGTTATGTAGCTTCCGGTTGGCCCAACCATTTTGTTTTTGAATAAATCCATGAACTAGCAAACAGTTTAATAGAATCAAATGGGTTGGAGTCAAGTTAGAGTTTGGCCCAAGTATATCTAAATTCAGTCCTAATTGAACTTTGGGCTTTAACTTGAACACTTTACAAATTGCAAAGAACCCAGCAAAATTTGGACTGTTGGCCATTGCTACATATGAACCATTGGTCCATTACGGTCATATGAGCATTTGACTCGGTGCATTTAATAATTAGGGTAAAATTCTGATTAGTCATTTTTTAAAGTTTGTGACCTCAAAAATTTACTTTTTTATTTATTTTAAAAGACTAAGTTTTAAAATATTGTTCTGAAAATATCATTGGCATCTTCAATAGCTCTGGCAAACACATTGGATTTGAAAATCACCATTGTTACGTAACGAAACGAGAATCAACATGATGAATGGTTACACCCAATTAAATTGATGAAGCGCGATACAAAAATAGACTAGATAATTAATCCGATGAATCATGGTGCAAATATTAATGCAATAAAATTGATGCAGATCGATTTATTTTTATAGCACACCTCATTCTCATTAAAGGTATCGTAGTCTTTTTGCCCTCAAAAATGTTTTTTTTCTTATATGAAAGAAAAATACAGTACTGAAACGAATAAAAAATTTGAAAAGTAGACCAACCGTAATTCTTCCTAATAATTAAATAAAATAGAGAAATAATCTTTGGAGTATTATGGAATGTTAGTATGTTACAATATATGCGTTGTTGTAGACTTGAAGTAAGTTTGAATGATTCAATAGCAATTCGTGATCGAGCTGGTCAAAATCTTAAATCATTGACTTGCTAATAATCACCCTCACGTTCAAAAGGCGTTGCGTATTAGTTTGGCGTTTGATTCTGTATCTGGTGACACAAAACACTTGAAATGGCCTAATTAATTAAGGCGAATGAACAAATCTTTGCAAAAGAAACTACTCCTTGTAACCTACTTATTCATGAAAAAATTGAGTATAAAGAATCAACAGTCAACATGTACAAGACTGACTGTCACTGGACAGAGCAAGTATGGTAAATTGTACGTTCTGGAAGTCTTGTACTTTGGAGAAATGGAAACTTATGGTGACAGAAGGAATTACTAGTGCTTTTGGGTGGTCTTTTGGTACTTGACTTTAATCCATTGAAAACCGCCGGTGGCTCCTCCTTTAACTTTCTTCATACCGGTGGAGGCTGCTGCTTTAGTCTTGCCAAACCTCTCGTTGACCTTACCGGCGAATTTGTTGTCCTTCTTCTTCTCGTCATAAACAGGGTCAGGATTGTAATCCCATTGATCCGCCCATGAAGACCCATATGAACTAGTGTTTGATTCCATTTTGTATATCTGAGATGGAGATCGAGGTCGAGATTTGTAAAGATGTTGTGTCGTTGATTAATGATGATGAAGAGAAGAAGGCCTAACTAGCTATTTATATGGTTTTGGTTTAAAGAGAGCACGCGGATTGGCGCAATTACTAAGAAACATACGAAACGAGTGCATCGATTCAGATCTCGGTCAAACATAGCTTTGTGGTCTCAATTATTTTCACCTCAATAATACTTTTTCCTGAAAATCTATATAAATAAATAAAAAAAAATATATAGTAGAGACTATTTTCACTACAATTTTTGTTTATCCGCTATATCTTTAATTAATATATTAAATAAATACATGTTTGGATAAAATTACCCCTTAAGTACTAGTCCATTTTACATTGACTAATCAAGTTACTTTCCTAATTGAGATGGTCGTCAGAAACGGTCTTACGAATCATTATCCGTAAGATAGATCTATTCAAGTTAAATGAGGAAAAATTTAAAAATTCAATGCAACCCCTTAGTTTTTAAAAATTGCAGTGCACTCATGTTTATATATGCAAAGTGTCACTTTTTCCTATTAACAGTATCACTTTGTAGTATAAAATGTGTCACTTTTAGCTTTAGAAGTGTCACTTTGCATTTTTAATGAAAATTATAATTTTTTCCTTAAAAAAGGTTACCTTTTGGGCTTAAATATGTCACTTTTAGTTTTAAATGTATTACTTTCAATTTGAAAAGTATCTCATTTTTTATAAATGAAAATCATTACATTTGGCATTAAAGTATTACTTTATAATATTAAAAGTGTCATTTTTTAGCATTAAATGTGTTACTTTTGACCCTACAAGTGTCATTTTACCTTATAACTAAAAATCGTCGTTATTGATCTTAAAAGTGTTACTTTTTAGCATTGAAAGTGTTGCATTTTAATATTAAATGTGTCACTTTTGACAATCACCGTTAGTTTTTAAGTGACACTTTTTAGTATTAAATGTGTGACTTTTTAGTATTAAGAGTGTTACTTTGTATTTTAATGAGAATTATAATAAATTTCTCTTTATAGTATCACTTTTAACATTAAAATGTGTCACTTTTGTGTTTTCAATATGTCACGTTTGTCTTTAAATATGTCATTTAGCAATTCGTCAAAGTCCATTAGGATGGCTAACGGAGCTAACAAAGGAATAAACTGCAAGGCGTGGGAAACATAATAATTTCGGCGATAAATATTGAAAGTGCAGGGGCACCGGAGCAAATAGAGGAACTTCTCATTAATGAGCATAAAAACAAAATAATACAACTGGGAGGTTTTAAACCATTGACTACATTGTGCTAAACCTTAAATCATCCACTCTAACCATCTCCTCTAACCAGTTGTTGAGATATTTATTAACATTATTTTTTAGTTCAAACATTTATAAACAACATAGTTATTCTATTATTATTTTTACTTTTTATAATGACTTTATTAATTAATCTTATGACTAAAGCTATAATGTATAATTATGGTAAGGACATTTTTTGTCTACCAATCTTTGAGTAAATATATGTTCATTGGTTATAGAAAAAATTTAAAGTTAAATTTAAAGGATGTAATTGTAAAAAATGATTGAGTATTAAAATCATAAGTAATGACTTTATTAATTAATCTTATGACTAAAATTATAATGTATAATAAAAAATATCATTTGTCTACGAAACTTTGAGTAAATATATGTTCATTGGTTATGGAAAAAAATAAAGTGAAATTTAAAGGATGTAATTGTAAAAAATGATCGAATATTATAATCATAATATGAAATAGTATCCTAATATTTAAATCTTTTGTCTACCTTTATAATTGATTTAAAATTTTAATTTGAGTTGATTGAAACTAATATTCAGTTTAAATACCTATCATAAAAATTGAATTTATATTTTAAAATAATATTTTTAAAACTAAATTAGAATATTAATTTTTGATAATAAAATATCCAATATATTCTAAAATTTCGGTAGAAAATGTACTAATCATATTATTTTCATGATAATGGGATATGAAATGTAAGTGATTAGAAACATTGATTAAACATATTTATTACAAAAAATAAATAAATATTTTGTTTGTTGAGAATTAAAATGTTAAGAATATATATAGAATAATTATGTTATTCATTGATGTTTGATCAAAAAAATAATGTTATAAGGTAATAAAGAAAGTAACTTGAATAGTCAACTTAAAAAGAGGTAGTTTTATCCAAACATGTATTTATTTTATACAATAATTAAGGATATAGTGGATAAACAAAAATTATAGTGGGAATAGTGTCTCCATATATATATATATATATATAAAGTTGACGAGGAGCACTATGGTTGTGCATTACTTTAATGACTAACTCTAACACAATACTTTAACCCTTCAAATCTTATTCATCCACAACATGATTTCGACAAATAAATATATCATTTCGATTCTCTTACAGAGTAGAACACATTTACATAATTATTTTTACCAACAAACAAAATGACACGTAAAGAAATTCGTGCCTCAAGTTACACAATTTCTTTCACTAAAAACACTAATTTTTTAAACAAATATTAGATTTTAAATCTTGATATCGTATTCATCCAAAACTCGATTTAGAAAAATAAATATATATCATTTTGATGCTCTCACCGAGTAGAACGCATTTGCGCAATTATCTTCGCCAACAAACAAATGACACGTAAAGAAATTTGTGCCTCAAGTTGCACAATGTATTTCATTAAAAACACTAATTTTTTAACAATAGTAGAGATGAATCTCACATTGGTTAGAAATTGGTGTTATTTTTAAAAATACTATTATTAAGTATCAATAGAAGAGATGTATCATATATTGGTTGTATATCTCACATTGGTTAGAAAAAGTTGATTTTAAATTATTTTATATATTAAAAGAGATTTTAACACATTGTTTAAAAAAGTTAGATTTTAAAGTCATTTGATAAAAGACCTTTACCATTATTACCAATAGATATGTATATCTCACATTGGTATAGAAAATGATGATTATTCAATTTGATTTTAAATTATTTTATATTATTACCAATAAAAGAAAAAAAGATGATAATTTATAACACATTGTTTAAAAAAAAGTTAGATTTTAAAGTCTTTAAACTAAAAACTTTCACTTAAAATTACGGTTCTTTATTGTGGGTCGGAGATATATCTCAAATTAGTGGATACAAAATATTCAAAGAAAATAGATCTAAAAATATAGAAATTAATATTTTATTAGTTCCGTTTCAAATTTTTTCATTATATTTGAGTTTGTCAATTTTAGAGTTGCTAAATTATATATTGAAAAATTATCGATTTTGTTAATTTATTTTTCATCCTCATTTACTTAGCACATATGTAATCGAAATTTTTAGATATATAATCTATGAGAAGTACATAACTTTATTTTTAAGAAAATAAAATTATAAATATAGATCCTAACTTTCTAGATCGATTAATTTATTTTTTTAAAATCCGGGTAAAACTAAGTCAAGGTATTTTAACAAATAAGGAAATTTTTTTGAAGTAAAATGCAAAAATTAAACCATATATATTGGGCCAATGAATACAATATATATTTCCCATGTACAATAGGACTTTTGAAATTTGAATGATGCTCACAAGCATGATTGACACAAGTATCAAGGAATGTAAAAGGTCATTGTATATGGATTAGTGTGAAGTGTAATGATACATTTAATTTTTTTCAGATAGCATGCAAAGTTATACTTATATTAATAAATGGAGAGCATTCCATTTTTGGAAAGAAAGTTTTGGCGGGATATTTCCTTTTATAGATGCATCTGCCTTTATATATATATAGATAGATGATGTATATCTTCCATTGATTAATAAATTATATTGATTTTAAATTATTTTAGATTATATAAAAGACTTTTACTATTATTAACAATAATATATATATATATATATATATATATATATATATATATATATATATATATATATATATATATATATATATATATATATATATATCACATTTGTTATAAATTGATATTGGTTTTAAATTACTATTATTACCAACAAAAGAGAAAAATCTTAAATTGGTTAAAAAGTGATGCTTATTTTAAAAGTTTTTAAATAAAACCCCTTCTACTTTTATCATCAATAAAAGAGAAAAGAAGAGATGTATCTCATTATATAGAAAGAGATGTTGGTTTTATATTTTTTTTTTTAGATAAAAAACTGTTGGAAAACTAGTGTTTTTAAGTGAAGTAAATTAGAGCTTTGAGACACTAATTTATTTATGAGTCATTTATGTAATGACTATGGTAATTGTAGAATTATGTTCTTCTCCGTGAGTACATAAGAATACTATATTTATTTGTCAAATTCGGATATCGGATGAATAAGTTATAGAGGTTTAAAGTAGGACATTGGAAATGTTGGAAGTGGGTTATCTCACATTGGAAAAATATGAAAGGCTTGAAGGGTTTATATACAAAAGCTCCCTTGTGTTGGGTAAGCTTGTATAGAAAGAACTATCCCTTCCGCGCCCGTAGGGGGGTGCAAATAAATGTCCAATTTGGCTTAGATCGACGTCGGACTAAATTGTACTACCTAGACAAACCCACCTTTTACTTATTTTTCTTTTCAATTTTAAATTCAATTTTCGTAACTCCAACATTAAAGAGCAGATTAATTCTGTCTTAATGTCTGTTTTAATGGACAAATTAATTATGTCTTAATGTCTGCTTTAATTGAGTGGTTAATGGGCATAATCAAAACGGTTTTAGTAATTAAAACGTGTTGATTTTCTGGCTTATATAATGGAACTATTCTCCACAACAGAAAAACACACTTACAGCGAACACGAAATTCCTCTTCCTCTTATACATCTGCATTTGCATTGCATATTGAGCATCTTCTTCTTGGCCTCCTATTTGGTTATAGATTCTGGCATTGGTTCAGCTCGCCGGACCTTCAGTGCATAGTTATCGGTACCACCGTTGTATCATGGGAGACGATCGTCCCGTGTAAGAACTCCACGCACTTATAGGGAGTGGGACGAATAACGTTTCAAAGAAACTGTGTGTTACACAGGCCTCGGCCACAGTTTATTTCCACTAGTAGACCTTCACCAGCAGACTTGGAACAAAGCCACCAGCAAACTTCATTGCAAGTCACCAGTAGACTTTTTCACCAGTATACTTTGTAATAAGTCACCAGCAAACTTCACAATAAGTCGCCAATAGACTTCTTTCAAAGTGACCAGCAGACTTCACAAGTCTTTCTCTACCAGCAGCACTAACGGTTTTGTTTCTTTTATGTTTTAATTCTGTAAGATTGTATATGGTTTTACCCAACAATCTTGAAACGTTATTCTTATTCTGTTTATTATTGTTATTTTAGATAACAATAATCTCTTCTATAGATAATCTTATAATCTTACAGATATTATTGTTGTATTTCAGATATGACTAGCGAGAACAATACCTAAGCTCCTAATACTAGAACTGAAATGACTGTGACTGGAGACACTTCGAACTCGAACCCTACTATGACCAATGTTGCATCTATGACTCAAGTGGTGACTGTTCCACATCTGCCGGTGAACCATAATGAGAAACCGGTCAAAGGGTTGAATTTCAAGCGCTGGTAGCAGATGATGATGTTTTACTTGACCACGCTTCATTTGGCAAGGTTTCTGAAAAAAGACCCTCCAAATGTTGGTGAAGATGCTGATTTCCAAGCCGTTAGTGCTTTGGATGCATGGAATCAATCTGATTTTCTTTGCAAGAACTATGTACTGGACGGGTTGGAAGACTCGCTGTACAATGTTTATCGTTTTAAGAAAACGGCAACGGAACTATGGAACTCTCTTGACCACAAGTACACCTCCGAGGATGCTGGGGCCAAGAAGTTCATAGTTGGTAGATTCCTGGACTACAGAATGACATATTTTAATTCTGTGTACAGTCAAGTACAAGAGCTGTAAGTGCTTTACTCTGAAATTGAGACAGAGGGGATGGAAATTAGTGAAACCTTCAAGGTGGCTGCAATTATTGAAAAATTGCCTCCAGCTTGGAAGGATTTCAAGTGTTACCTAAAGCATAAACGAAAGGAGATGACTGTTGAACAGCTAGTTGTCCGTCTTCGCATTGAAGAGGACAACAGAGGCAATGAAAAGAAAACAGTCACTTCTATGGCTGCCAAAACCAATGTCGTGGAGCATGGTCAAAGCTCAAAGGGCAAGGGAAAGTTTGCTAAAGCTGGAAAAGGGACAATCTTAGGTCCCAAGGGAGGAGTTTCTAAGAAGAAGTTTCTTGGAAACTGCTACAACTGTGGAGGCATGGGTCACAAGTCAACGGTTTGGAAGAAATCTAAGAGGGAGCGTGAAGCCAATCTTGTGGATGGCATCGCTCAAGATGTGTCAGACATCAACCTTGCTGCGGTGATCTCTAAAGTCAATTTGGTGGGTTCAAACCCAAATCAATGGTGGATTGATACCGGTGCCACTAGGCACGTCTACTCCAACAAGGAGATGTTTAGAACCTTTGAAGCTACCGAGGATGGGGAAAAGCTCTACATGGGAAATTCTGCCACCACTGATATCAAAGGTTAAGGGAAAGTGGTTTTGAAGATGACTTATGGGAAGGAATTGACTCTCAACAACGTGCTCTATGTTAATTATGGTAAAATAATATAAAAGTTTAATGATAACCATATAACCGAATAATTATATGAAAAATCACGAGTTCAATATGCATATAAAACAAATTATAGAAAATTATGTTAATAAAAACAATAACTTTTTTAACATATCTTTAAATTGATATCGAAATGACATGTCCTTGACCAAAACAGTTTACTTTGTACAATAAAAATTGAAGTTAATCATAGAAAATTATAATCAAATCACTCGTGGGATGCACGAAGCTTATATTCATATCAATACAATAGTTAAAACTTTAGTGCTAATAAAATACACAAATGATTGCAACATAAAGATTATGAGTTCGATGTGTAGAATTGAATATCATAATTTTGTAACATTAAAATTAAGATTATTTTGTTTGGCTCTCATGTAGAGTTCAATTAAAAATCTAAACGTATAAGCAATTTAATAAAAATAAAAAGATTAATGAAAATCAAGAGTTTTTAGGTTTAAAAATGCTTTACCTTTGTAGAAAAAATATCAATTTATAGAATAAAAATATTAAGAATTTCAGTTCAATTCCAATTATAATATTTTTTCTGCATATAAACAATAAAATTTACATTGAAGCCCACAATTCCACTTCTAAACAATGGAATTGAGGTTCACTTTCTCTCATTCTCTACTCTGGAGTCTCAACAAAATTTAAATTCACCGATGTGTTTCCCCGTATTAAAAATTATATTAAAATATATACAAATAAATATATATAAATAAAAGTTACATTAATATTAAAAAAAATTGATAGTGCATATAATATCAGGCAAAGGGCAAATTATTTGTGATATACTGACCTGTTTTGTCATAAAACCTTAAAAACTACACTTTTCAAAATTGGTAATTTTTACAAAATAATTCAAGTATTATGGTTCAATTTAAAAATCAGACATAAAGAAAAAATAATTAAAATAGTATATAACCAAGGAAAATAAAATGTAGGAGATGGGTCAAGGAATTAAAATGAACTAAAAATTCAAACAATCGATGAATAGACATCGGAAAATTTGGTTTAAACTGTATTATGGATAACTTTTGGACCGCAACCCGGTAAACACTCATAAAACCACGTTGTTTTAGTTGATGTATATAAACGAAAAGAAAACATTATTACCCTAATTTCACCACACATTGCAAAAAAAATTACACATTTTTTGCTATCAAATCAATACTATTAACATATGTTTATAAGGTTTTAGGTAATAAAATATCAATCACGGAAACAACATCAATAATATTATCAATAACAACTTTTAATCTCTCGAGGATAAGTAAACAAAGTGAGTTTAAGAATTAAGAAGAATTTCGTAAACCATGTTGATTAATTACACTTAATCGTACTAAGCTTCAATTTACCAGCTTAAATAATTAAAATTATTTAATTTAAAAGTCACCAAATCCCCTCAAAATCAACAACTTCTAAAGCCAAGCAAGCTTTATCGAGTCAATGTTACCCAAATAAAAAGTCACAAAATTTGGTTTTGTTATCTCTTATGTTTCTACTATACATATTTTTTTTAATATACTAAATAAGAATGTAAAGAGGTTTTGGAATCATTTATCAAATCAACCATAATAATGACATTTTCTATTTTCAATTTTCAATGCAAAAAGTGGCTTATATACAAATTAGAAGTGTTTCTAAATTTGGAAAGTCACTTTTGGCGGGAACTTTCCAAAACGTACTCCTCTCCTTTTTTATATGTATAGATGTGTTCAAACATTTCTGTTATTGTGATCAATATCGATGATAATTATATTTCCTTAATAATTAGATTTTTCAAATATGAATTATTTGGGTGGAATAGAGGGAGTAGTAGTTTTTAAAATTAAAACATTATTCGTTTTAATTCTCAAATCCAAAATGGAAATTGACAACGAAAAATGATTCCAAATTCCAATTATTTAGGGTATGTTTGGATACCTCAATTCTAGAATTGGAATTTGAGCCTCCAAAACTAATTCTGTTGTTTGGTAATACATTTAAAATTTGGAATTGGAATTGAGTTTTAATTCCAAATGTCTCGATTCCATAAAATTAATTCTATACACCTCCGGCAACCACCACATGCCACCACCGACCTCAGCCTCCGCCACCAACCACCACCATCTGCCACCTCCATCATCCAACCACCTCTATATTCTATTTACTAAAAAAAAAAAATCACAATTTTGTAGTTATAAAGGTTCTAACTTTTATCATTCTCATTATCACCAACACCCATTACCATTAGAGTAAACTTGACACTTGATATATAAATGAAATTTTATTTTAACTATAATGTAGAATTACAATTGAATTTCACACATTATCCAAACTATGTAATTATTATAATTATGAAAGCAAATTCTAAGTTATTTAAATTTTATAGAATTCTAATATGTATTGAATTCAAAATCAATGCATCCAAAGTTTCAAACGGACCTAAGGAAAGTTGAGAAAATATTCGATTCAAGAGGTTAGTAGTTTGGTGAGCCAAGTGCTTATCCAAAAACCACTTATTTAACACAAATGGAGAAATTCGTTCAGCAATATCGTCTTATTTAGAAATAAGCTAATGGCACAAATTTTTCATTGACAAAACCAACGTGAATTAAAGAAAAAAATATTTACAGCTAACCTCGCTACTCTATTTTTTTATTTCAGCTGTTTCAAACAAAAAATTCATTATTCTACTTAAAATGTTCTAGTTAAAGAAAACAGTTTGAAAAATTAAGTATACAATCTTCTACACTTTCAATTTTACCCTCCGCATATGGTAAAACATATTGACTATGTTAGAATATTTTTGTAATTCTGATCAACTTTAATAAAACTTACATATCTAGTCTTAATAATGAGAATATCCAAATATGAACTTTTTTGGTGAAACAACGGGAATATTCTCTCTGTTCGTAAATAATTATCATGTGATTGTTCCAAAATAATCCATCTGTTCCACCCGAAAATTCTCATTTGAAAAATCGTATTATTAATTAAATATATTAATATGATTGGTGTTAGTCATAATTATAAAAATATTTAAGCATAAACAATGTGTTTACTGCACAGTAACACAAATGTAGGGTAAAAATGAAATGTTTTAGAAATAGTAAGTATAATTTTTAAAGCCAAATATCTCAAAATAATATGGTAGAATCTTTGCCTAGAACGAAGGAAGTAATTGTCATGTTTCCAAACTTTTTTTAGGAAAGTTTTTCTTACAACTTTATCTTTATTTTTTATTCGTATTTTAATTATGGTCACATGTATAAAGTTTTAAGAGAAACTATTATATTAATATTTATAATAGAATCAATAATTTTTTAAGAGGCATGTTATACCTTGCACACGTTTCAAATAACTTGTTTGAAATATATATATATATATATATATATATATATATATATATATATATATATATATATAAAGTTAGTAAAGAAGCTTAAAGTTGTGACACTTTACGTTATTTTGTTAAAGTTGCATTCTCAAGTTTCCTAATAAGGGAGTATTTTCAAATTCTACCTTTAATGATTTGTTTATCATTCTCTAATAACTATACATAATTACAATAGCTATAACATTGGATATTCATTCACATATACTATATATTACTTATAATCCTTCTTATATGTCTTCTACTATTACTAATTGTAGAAATATTTTAGCTATTAGCTTAAGAATTTAAAGAGTTTGATATATTATGTATTTAAGTGGACAAAAACCAATGTCAATAGAAGAGGGAAGGACTTTTTGCTAATATAATCTCACAATTCAAGCACCATGCACGAAACAAAAAGTAATCCTTCTCATTTTTCATTGATGGCATCGGTAGAGATGTCAAATTAGGCCCCGCGTGCATACCCGCCTCACCACTTAAAAGGGGCGGGTTGGGCCAATGAAATGGAGGACCGTTTGGAAGTGAGCCTCATGGGCTTTGCCCGTGCGTTCTACGGGCTTTTGTGAATCAGGGTGGCGCGGGGGCGGGCAACCTGCAATTAATTCGTCTTTTAAAAGTTAGGAAAAAGCACACCATTGGTCCCTAGACTATAAGCCACTAACAATTTTAGTCCCTTGACAATTTTTTGTCAAATTTGGGTCCTTTAGTATTAAATTTTAACAACTGCAGTCCTTTTGATGTATGTCGTTAGACAAATAATGTTAAGTTGCCCATTTACATTTAGTAAGGGCTAACATATATCAAATTTACAATCGAATCCCTAAAATTTAAAAAATGAACATAAGGCCTTCTTCCCCAATTTTTCATATATGCAACAAACTAAACATGAATTCATATAGAAATAAGCCTGGAAATAAGTAAGAATCAGCAATCTTTTCGCTATATGGATGAAAATCAAGTCAAAAATCGATGAATAACCAATTTTAAAGCAGGATAGTCCAGCGAAAAGCAAGGGTCGAGTCACACCGATGTGGGGGTTTCATCCTCTTGTGGGGGTGGTTCGTAAGCGGGTCCTCCTAACTACTTAATCGCCGAGTTACCAGTGATTTTTCCACTCAAGCTGGGATGTGGGGGCTTTGGGGAGAGTTTCCCTTTTTTTTTAATAGGGGGATCAATTTCAATGCAGCTTACTACGTCAAAAATCAATTTCGATCCAATTTACTAACAACAATACCAAAAACAATAACCCACGTACCTCTGTAGAAATTCAACAAACTCAAGTCATGTTTCATCATTCATTCAAAATGGGGAGAAATTACAAACTCAACAAACCCAATAATCCTTTTGATCGTAATATTAGTTGGAGTCTCAATCTCTTAGCCGCCATTCCAAGACAAAAAAAGGGGGGAACAAAGAAGATCGAAAATACCTAATTTTACACATTCCAAGACAAAATCGATCATCAGTAATAGACCTAGAGTGTTGAACAATTGACCGTCCGATCGAATTGATCAAATCTTGCTTCTCCTTCTCTGAATCGACGATGAAGTACATAATCTCCAATCGGGTGGAGAGCTCGAAGGCGAAATGTTTGTTGAGGACGTCTTCGGCACCCTTGACTGTGAGGCAAGTGGTCATAGGGATGACGCCACGTGGACGGGAGCCGTGGGAGACGGTGGACTCCGTGAACCAGAAGAGTCGACCTTGTTTGAGGACGAACGAGCTTTGGCCTAAGTCGTTATATGGGAAGATTGAACCTAAATCTTTCGATGACTGTGCTTACCGAGGGAGACCGACGAAATTGGATGAAAAATTACAGAAGTCTAAGAAGACGAAAGAGATGGAAGCACGGCTTGGTGTAGCTGAGCCTGTTAGATAGAGCAAGAGACAGAGCTTGCAAAAGGAGAGTGTTTTGAGTTCAACAGATGAGGGGGTTTATCAGCCTAAGACTAAGGAGACTAGGGCAACATATGAAGCTATGCTCAGTGTGATTCAAAAGCAGTTAGGTGGGCAGCCTCTAAATACTGTTAGTGGTGTCGCAGATGAGATTTTGGTTGTTCTTAAGAATGAGACTGTCAAGAATCCAGAGTTTCCAAAAAATATGTTGGGTTTCAAACTTTTGTTAAAAAATGGGTGAAGATTCAATAGGAAGAAATTCATGGAGGTTGGCATAGACGAGTTGTTTTTGGGTTTCCAAAGAATCAGCTGGGTTTCCAAAAATTTGGGGAAGAAGGCTTTATGGCCCATTTTTTAAAAAAATTTAGGGATTTGATTGTAAGTTTTGTTATAAGCTAGGTTTGATTTTTTTTTCATTTTAGCCCTTATTAAATGCAAATGGCTACTTAACGGTATTTGTCTAACGACATTCATCAAAAGGACTGCAGCTATAAAATTTTAATACTCAAAGGACCCAAATTTAACAAATAATTGTTAAAGGACTAAAACTGGGAGCGACCTATAATCAAGGGACCAATGACACGATTTGCTCTAAAAGTTATTGATGAACTCGGCCCAAATCCTGGTCACGAGCCAAACATATGTGCCACCACGTGATAAGCACATGGATGTTAGAGACCAGGAAAGAGGTCACCGGGCGGGATAGCAGGGGGTAAATACCTTATATCTATCAGGCGAGTCTACTTACAATCAAGAGCGGGGGCGAGGCTGCTCGAATAAACTGATATCCATCCAGAGCCTAGCGGCGGATAACTCCCGAGCAGAGATTCAAGCCATGACTCAGCTGGTCAACCCACATTTATGGTCATAAAGTCCTAAATTCTCTCCATCATAATAATTCAACGGATTTCACTCCAAAAGGGCTATATATACCTCACAAAGTTACATTTGAAAGGTGCGCACACTTTTACACAGAAACCTGCCATTTTGCTTTCTACAAGCTTAATACTTACTCTCACGCTTTGAGGGTTTCGCGAGGCCTGCCTTGCATTCCTTAGGTGTTATTCTTTTGACAGTCTCGGACAGATCATACCTTCACATAAGCCCGGATATCCTACAAACCGCAAGGAGCGGCCCAAGACCAAATTGTGTAGCATCGGTTTGGTTCAAGTCGTCGAAATCGAAAATCTTCGGTGCATTTAAATCGTCGAAAACTTTGTTAGCGTGGCTAAGAGCGGGAAATGACATGTTGGAATAAGCATCAATGTTGGTGGGGATGTGTTATGCATGCATCAAGGAGATTGGTCACGGTCAATAACCGACTGGGGGTTCCCAAACTGATCGGCTTCTAGGAATGGGCTTCCCCAATAGGTAGAGTAATGACGGATCACGGGCGGCGGCATGCACCAACAGGCGAGGCTATTTTCATCGAGGAAATGACCATCCTCGGCATGATTTGAGAAATCAATTGCGACAACAGAGAGCCAATTCGGTTGAGGTTCGTGACCAAGCGAATCGGCGTCGGGAGGTCTGGCTAGACTTAATCCGTTGGCGAGCTGTCCGTGAATGAACAACACAAGCTTCGGGCACTTCGCAATCGTCGAGGCTCGGACACGAGCAGGATGTTCATCTTGAACCAACAATTGGTTGCGTTAGATCGACCAGGTTCCCATAGAGGAACGATTAATTCCGATTGTGCCAGATTATCGGTACTCCACAAATGGTGGCAAGGGTGCCTAGTGTTGGTGGCCATGCCCCACAGACACCCTTTAGCCATCGATCGGGCACCGAAATCGGCGGCGGTGGCGGCCACAATCAAAGTACTCATGCGGTAGAAATCCATGAGGAATGGCGTGGGCGGGATAAGCCGTGCTAGAGAGCACGGTATGGTCGATGAGTCCGGCGAGTCGGAGAGATGAACATGAGCGTTCCTATCACTCTCGGTCCCATTACTCTCATCGATCTACTCGGACATCACCTCGTCGCGAGCACGGCGGATCACCATGAAGGCCCTTAGACCACGAGGGTCCCCAGATTGAGGCACCTCCTCAGGCTGTAGTGGCTGTAGTAATCCCGTGCGGCACCATTACTAGCTCGACCTCGACAATGGTGAGGTTTTGGCAATTGTGCAAGCTAGAATGGATGGATGGGAGGCTGGTTGGATTTGATGGGCTGTTCGATCAGCAGGCGGTAGTCCATTTGCGGACTAGATCAAAAACACACTTCCAAAGCGGGGGTTGTTTTCCCAAATTTTGATAAATACTCGGGAAAAACCAGGCGGGGAGATTAGTTACGCTCATTTGAGGCACGAGGTCGGCCTAGTAACTAGCAATGAAGCCTTAAAAATGAAGGCATTTGGGGGGCTATCCAGGCAAAGCCCAAAGGCACGTTTCTGAGAGGATCTATAACGGCATGGAAGGATCGAGGAGAAGTTCTTAGAAGAATTTGGTTCTCGAGCTCTTCAGAAGAGTTGTTTCGATCTGCAAGGTGGTCTAGGGAGTCGATGAATCCTCTCACAGTTATGTGGAGGCGATTCACAAAAGTGCTCGAGCAGTCACATGCATGACGGAAGGAGAGGTCACACTTTGTTTTCGAATAACATGCGAAGTGGGGGCAAAGCAGGAGTTGGTAATGCATCCCCAAAGACTCGAGGTGAGATGCTTGCTTGGGCTCAGCTATTTAGCTAGTCGGAAGCGGACCATAAGGGAAAGAGCAAGGAGAAAGCGAGAGAATAGCTCGATGGCGCGGCGGCTCCTAGCTCGGGGCAACAACAATAATTTTCGCGAGAGATCGAAGAGACTTGATTCCACTCAACGATTCGAGAGCACATTTCACTCCCCGAACACTTCAGAGAGGAAATCATGATGCAGATCGAGAATGATCTTCTGCTCCTACACCCATGAATCTGATACGGCCCGGTATCGTGATAGCACAAAATTATGTGCATATCACAACGATGTGGATCATGACACGAGGAATGCTTCATCCTCAAAAGGAAATCAACGTTTGATCAATCAAGGGCGTCTTGATAGGTTCAAGCAAGGAAACAACAATGGAAATAATCATCGTGACCCTCTGCTCGGGGAGGAAATGGAGAAACAGGAAATGCCCCTCAAATACATGGAGTTATCAACGTCATTCTTGAGGAGGAACCCGGCTTCGACCTGGGGAAAACACATCTACTCATTGTCAAAGGTGATGAGTATGCCACGGAACTCGCTTTGGCAGACTATCCACTTCACTCGTAGTGAGTTATCAAGCACAACCCTTGCTTCCGAGCGCCTTTGGTTATATCGGCTCGATTAACAATTGGCAAGTGCATCGAGTACTCGTAGATACGGGAGCATGTCGGTGCTCTATTACAATTGTTTCAAGGAGATCGGTCTCAATGATGCTCGCTTGAAACCTATTTAGGAACTCGGAAGGTTTCACGAATCACAAGGTCGGTGTCGAGGGCACGGTTGACTGGAAGTTTACCTAGGTGATGGGGAGCATACGAGGCTAGAAGTCATAACTTTCCTAGTCATCGATTTAAAATCACCATACAATCTATCATGGGCATCCCTCCATGGCTCGCTTCCGGATGGTAGCCTCGGTACCACCCCGAGCAAAATTTTATCTGAACAGTGGCATTGGGATTCTTCACGCCAACCTCAAGCAATGTGGGAGTATGTTAGGAGACACAGAAGAAGAAAGCAGAGAAAATTGCGTTCTCTACTCCCGGTGAAGAGATCACTATTCCGAGAAAGCCCTCATAGTAGTAATTTCGAGAGGGGAATGCTCGCAATCGAAGGTATGGAGATTGATGAGCCTTTTGGTGGCGAGGAAAAGGTCATTGCGAAATGCAAAGCCCGCTCGTAAAAGCGAGCTAAAGATGAAAAAATTGAAATGGACACACTACGGGTTCGTGAAGAGCCGAAATTTCGGTGAAGGCGAGCTCGAGGAAATCGTCATCAACCACGCTTTTACAGAGCAAAAGATCAAAATTGGGACAACACTTTCCCGAGGAGGAGGCGAAACACGGTTGATCGGCGGTTGAAAACAAGTCTCGATGTGTTCGCATGGACTATGGAAGATATGAGGGGCATAAGCGAGGTAGCCCTCCATCGGCTAAGTGTGGATCCTACATGCAGGCCAATTCGGCAACGACCTCGGCAATTCTCCTCGGAGAAAAATGAAGCGATAAAGGTAGAGGTGGAAAAGCTGTTGAAAACCGACATCATTGAAGAAATTCATTACCCGTATTGGCTTGCCAATATGGTAATGGTGAAAAAGAGCAACGACAAGTGGAGGATGTGTGTCGATTTCACGGACCTCAATAAGGCTGTCCTAAAGACGGCTACCCTCTTCCTCGCATTGACAATTTGGTCGATGCTATCATTGAGTTCGAGATGCTTAGTTTTTGGATGCGTGCTCGGTGTACCATCAAGTGAAAATCTGCTTGAGGACAAGGCTTCCGCATTTCGAGGCGGTGGCGGTCTCTTGTTATAAGATGATGCCACCCTTCGGCTGAAAAAATGGGGCTACTTATCAACGTATGGTGAATAAAGTTTTTGGCAGACAAATTGGCCGAAGCATTGAGGCATACATTGATGACATGGTCATCAAAATGAAAGGGAGAGACCACAACACGGACTTGGAAGAAACTTTCGCTAATCTGTGAAAGCACAACATGAAGCTTAACCCGAGCAAATGTGTGTTCGGAGTTCGACCTGGTAAGTTCTTGGGCTTCATGGTTAACCAAAGGGGTATTGAAGCCAACCCGGAAAAGATTCAAGCTCTGCTCGACATGAAGCAACCTAGGTGCATCAAGGACAAATAGCGCTTGAATGGAACCATCATTGCTCTTGGCCGTTTCATTTCTTGTTCAGCTGAGCGATGTCTGCCCTTCTTCAAAGTTCTCCACGGCAACAAGAATTTTGAGTGGAACAAGGAATGTGCCGAAGCCTTCAAGCAACTCAAGAAATATCTCGGCGAACCACCTTTGATGAGCAGCCCAAAAACGGGTGAGAATTTATACTTGTATTTGGCTGCCACGACTGGCTATGGCATTGTTTTTGGTTAGGGAGGAGACAAATGTTCAAAAACGTGTATTATGTGTCTAAAGCTCTCACTCTAGTAGAGAGTCGATATTTTAATATAGAAAAGTTGGCCTACTCTCTCGTCATTCTTTGCTTTCGGAAACTACGAGCCTACTTTTACACATGTGATAATTGTATACATTGATTCACCACTACGAAAAATATTGCACAAACCCAAATTTTCGGGAAGAATGCTTGGCTGGTCCATCGAGCTCACAGAATTTCACATAGATTATTAACCGAGAAGGGCTATCAAGGCACAAGCATTAGCGGATTTCTTGGTGAAAACAAGTTTTTCAAACCATGAAGAAGAGTTCGTCCCGACCAAACATTTACCTGCTGAACAAGAAAAAACAATTAAGATCAAGCCGGCACACTCACAGGAATTGTTCATAGATGGTGCGACAAGTAAGGCGGGAAGCGGATCGAGCATTTTATTGGTTACACCCGATCGGCCGACGAGTTCGAGATGGCTCTTCGATTCAAGTTTGCGCCTCTAATAATCAAGCCGAATATGAAGCCATGATCGCGGACTTGAGCTCGCGTTGGACATGGACATTGATTACATTCTGCTGTACTCGGCTTCACAATTGATAGTAAACCAAGTACAAGGGAGTATGCAATTCATAATCCTACCTTGGTCAAATATTGTGAATTAGTCAAAGGAATCTTGAAGGATTTCAAGTTACGGGAAATCATTAGAATCGACCTCGAGACAATATGAGAGCAGATTACCTCTCCAAGATAGCGAGGGACGAACTCTCGACATTAAGGCCATCGGTTATGATCGATCACTGAAACACCTTTTATTGACAAAGATCGGATAATGGACATCGAGCCGGCGAGAAGATGTTGGATCTATGAATACAAGGATTTTATTGAGCAGGGCATTTTTCCAGAAGATAAAAACCGATCAAGAATCGTTCGAAACCAAGTTTGTCGATACTCAGTGGTCGGAGGAGTGCTATACAAGTGATCAAAGGTAAGGCCGATGCTTCGTTGTGTTCGACCAAATGACCCAAGAACTCTTATATGAGGTTCACGGGGAGAATGCGGGGAGTCACCGGGGGCCCAAACCTTGGCACAAAAGATTTTGTTCGCGAGGATATTATTGGATTACACGAGGAGAGATGCAGCCAAGTATGTGCGAAATGTGACAAATGTCATATATTTGCGGACATACCCGCATTGCCATCAACAGAACAAACACCGAAGTTCTTTGCTTGGCCATTCGACATGTGGGGAATCGACCTGATTGGACCTTTTCCCCTGGCACGATCTCAATTCAAGTATGCAGTAGTGGCAATCGATTACTTCACCAAATGGATTGAAGCAAAGCCATTAGCTACAATCACTGAAAACAACATCATCAACTTTGTGCATGACCACATTTGGTGTCGATTTGGGTTACCTAGAGCTATTGTCTCCGATCATGGCACGCAGTTCTCAGATAAATTTACAGCAGAATGTAATTGGATGTATGTTAAGCATTGGCAATCTTCAGTTGCATATCCCCAAGGAAATGGACAAGCAGAAGCCGCGAACAAACAAATCCTGCACGCTCTAAAACAAATTTTAGACAATCAAGCAGGGAAGTGGATAGATGAGCTGCCAGCTGTCTTATGGTCGATCAGGACAACAGTAAGGGGCTCAACATGTGAAACACCTTTTGCTCTCACATATGGATCGGAGGTCGTAATCCCAACGAAAGCTGACCTTTCCCGATTCTGAGTGGCTCACTATAACGAGCAGGACAACCAGGTTGCCCAGGTAGTCGACCTTGATCTTCTCGAAGAACGCAGACTCGAAGCTCACATCAGAATGGTTAACTACAAGCAGAAAGCTAAAGCTCATCACGATAGGAAGGTTCGGGGAAGAGCATTTCAAGTCGGAGATTGGGTCCTTAGGAAAATCGAAGTTACAGGACAGTGACCAGAGCGAGGAAAGTTGTCACCTAACTGGGAGGGACCATTTAAGGTTATAGGGGTCATTAGAGAGGGAACTTATACCTTACAAAATCAAGAGGGCAAACATTTAAAACATCCCTGGCACTCTGATCATTTAAAGAAATATTACCATTAATATGGTATTAATTTGATAGTTACTTTGTTCTTCTGTATTTGCATTAAGGGATTTTGAATGTTCTTGGTCAAAGTTACTTAAATTATTTCTTTGGTGATTGAGAAGTTTGAAATCTTGTCCGTCAAAAGTAAAAATATTCTCAAACTACTATAAACATAACTTTGCTTGATAAATCGAGCAAAGGGGGGCCCTGCCCGGTTTGTATTTTAGTTTGAATGCCTCGACATGAGAAGGGGGATAACCCACTGCCCGATATTATTTGACGGCTTTATTTGCTATGGCAACAAAGGGAGAAAAGTCTCGTTCAAATAAATATCCAGCCTGAATAATTAGTTAACGGTTTAATAAACCAAGGGCCCTACCCAGTTAACGCGGCCAAACAATTCTGCCCGATAAATCGAGCAAAAGGCAATTATTTAGATGCCTGCCAAATTAGAAGAAGGAGCCCTTCCCGGTAACATTTTTTATATCTACCAAGGCATTACGTAAAAAAAAGAAGAAAAAAAAAGGCGAGCATTCACACACAATTGTAAACTAGAAAATTCTCATTTTATTATCAGTCAAATTACATCAGAGGAAAATCACTACAAGACCTATTACAATATTTCAATTCCCTCCTTGCTCTCCTTGCTCGGTGATTCTTCCCTGCGTTTCCAGCTCGGCGAAGATTTTATCCATTTCAGATTGCAAGTGAGTAGGGAGGGAGGAGGAGGTGGTAGGCGAATCACGTTTTGACCGGGGAGAGGAGGAGGCGGTTTGTTTTCTACGTAGAGGGCTGATTATCTTCGACATCTATTACCACGGCAGGCTGGGGAGCAGGATTCTCGTCTTCATTGTCGTTGGCCTCACGCTCAAAAATGGCGTTCATCTGGTCAACCACGTTATTGGAGAGTGGAGTTGAAGGGATCCATTCCAGCGGCTCATCGCTTTCCCGATCATTGTTCACAATGATCCCCTGTTCATCTTCATTGTAAGGGATTAAAGCATGGCTCTCTCAGAGCCTCAAAGACACTGTGGGAAAGCGCCCCTGCCTATCATTTCGTGCATTATGCACGGAAGCCTGCCGCCAAAGATGCGAAGAACGTGGTTACACCCTTGAGAATAAGTAGGGTACCAATTTCGTATCCACGAGTTTGCTCAAGCTCTACCGACTATTTGAAATCTTCCATACAGCCAGCCTTGGCAACATCAATTTCCGTGCCAACCTTGCACGCCAGCCCTCTCTTTCTAGCTCAACCGCGACCCGAGCATCCTCAGCCTTTTTCTCTCCGCTTAAGGTTTTCTCGAGCGGCCACCTCCCATTCTGGGCAGGGGAAATTCCACGGGCCTTCGGCGGATTATCTCCTCCTCGAGCCGTCGGCTCGGCAACTTTGGCAAGGACCTCATTGTCCTTAGCCAAGAAGTCCTCCTCAGGCCGGAGCTTTGACAATGACGCCTCATCGACTTCTCTTCGCTCAAACAAGGCCCCACTTATCCTTGTATTCGTCCGCACGCTTGTAAGAGTAACCTTGGAAGGTGAACCGCAAAACAACAAAAACACAAATGAAGCAAGAGATATACATCGTTAATGACAATTATGTTCATGAAACAACGGGCATAACATACTCGCCGACCAACAAGCCAATTTCACGGCGGACACTGATTTCGGAGGTTTGGCATAACACATCGCGAATAACAGGCCGGGCCGGACGACCTTTTCGAATCCCTTGTCCGCAATCGACAGCACTCATGGTTCCCCCGATCACGAATGTTGATCCCTTCAAGGGGGAACGGCAGCGACTGCGTTCACCTGTGCCCTAACCCCTTCTCGGGATACGAGCATCACAAAGTTGGCTCTCAACCAACTAGGTGTACCACTCGTAGTGGCATTTCACATCGAGGAGGGGAGTGGGCCTCCAAGAAACCGGGCGTTGGAATAATGGTAGAGGCGAGGACAGGACCGCCTCGCTTGAATTGTTTCTTGGGGTTCATCGTCCCTTGTTAGGTGATTAGGTGCTTCGACCTCCCTGTTCGGGAATCACGGTCACTGTGGTCTCTTCCGAGAGAAAAGACCGCTCGGTGGTCAGGCTGCGTTGTAGAAGGATATTTGGTTCGGTTGGTATAGGAGCCAGAGCCCGAGATGATTTCTGCTCCTTTTTTACCAAAGTAAAAGGGGCCTAAAGAGAAGGTGAAGCAAGTTGCTCGCGCCTATCAACTCACGCGTGGCGAGTAACAAGGACCTCGCTTGAAGTCGCCTCTTTGCTTCACGCCTAATATATCCTTCACCAGCCGCCGAAAAAAGAAAACAAGTTAGAAAAAACGTCAAGACATATTTTCTACAAGACTCAAAATAAAAACATATACCAAAGATCATCAAAATCAAATTGAGCGGGAGTACATGCAGTTTTCTGCCCGGCACCGCATAGCTCGCACTCACTAGGAACTTGTTGTCATGACAAGTCCCTCAAAAAGGATGAACATGCTCTGGTGTTACGATCGATCAAGGGCTCTACACCTCTAAGGGAACATGATACATCGGCCGCCAGCGCTAAGACCTTTGAATCTTACGCACGATTGACTTCCAATCAATCAACCATTATTGACCGGCCGACCTGCTGGTCACCCCCAGCGCGCTCTCTCGCAAACATTGCCATACACCTTTGTCTCTCCAAAGGAAGGTGGCATGTCGGTCGAGAGGTGGGAGGCTTCATCTCTCGTAGGAGTCGGGGCAAATGGCCATCCCAGGGGATTCCCAACTTGATGATCCACAATGATAATCCTCTCATCCCACTTATCAACCTTGTGGGAAACTTCGATAAATAGCTTCAAAGCATCGGCCAAAATTTGAGCGACCTCAAAGAATCCCGGTAATCTGCGATCTCTTTTATCTTTGGTGAATTGACCGGAAGTTTTTGAGTTTTCAGTATGGTCATCTCTCGGTTCAAAGCTAACCCGGTAGGCATGTCGCGAAGGCGTCAAGATAAGCATCGTGATAAGTTGGAGGTCACGTGGAGCGGTGTTGGTTTCCCCTTAAGAACTCGATGATGAAGGGGTCAATGGAAGCGCATCAGCGGAGCGAAAAAATCGTAGAAAGACAAATTCTTTTCGTCTTGCTCATTTGAGCTGAGCATGGCCTCGATTCATGTGGAACTCCTCGATAGCCA
>JABEVN020000014.1:122500-419550 GCA_013146195.2 Codonopsis lanceolata | reverse complement strand
CGTGAGACTCATCATAAAAAATGATGGCCAGTACCCATTTCGACTCTGCGGTACCACTTCTAACGCCTCGCCAGATTCATGCGTGGTCATACCTTATCTCTCCTGAAGTGGCATGCCGTCGTAAGTCGGGGGCTTCATCGCCATAATGTGGGGGCCTCGGAGCAAATGGCCACCCGACAGAGACTCCATGACAACAACAATCCTTTTGTCCCAATTTGTCGACCTTTGGGAAATTCGGTAAACAACTTCGTGGCTCCAGCTTTTGATCGGCCAACAATCCTGCCCGATCTCTTGTCCTTGGTGAATTGAAAAAGTTTTCGAAGAATAGTTGTCTCCGGTTCGAACCCAATCAGACGGCAAGTCGCGCTAAATGCGATCAGAATCAGCATCGTTGTAAGCTGGAGGTCACAAGGAACGGCATTGGTCTCCCTTAAGAACTCGACAACAAAGGATCTAGCGAAAGGCATCCCGACCGAAAGAAATCATAAAAAAGACCACCCTTTTGGTCTTACTCCTCATTTGAGCGGGGAGTCATCTCGGATTCATAAGGGACCCCTCGATAATCATCCTGGAAATCCCAATCGAGTCAAACCGGTTCCCGCCTCAACAAGCGAGTCCATAGACTCTAGTGAGCAAGCGAGCTCGGATTAAAATAATCCTCGTTGCGAGGTCTCCTACCCGCCCGAGTCGACCAGCCACCTCCTCGTCATTTGGGCATCTCACTCGAGCTTCGCCCGTCTACCTCATCACGGTCGGTGGTCACATCGTTCACAACCCTCTCAGGGCCGACTATTTGCTTCTTGAATGTTCCTCTCTCAGAAATCAACATATCGGACCTCTCTCTCGAGAATCTGGGTGAATGATGCTCCTGGGCACCATGGTCATAATCATAAGCCTCTTGCTCGTGATCAGAGCTGTCATCAAAAATTCGAAGAGGGGAAGACATCCTACAACAGATCGAGCAATAATCTGGATTAATCCTCAGAAAACGTATGACTCTTCGAAGGTTTTTCCTTGATCTCCCTGCGAACTACCCAAGCCTAAACTGAAAATCCTATGAATCTACCCAGAAGGTCATGAACATAAAAAACCCAGAAAAATACCAAAAACTCAAAAAGAACTTACGAAATAGAAAAGGATGAGGGAAGGTGAAAACTTACTTGTGCGTTGAATGGGGATCGGTTGCCGAGAAATATTGCAATAATCGAGGAATTGCTAGAGGCGAATCGCTTATCAACTCAAGCGATACCACGAAGAAAGCAATAAGAAAAACAAGATGCGGAGAGTTCGAAAGTCGGCAAGATAAAAAAGCACATTGTTAGGTTTCACCCTTTTATAGGCGTGATTTTGGGAAAAAGGCGCCCAAATCACGCGCCCCAATTCAAACCAAGGCGGCTGAAGCACCCGATCAAGCCCGCCATCAATGCACGCCTCGAAACACGCGCAATTGTCACTTGAAAAGTCTTTTCGGTTTCGCAACCGGCCCTTCGAATACACTAGCGACAACACAATAAAATCGTACAAGTGTATCGCTCCTCGCACCGAGCATAAATACTCGCCGAGCAGGAGCAGGGGCCATGATGAGCTTCGACCCAAAGCGATGAGCTCGGCCCAAATTTCGGTCACGAGCCAGGCACAGGCTCCAGCACGTGATAGTCACGTGTATGGCAGAGACCAGGAAAGAAACTACCCGAGCAGGATAGCCGCGAGATGATCATCACACAACTATACCGAGCGAGAATTTCTCATCACTCGGCGAGCGTGGAACAAGGTCGCTCGATTGAGCTTGGTATTAATCTCGAGATATCCTCGTCAATCCCGAGATTTTGGCCTTGATTCCTTCTGCTGGTCAACCCGCATTTATGGTATTCTGATCCTAAAATATCTCCGTGATCACTAACAGGGTCTTACTCCCGAAAGGCTATATATACTTCTTGAAATCTCATTTGAAAGGTACGCACTATTCAATATACCGAAACCCTGTCATTTTGCTTTCAACTAAAAGTTTAATACTTACTCTCACACATGAGGGGTTTCGCGAGGCCCTGCCTTGCATTCCATCTAAGGTGTTTTCTTCTTTTGACAGGATTTTCGGAATTCTCACATTCAATTAAGCCCAGATATCCTATAAACCGCAAGGACCGGCCCAAGACCAGATTGTGCAACATCAAAACTTTTAGGTCTCATTTTTGTCAACAAAATATTAAGAGACTAATACTAAAAATGACCTAAAGTTATGGGAGCAATGGTGCGATTAAGCCTTAAAAATAATATGACAATGTTTTGAAATGGTGATTCGATATAAGCCACGTCCATAGCTTAGACAGGTTATTAGACATTTTTTTACTTCGACCGAATTTTAATCTTCAAAACTTTATACCTCCAAATAGTTATTGACATAACTTGATATAGCAATTCTTTCCAAGAGTTATTTTTAATATCTAATTATTTAATTGTTTGGAAATATATCAATAAGACCGCATAGCGCAGTGGATTAGCGCGTCTGACTTCGGATCAGAAGGTCGTGGGTTCGACTCCCACTGTGGTCGTTGTATGTTTCGTTTTTAAATGGACCCCTATTAATTCCAAAATTTTCATGACTTTTTAACTCTTCTACTTTGGGTTTTTCATTGCTTTTTACCTTTCTATTTTGTGTTTTTCTTCTACTTCTTTTATTTTTGGTCAAAGTGGAGGTGTACGTGATTTGGTTTGGTTTAGACTAAAACCATGAACCAAATCACCCATATTGGTTCTAAAATTTTCAACCAAACCACTTGGTATGGTTTTATGGTTTATATAAATTATTTTTAATCAACATTAACAATAACTAAGCTTGACAATTACAACCTAAAACCTATTAACCTACCCAACCTGACTTGAAAATTAATCGACCCAACCTGTTATTTTTTTGGGGTCGAAAGGAGTTACCCATTTCGATTCAAAAAAAATTAACGGGTCGATTTGTGTCGGGTTAAAACTAATTGTACCTGTTACCCATTTTAACTCATTATTTTTTTGCTATATAAAGGTAGGTTTTTTTATGAAAAACATGGGTCAAAACGGGCCGACCCGTCACTTATGGCGACCCACCCCGTTTCGCCATGACCCCACCCGACACAACTCATCCAATCGTCAGATCTAACAATAACAATAAAAATAGTATTTTAATTTGTAATTAGCATCAAACATTAGAAAATAACATATTAAAAGTAGCATATCATAAATAAAACAATGCAAATTCTAAGATAAACAGAACAAATTGAAGAAAAAAAGTCATCAAACAATCTATATATATATATATAACTAAATCAATGGCTTAGATTATGCATATCAGGTGATTCAACGGCTCTAAATAGTTAACAAATGTCATATAATATTATATAAAAAATCGTGAACCAAATCGATCGATTTTTTAGTTTTGAAACCAAAACCGAACTGTTTTGAATAAAAACCTCGGTTTGGTTCAATTGGGTGATTATGATGTTCGCCCCTAATCCAAAGAATGACCACAGTATCCTCTGAATCTTCTGGGTTACCCAGATTTGTGTCTAGAACCTCCTCGTTTGACAGTTCAAATGACAAAATATCTCAAACTTGGTATGTGGATACGGGAACTACGAAGGCTTTCAAAGGGTTGCATTCTTATTTTTTAATTTAATTTAATTAAATTTTTTTTTTGGGCGGGAGGGGGGGGGAGGGTTAATCCAAAGAAAGACCATACTAACCTCCAAGGTATAAGTCTTGAACCTCCTGCTAAGAGAGTTCAAATGACAACTTGTCTGGATCCGGGTATGCAGGAAGTCAGGAACAACGAGGGCTTTCAAAAGATCGCATAACATTGCGGCAGGGCAGCCATGAAGGGTGCGAGAGTCGTTGTTAGTGGGTGGCCCCACAAAAAAAAAATCCAATTATTCATGGGAGACTGTTTCTCCTGTGAGTAATGTTAGACACACCTAATATAAACTTAATTTTGACTCAAAATGATGTACATCTTAAGTGTCATCTTTTGTAACATCTTTTCTTGGGCAGCTAATCTTTGAATAGAGAAAAGAGAGATTATTTTTATTATAGATAAAATAGTTACAAAAAAATCTCAAAATCCAAAACAAATTTCTCAGGCCAAACTCTGCCCAAAGAAACTTAAAGCTTCTTTTTTTGATCGGCAAACTTAAAGATTAATAATGTTTATCTTGTAACAAGAAGAGCTAATTAATATCGGTCCCAGTGAGCCACCAAGCAGCTCAACTTGGCATGAACTAGGGACAACCAACAATGTAACCTAGCATATTGACCGTCTGTCACGGCAAGGCAGTTAAGGCTAGCAGAGTTCACCCGGGAGCCAATGGGCAGGTAGAGGCGCTGCTTCCTGTGGGCGGGCGGTCAAGTGAAGCCATTGTTTACTTGAGACATTTTTGCAAGTACAAAGTAACATACAAGCAACTGGGGCAAAACACCAAATGCACAAAAAGAGTGCAAAATAACTAAGAATTCTTACAGCCTGGATGAGGCAGAATCATATTTTTTTTACAATTAAAACCTTTCAAGAGAGAGAAGAGAATACGAGAATACATGTAATCTCATCCCCGACTAAGCCAAAAATGCTAACAATATCCTATAATTAGTGAAAATTCTTATATACAAGATTCTAATAGCTAACCTTGATTATGACTAAGGTAACACCAGTAAAATAGTCGAGAATGATAGTACTTATCTGAAAGGAGCAAAATTCCTTGTAGAGTAGCTTGCTTGCTGCTTCCATATCATCAGAAAGTTAGTCTTTCGAAGTTACTGGCGAGGGGATCTCTAAGACTGCTTGTACGAACAAAACATTGTCTTCTATTGGGGCTTCCATTGTTTGAATTTGAAGAACCACTTGCTGGTGTTGTCATAATGGGAGAGAGTGGTGATGAGAATGGGATAGATGAAATCGGCTTCTGCAGGGGAATAGAAGTAGTCAAATCTCTCTGAGCAAGCATCGACACTGTCTCTACTGCTCTACATCGTTTTGTGGCATCATCTATATAAAGGAGATCATCAATCCTTGCCATTATGTTGAACGCTAAGCTTTCCAGCACCCTAGAGTAGCTTTCAAGAATTGACTGCCCAACATCCTGCAGAAAGGATTTGTACAGCTTTCTTATTTCAACTTTCAACACACAATTTTAAAGTTCAAAGGTGACTCTTTACACCAGACAATCAGTGTCCGTAAGTGCAACAATTTAATCCCAGTACAGAATTCACATCCATACATGCAGTGATTCTAAATCCATCACTCGCCCCCCAACCCCCTTTTTCTTTGAAGAGAAACTAGATAAGACCCTTAAAATCAGCTAATTTTCATAGTTAGTTGATATAGAATTGCAGAAGAAACCTTAAGATTAATCTGTAACAACCTTGTAAGTCCACATTTTGCTTTGAATAGCAAGCGAACAAGTCGTTCATACATGGGCTAAAACTAACAAAGGTTTCGGACTGTTATTTTGTGATGTCCAAAGTATTTCTCTTTTTCTTTTCTTTTCTTTTGGTTTCCGTATTTCTCTACTTTTATGAAAACAATACTGCAAAAAATACTTCACAAAACAGGGAAGGTTCAGGGCCAATCATTCCAGTTAAGTTTTGCCGAATGTCTACATGCGCATCCAATGTATACATTACCTGAAATATATTATATTGAGCATTTCCAATTTAATACTTGAGAATGAGGACAAAAATGCTGAACTAGTTGGTTAAGCAGCTCACCGAAAGCTTAGCTGTTAAAAAAAAGGCCCTCCAAAGCATATAATGCTTTATTACTCTCATTCACATGTGACACATCTCATATGTTGACTGCAAAGGTAAACCAAGCAGCAACGATTGCACAAATCAAACAAAAGAGGATATCACAATTAGCATACTAGCGATCAAATGCAATCCAGAAACTTTACCAAGCACTGGCAAAACTAGGGGTCTAGTACCATGTTAAGCACCTCAAATCATCTTAAAGTGGATCTGTAGTAGTTTCAAGTATTTAAGATTCTGGTTCATTGCATTTATAGCTGGAAAAATCTTATAAAAGAGGGAACATAAAATGATTACTTGAACAAAAACTTATGTCAAGGACATTACCTTGTTAAATTGAATCTTGTTCATTTCCAAAGTTGTCTGCTGGAGACCAGAAAACTGTAATTTTAAGTTCCGTAAAAGGGTCTCAGCTCGATGTGCTGAGAGTTTACTCTTTTCTCTGTCACCAACAAGGCTCTTGACCGTGCTACCCAATGATGACCTCCCAGATTTTACATGATTTAAATCTCTTTTTAAGTACTTCTGCCTCCAAATATGCACAGCAGCCTCAATTTTGTTTGCAATCTCCAGGGTAGTATATTTAGAAGACATCTCTAGGTAATCAAGAAGACGTTCGGGGGAGAACTGAACAGCAGTTATATAGCGGTGGAGGGTTTCACCTAAACAAGCTTTTGCACTCTGAAAATTTTACAAACCAAGAGATCTTATATGAACAATAGCAAGCAATAGAACTGGCATGGGTACAACCTTTTCGTGAAACTGACTGATTCAAGGACCAGCAATAGTGGAGACTATAGGACACATGCTTTTAGTGTCCTTCACCACAATATGTATGACACATGCTGAAACAGAGTTATGAGACATTATATATTGTAGGTTCTTACACTTGCCTTTTTCTCTAATTGACCCTAATAGCTCTATTAGTAAGCTACATTAAAAACTCTTTCCTCATTAATAAGCTTTTAGTTGGTGCCTCTTAAGTTTGGTCTTTAGAAGCAATTACAGCACCTAAAGTTAACACAAAATAACTAAATACATGCTGCTTACTGCTCTCAGAGGGCACGAAACAGAAAGACATCTTTTTTCTTGAACTGAGCAAAACAGACAGGGATTAATGCAACTATTTTGGTTCTATATAAAAAGTTTACGCGTAGAGACGTGTTTCTATTTATGCACCTCTGAGTTATATCTTTTGAATTAAGCTCCATTATGATATTATTTTCCTCTTTTCTTCTAGTCATTGTACATGTCCAAAGTGTAATACACTTACACTTCTACATCTTTTTTCTTGAACTGAGCAAACCAGACAGGGATTAATGCAACTATTTTGGTTCTATATAAAAAGATTACGCGTAGAGACGTGTTTCTATATATGCACCTCTGAGTTATATCTTTTGAATTAAGCTCCATTATCATATTATTTTCCTCTTTTCTTCTAGTCATTGTACATGTCCAAAGTGCAACGCACTTACACTTCAACATCTTTTTTCTTGAACCGAGCAAACCAGACAGGGATTAATGCAACTATTTTGGTTCTATATAAAAAGTTTACGCGCAGAGACCTGTTTCAATATATGCACCTCTGAGTTATATCTTTTGAATTAAGCTCCATTATGATATTATTTTCCTCTTTTCTTCTAGTCATTGTATGTAAGGGTAACATAGGGTCATCCTATTTTATTTATTGTTGTGCCCTTTCTTGGTCCAAAAACTATGGTAAGTAGTTACCATATTTAATACCTTTCTTGGTCCTAAAGTAATGGTAAAGTGTTACCATAATTAAATACTTCCAAAAGCTTTCAAGAGTACATAAATAAGTTGGACAAAACCTTTGGTAAGATCTTTGACTTAAATTAGGAAACTAGTTTTGGAAACTAAATCTTTTATTTCCTTGGAGTTATTGGTTTTCTTATTTGTGTAAGACTATACCTCAAGTATAAATACAAGAAGACTTCGGACAGACACAAACGAAGACACACAGAGAGACATACGTTCAAAAACATATGTTCACTGAAGTATTTTGGATGCAGCTGTGGATGCAGTAACATCACGAGCTGCATTGATCTTTTTGCTGTTTGTTTTCCTAGTTGCAAGGAAACTTATTCCTCTATAGACTTGATGTCTTATTAGATGTTTGGTATTTGGTTAGGTTTCACGTTTTGTTTTTGTAAAACTCATAATCTTTTAGTGAAATCTGTTTTGGCCATAAGGCTGGATCTACAAGCCTAACTTGTAGATTGTTTGATAAATTTATGTGTTTATTCTTGCTTTATTAGATTAAAGACTTTCGTTGTTTACTTGTTAGTTATCTGGTCAATACACCTTTGGATGCAACATCAGAAGCTGCATTGATAGTTTTCTTGAAATCCTAGCTACTATTGCACTTTCAATTGGTATCATAATCTCCTCTTGACGTTACTAAGAGAAGATTCTGGTTGTAGCCATGATGGATTCACGATATGATTTTGTTGTTGATGTGTCTTCTGAATTGATTGAATAGCACATGAAAATTGAGGAATCTGATTTTGGTGAAGATTCAATTGATCTTTTAACAACAAAGTTTAAAAATATTTTGAAAGCAAAAGGACAAAATAGGTCCCCTTTTTCAAACACCAAAATTACTTTCAAACCTGAGTTTATTAAGTTTGTTCCCAAAAAAGATTCCTTCTGAGCTACCTAGCCCAAAAGGCCCAAGCACCGGTCACGTGCCAAGCACGTCATCACCATTGTCATGAGCAGATCACATGCATGCATCATGGTGCGAGCTCAAGTCATAAACGAGCAGGTATAGATCTTTGGTCGACTAGACATACCAAGAAAGCAACCTCCTACCCGTCGTCTGGGCAAGAGTATAGCGAGCAAGCGGAGGTCTTCGCGAGCATAGCCAGCCCGTTCGGTTACACGGTAATGGTCATCCAGAGAACGTGGGGAGTTAATGTTGGGAGATCCGCCCCCACGTTCCAGACATGGCCATGAACGTGCCCGCCTTTCATGCTCGTGCATTCAATGTTTAGCTCTCAACCTTCAAGGATGGATTTATATAAACCCTTCTCCAACAAAGGGAGAGGGGTACGGTCATTTTTATAAACTGAAACTCTGTCAAATTGATTTCTCAACTATGTGTTAGCTAATTCTCACACCGGAGTGCATTTGCATTATTGGTTTACTTGACATGTTTTGGGCCATTGAAAGCCAGATATCCAGTTAAACAAGCCCAGAATATCCGCTTAAATTGGATACATCAGTTGGTTCCGTTGCCGAGAAACGAGTTTTTCAAGTTCTAATTTCTTTTTCCGGCGAATGTTAAGCTATATCCATGGCTGATAACTGTGTTAATGGTGTTAACTTGCTAGAACATGGGCGTACGGCAACTCCAAGTGTGGAGATTCAGACCGACAACTTATTACCCCTTCCTCCTCCACATGACGTCCGTCATCAGATTAATGGGAGGTGGGGTCTGGAATTGTTGCCCAGAAGTATTGTGGCTGCTGTTGGCTTAGCCAACAACACAAAGCACATGCATGTTTCGTGCAGTCTTGCTGTCGCCAGCGATCACCTTCTCCTCGGCGGTCACATGCTCGCAGGCACCGCTCACCATCCCCACATAGATCGCATGCCCGCCGATACCGTTCCCCATCTACACGAGGATCTCATGTTCGCCGGCATCGATCTCCTTCCCACGTCAATCAAAGGGAAGGCAGGAACTTCTACCCCTCAACAATAACCAACAAAACGAGGCTGGAGTGGTACCAGACCAGTACAGCAGGTCGCGTGAGGTCCCCTGGAACAAGTGGTGCAGGCCGTGGACATAGCTTAAGCCATGGGAGCTATGGGTCCCCCACAGGCCCCTCTTGTGCCCGGGGTACAGCTTCAACGTGGTATGCCCTGCTGTAGAATGCCCAGGACTTCAAGGAGCTGAAACGGCGTATGGAAGCATGGAAGCATGGAAAGGCCTTGGAAGGAAACTTTATAGGCACTGCATTCAGCCTTTTAGCTCCATGGATAGAGAATGCCCCTTCGGCACAAGGCCTCATCTTTCCCAGCCTCAAAGAGTATACGGGTAAGACCAAAGCAAGGGACTGATGTCCTTTGAGTCACAAATTGGTCTGGTAACCTCTAATGAGGCACTGAAGATTCGGGCATTTGTGGGTTTGCCGCAAGGAAAGGCTTTGGCCTAGATGGGAGCCCTTCCTCACAGATCGATCAACAATTGGGTCGACCTGCCAACAAAATTCTTAGCCGACTTTGGGAGCTCAGGAACAATAGCAAAGACAAGGGCAGACTTGTCTAAAATCAAGCAAGGGGCTCATGAGTCTACTTCCGGTTATACTTGGAGAGATTTACAAAGAAGCTCGAGCAAGTGTGGCCTGTCCGAGTAAGAGGTCACTCAGTGTTTTGAGACGGGTTTGCTAGAGGGAAAAGGTGACCTGAGGTCCGAGTTGAGTATAAGGGAGCCCAAGACACAGGCTGAGATGTTGATGCGGGTTTAGAAATGGTGTGTGAGAGAAACCGCAAAAAAGGAGAAAAAGAAGGAAAGCATAGATGCTACAGGGAATGACAACACTGGCAAAAGTAGCGGCCATAGTGCAGGGGGAGGTTACAATAGCATTAAATCGCGGTATGACCGCCCCAGAGAATTCCTTCGGGAAAGTGACCTCACCCCATTTAATACATTACGAGAAGACATAATGTACGAGATACGGGATGAGCTTCCCCGAGCACCTCATATGAGCGCAGAGACGGAAGACACGAGAGATCGCACAAGAAGGTGTGCCTACCATGATGACTATAGGAAGAATGTTGGCCATTGAAAAAGGCCATTCAAAAGCTAATAAATGAGGGCAGATTGTACTGGTTCAAGCGGGATGGAAATAATAGGGGAAATGCACCTTAAAGGGATGCACCCCCAGTTCGTAGTGTGATCAATGTAATTCTGGACGAGGAGCCTACTCTTTGTCAAAGGTGGTGGATTGCCCTACAACTTTGCAGGCAGGGGAGGAGTCCATTCAATTTACTCGCAGCGAATTGGCGAGCAGCCCGGCTTATACTTTTTTTCAAATGTGATGGATTATCTTACAACTTTGCAGGCAGGGGAGAAGTCCATTCAATTTACTCGCAGCAAATTGTCGAGCAGCCTGGACGGTGAGTGATCCCTCGATGAGCGATCCCTGAGTATTACGGCTATGGTCGACGGATGGGTGGTGCACAGGATGCTGGTGGATACAGGAGCATACAGAGCCTCGAATTGAAAGATGATCGCTTGAAGCCATATGCAGGAACTCTGGAGGGCTTCACCAACCATAAAGTGTCGGTTAAGGTCACAATTGAGCTGGAGGTAATGATTAGTGAAGGCATACGGTCGAGAATGGAGATCACCTTTTTGGTGATTGATTTGAAGTCCCCCTATAACATTATTTTAGGGGTACCAAGCATGACCAAGTTTCAAATGGTGATATCTATTCCCCACCAGCAAGTAAAGTTTTACACAGATGATGGAAATTAAAATTCTGAATTCTATCGGGACGGGTTCCGTCCTGATTCCACCCCTATACTGGTGTCCACGCTCGCGAAAGTGAGCATAGGTTTTGAAAAGGTTCAATTGAAAAACAAGTGAAACGCGACCTTAGATCTTGGCTTATACCTAAGATCTCAAGTGGTTAGCGAGCTTGGGTTTTAGCTTGTACCTAAAATCTAAGTGGTCATGTGAATTAGCTGCACTAGCATATTAGCTCGGAATATCGAGCCGACATGTAAAAGTTCAGAAAAACTATAAAGCAAGGAACATAGTGGTATTCAAATAAAGTCAAAAAATATTACATAAATTGTAATTTGTTCAGGAAAGAGAAACATGCATTGGCGGTCGAGAAAGGGTCCTAAGCATTGGAAGTGATTTCTAAAGGCTCAATTTCAGAAGCAGTCTTCATTTCCTCGGCTCTAGCCTGCTCACCCTCAATGACGACCACCTCACCGTCATCCCCAGCAACATGAGAGGCCATGGCTACAGCTTCCTGGGACCGAGCCATCCATATCTGGGTTATTAGATCGGTCACCGTGGTGGCAGCAACCTCAGGAGGATTTCATATGGGTAGCCCTTTTTGAGAGTCAGACGTATGCCCTTTTTGAGAGTCAGACTCAGCCAGTAAAGCCAACTCATCTTCAGTATAGGGCACCATGTCATGACCTGGGCGAGCAGAAGAGTTGAAAGGCGTGTTGGTACCCCACTCGGGTTTAACTTTTATCCCGCTGCTCGTTATCTGCCGAAGGACGTGATTTATTCCCTGGAGATAGTAGGGGTAGGTTTCATCTTCGACATGCGCCTCAAACTCAGGAGAGGCTTTATATTAAGCAATGATGGTCCGTCTCTGTTCCTCGCTAGGCTGAGACAACTCTTCCCTCAGCCTTTGTTCCTTCTCGGCCGCTTCAACCTTGGCCTGCTCTAACTGACTCACCGCTGCCCGGAGCTCTTTCCACACCTCGCTAATATTTTTTATGGCAGTCTCTTCGGACTTTTTGGAGAATGCGAGGTGGGATTACATGGTCTTTTTTTCCTCTTCATCCTTGGAGAGCTCGATCACTTTAGCAGTATCATTCTCCTCGCTCTGCTTTAGCTTAGCTCGAAGTGTATTGATCTGCTCTTCCAACCTATTCTTCTCGGACGTCAGCGAGCTGCCAGTGGTAAGGTTCTTTTTGAGTCAGTCGTAAAGCAGCTCGGTCTTTATGGCCATCTGAAAATGAAAAATACAAGTACGAGACAAAACATGCAAGGCTCATGTACTTTTATGAACTTAGAAGGTAGTCATTACCTCAACCATGCACAACCCGATTTCCCCGACCAAAACTGAGCTTGAATGCTCGCAGCTCCTTCGGAGACCACCATGGCGAAGTTTTTTCATCTCGAGCCCGACCATGGCAGGATGACCACCGTGTTTATACACATTGAACTTTTCAACGTCTAGCACATCCGCTATTTCAACAATCAGCTTGTCGGCGCCCTCGCGGGATTCGGGCATTTGGAAATCATCTTTATGCCATGTAGGCATTCGAGAACCGGATGATGTCCTATGATCTCCCTCTGTCTGCGACCTGGTTCTCCTGTCGGTTGGAGGATCAACGGTAGGCCTCTTGTTCGAGGGAAGCTCGGTGATAGCAGCAGGATGACTTGGAGCAATGATAGCAGGAGTGGTAGTAGGAGGAACAATGAGAGTCGGCTCCACCTTGCTAGTCTCGGTGCGGCCTCGGCTCGCTCCTCGCCCGAATGTTGCAGCAGGAATCGTGGGAAGGGAGGCTGGTACATGGGTGGCTCGTGGCCCCCCTCTTTGCGGCCTGTAGAAATGTGGAAGTATCCTCGAGCTGCCTCATGTCTATAATGAATTTCAAAGGAAGAAATAGTTTGGGAAAATTCAAGCAGAAATAATGTGCAAAGAAAAAGACAAAAGCAAGTTAGCGAAAAGGCAAGAATACAACTGGTCCCAGCCCGCTCACAGTCAGGACACTCACTGGGGAACCGCCCCCCATGACAGCTACCCCAATACGGGTGGGGCTCTTCAGCCTTAATAGTTACCCGGGGCTCTACCCCCTCCACGGGCCAACTAGTCTAGGAGAAGGAGGGTGGGTCAGATGTAAGGGGCTCCAAGTCAAGTACCCAATCCTGTCCACCTCTGCCTTCTTTCACGCCAAGTAGAGTCCTGAATGCCTATTTTTGGTTTGCCAGCCCGAAAAGCGTTTCTATCATATTTAGGGATCTCCATGTCACGTAAGTAGGGGCAAAGGGCCATCATACTCGAGATTCAGCAATCAGGGCTTTCCCGTCCCAGGCTTCAACTTTATTGGGACCATCGTTTAGAAGCTTGAAGTAATTTGGATTGGAGCGGCCCGTGATGCATCCGTTCTTTTTGTCAAGCGAGAACGGGAACAATTTATGGAACAAGGTCATATCGGGCTCAAACTCGAGCAGCCTGCAGGCTACCGTATATGCGACAAGAAACCTCACTGTGGTAAGGGTCAGATCGCAGGGAGGGCATTGTTATAGTGGAGGAACTCAATTATGAAGGGGTCGAGGGGAAGCCTTAGGTTCAACAAGTCAAAGTAAAAGACCATATGGTCCCCTTAGTAGTTGTGGCCGTTTTTCTCGATATCCAAGTCGAAGGCTCTCACTCGGTAGTTTTTCGGGTCAATGCCTAGGGAATAGAACCAGGTAGACACATCCTCATCGTAGGTCAGGTCATCGCATTTCATTGAGGGTTTATCGACCACGGGTTTTTTGCCCTTTCGGCGAGCAGCCCTTCTCTTCCTTACCTGAGGAGCGCTTGTGCTCGGAGATTCAGACCCAGAGCGTCTTCCCTCCTCGTCAAACACTTGATCATTCTCAACACTGGCATTATGGTCCTCACTTTTCTCGTCCTCAACATGCGCATTATGATCCTCCACTTGCTCCCTCGACATTTGCACCTTGCTCTGAATTTTCAGAAACTTCTCCAGGGGTTGTTGAGGTCCCATCCAGCTCGGTCCCCTCTAAGCTACTCGATTCAACGTCAAAACTTTCCTCGTGCTCGCTTGAAGCTCCATGATCGTAGCTGCGTCCTTCGATTTCTGAATCACTCCCGTCACAAGAAGACATCCTACAAGAATCGAAGAATAGACATTAATTCATGCTCGTGAAAACAAGCATGAATGAGCAAGCAAAACCCTCGGTTAGGGTTTAGATTTCAAACCAGTCAGCATGGCACCAGTTCTCAATTTCCTCGCGTTGGTGCAAAAGTCAGTTCTCAATTTCCTCGCGTTGGTGCAAAAGTCAAAAAGCACTACTAACCCAGAAAGGATGGGAAGATTTTTTGGAAAGAAAAAGACAAATAGAAATCAAGAATGAAAGTAAAGATCAACAGGTTTCAGTAGTTAGACATCGAAACATCCAATGGGTATCGTCGAATCCTAAGGCTAAGGTTCTAACAAGGACGAATTGAACACAGAAAAATAATTAAGAGCAGACTGTGGAGTTGATGGTTTTCTGAGTCCAACGATTAGGCTATCCGGTATGCTGCTTTGCTTCAACTTCGAGGAACACCGACAATTCAAAGAAGCAGTTGGGAAGGCAGAGAAGGCGAAAGAGGTTTGTGAATAATGAAGGGTTGTAAAAGGTTTAAATAAGGGAGCCTTTACTTTTATAGATCAAGTGAGGGGCAAAATAGGAAGAGAAATGCCCAGACATGACTTCTTGGACACGCGGCACAAGAACCAAGGCGTCGCATTTAATGTCGCCTTGGGAAAATGCACGCATGCAGCATCACCCCTCAACCGACGGTTGCATTAGCCTGTCATGTTAGCACATGCCTAGCACCTGCCTGCCTTTCCGATTATTGAAGTGATCCCTTGTGCACCCATGATCCATCCTGTTCTCCAAGTCTTACCCATACCAAGAATGAACAAGTCTTACAACGACCAGAGAATGCATCCTTCACGAACAAAATATTATGTTTCTCGCTCCGAACACATGTGCTCGCCAAACAAGAAGCAGGGGGCCACTGAGCTGCCTAGCCCAAAAGTCCCAAGCATTCGTCACGTGCTAAGCACGCCATCACCATTGTTACGAGCAGATCACATGCATGCATCATGGTGCAAGCTCAAGTCATAAGCGAGCAGTGATAGATCTCTGGCCGACCAGACATAACAAGCAAGTAGTCTTTTACCGTCGTCTTGGGGCCAAGAGTATAGCGAGCAAGCAGAGGTCTTGGTGAACATAGCTAGCCTATTTGGTTACACGGTAACGGTCGTCCAGAACGTGGGGAGTTAATGTTGGGAGATCCACCCCCACGTTCCGGATGTGGCCATGAACGTGTCCGCCTTTCATGCTCGTGCATTCAATGTTTAGCTGCCAGCCTTCAAGGATGGACCTATATAAACCCTTCTCCAACAAAGGGAGAGGTACGATCATTTTTATAAGCTGAAACTCAGTCAAATTGATATCTCAACTGTGTGTAAGCTCATTCTCACACCGGAGTGCATTTGCAGGGAATGTTTAGTTCATAGTTGTTCTTGGTTTACTAACAAGTTTAAGGCCTCAAGACAAAGATAGATTGAAAGCCAGATATCCAATTAAACAAGCTCAGAGTATCCGCTTAATTTGGATACATCACCTTCCAAACTTCTGCAAAGCCGTTTACCAACCTTTTTGCTAAAAAGACTACATCAAGTGAAAAAAATCTTGATTTCATTCAATGTAGGGCTTGTCAAGGGTTTGTTCATTATTCTAATCAACGTGGTAACACTTTGCGTAATAAGAGCTTGAATTTTTCTGCTACTCTGAGTGACAGTGATGATGAAGATCCAGGTGATCTCATCACTCTCACAGCAATACAATGTTTGTGTTTCGTGTGATGTAGCTCGCAATGCAGCTGCAACAGAACCTGGATCAGACGGGATAATTCTCTCTGCTTTAATTCTTCTATAACCAAAGATACTCCAGAATGCATAGAAGAGTCTGAACTAATGAAAGCTTATAAGGAATGGTACAATGATCGAGAGAAAAGAGCATGCCAAGTCAAGGTTCTAGGAAGAACAAATAAAGCACTCGAGAAGGAGAATGAAAATCAAAAGGAGTGCATTGCAAGTTAGAATGTTTGCTCACAAAGAAAGATGTTGAGCTAGAATCTTTGAAAGGAGAGCTTGACAAAGCCAATGAAACTGTAGCTAAGTGGAATTCTGGAAAACTCAAACTTGATGAGATGTTGAAGGTTGGTCAGAATGACAAATCTGGACTTGGGTTCAAGCCAAATCATCATCTTTTTTTTGAACCAAAACAGTCCTCACATACCTTCCAAAACACCAACTTCTTTAAAAACCTAGACCTAGGAAGAGAAGTTTTGTGTCACTACTGCCACAAATCTGGACACATTCAGCCTTTCTGCTACCAGAAAAAGACAGATTATGCTGAAGAAGTTAGACAAGCATACCTGACCCACAACCAGATGCAGCAGCCAAAAATGTTCAAAAAAGCTTGGGTTCTTAAAGGAAGCTTCCTCTTAAACAAGAAACATTTGATATCTATCCAGGGTCTCATCTTTCAAATTCAGAATGTTGCAATGTAACCTTCACTTCCTTAAAATCTCACATTGCTAGATCTTGGTACTTTGACAGTGGATGTTCAAGACATATGACAGGTTTTATTGAGAACTTGGAGGACTATGTGAACATAAATGAAGGGTGAGTGAATTATGGTAGGGATGCGAAAGGCAAAATAGTTGGGAAAGGCACCTTAAATGTGGATGGTTACCTAAGCTCAAAAATATCATGTTGAACGGCTTAAAACAAATCTCATAAGCATAAGTCAACTTGATCTTTAGGTACATTTTGATAAAAATTCTTGTGAAGTTTTTGATAAGGCTAACAAATGTTTATTGACAAGTACAAGATCTTCAAATAATTGCTACATGTATAATAATGTGCATACTTGTCATAGTGCTAGCATTGTAGAACCTGTTCGTGCAGACATAGTTCCAGAAGCAAGAAGTACAAAGTATAGAAGCTGAAAGTTCTGAAAATTTAGATGTAGCTTGTGATGCAGCTGCATTGGTTAGAACTTCTGGAAAAGCTTAAACTGAACCTTAACATGCTGAACCTCAACATGCTAAAACTGATCCTACTGTGACCGATCGAAGTCGGGATATTCTCAGTCGTATACTGCGAGACTACCCAACCTCTCATGTGATAGGTAATGTTCATGGTAGCATGTCCACAAGGACAAAAGGTAAGGTTGATTATCGCAAATTAGCATGCCTATCTTCTCGTGAATGTGAACAAATTTATGCTTATTGCTCTGTGTCAGAAATTGAACCAAAAAATATGAGTGAAGCTTTGAAAAATGATTTTTGGATCAATGCTGTGCAAGAACTTGATCAGTTTTCAAAACATGATGTATGGTTTCTTATGCATATACCCACCTCCGTGAATGTTATTGGAACAAAATGGATTTTCAAGAACGAATCGAATGAGGTGGGAGATATAATTAGAAACAAGGCAAGACTTGTGGCTTAAGGGTATACACAGGTTGAGGAGGTGGATTTCGATAAAACTTTTGCACCTGTGACCCGCATACGTCTTTTGCTGGTAATTGTTTGCTTTCTAGATATTACTTTTCAACAAATGAATATGAAGAGTACATTTGGTGGGTGTTTTTACTTGATAAATAATCTGGTTTCTTGGTTGAATTAGATGATCAAGGATTATGCCTACACAGTGATGTATTAACCATGTATTATGATAACACCAGTGCAATCAGTATAGCAAAAAATTCAGTTCAACACTCTAGAATAAAACACATTGATATAAGACACCACTTTATTAGAGACTTGGTTGAACAAGGTGTTGTTTGCATAGAACATGTTGGGACTGAAAATCAATTGACATTTTTACTAAGAGTCTAGATTTTGAGAGATTTTCCAATCTAAGGAAATCTTTTGGTATGTGTGCCATGTGATTTTGCACTTAATTATAATTTTTTTTAAATAGGCATCCTTACATTGTGTATTTAGGGGGTACTCTAGTGCAATTGATTCACATGTATGTGCTTTGTGTTGTTGCTTCGGAATTGCATTCTGTAACAGTTGTGATTTTGGTTTATGATTCTCATTCTCTCTCCCAGTTCTTAAGCAAGTTTGAAGTCCACAAAGGAAAGAGCTACCTAAAATACACAGGTTGTAGCATTCTCTCTTGGTACTATGGAACTTTGGTTCTCATGGGTTGATTTTGAGAAACATGAATACCCTTGGAAAAGTGTGAAAGCTACCTAAAGGAAAAGAGCTATGAACAAGGTTTGTTGTCATTCTCTCTTCGAACTATAAATCTTTGGATTTAATGGGTTGATCATGTGCAAAATGGCTTCCCTTGGTAGTAGTGTGAAAGGTTCCTAGTAGCATGTTTTGTATAGTTTGAAATAAAGTAGAGCTATACTCCTAGGGAAATAAAGTACCCACGGAATCTGTTTTATGAAAAATTGATTTTAGGAGAGAAGTATGATTGAGAAAAGAAAAGATGCAAAATTGCACAAAATTCAACTGCTGTTGAATGTACCTCCTAGTGTAGTTGCATTCAGAACTACATCCTTTGATCTAGATTTTTTCTCACGTGTTTGTGATTGCATTATCTCCTAGCCGATTTGATCTTTCCATATCATATTTTAGGCATAATTTTAGGTCATGCATTGTTGGTAAATATATCAGTTTGGTGAAATTTTGTCCTAAAATAAACTGTACAAATCAATTTCCAAAAAATCTCCATGTTAAAAAATATTTAGTAGTTGTCTAATTTTTGTGAGGAACTAAAAGGTATTGAATGTGAATATGGGGTGCTCAGTTATTACTAGGGGTGTGATCAAGTCATGGTGAACACTTAATTGTGCTTTAATCTTGGATTTTTTTTAGGATTCCTAAAAGATTTTTGAAAAATAGTCAAATGAGTTTTTTGAAAAATCGTGTATGCTTGCCATGTGTCTCACCCTGATTTTTGAAGTTCTACACTCCCTCTTCCTCCTCTGATCAAATAGGGGGAGAAAGGTCAAGTGTTCATATTCCTACTAGTGATAGTGTTCATGTTCTTACTATTGTCGATGGTGAAGATGTTGCATCTTCTGATGATGCAACTAATTCCTTATATATTCATAATTGTGCTTGTTTCTCCCATAAACAATGTCATGTTTGTTTTGTATGTTGGGTTGTTAATTATTTCTTATTTGTGCTTGGTAATTATTTCTGATTTTATATACTTGCACAAATTCAGGGGGAGAGAAAAACTAACCAAATGCAGATTAGATATTTGATTGGTGTTGAAAAACACTTGTCATTTGATTTGACAAAAAGGATCAACAAAGTGGGAGATTGTAAGGGTAAAATAGCGTCTTCCCATTTTATTTATTGTTGTGCCCTTTCTTGATCCAAAAGTTATGGCAAGTAGTTACCATATTTAATACATTTCTTGACCCTAAAGTAATGGTAAAGTGTTACCATAATTAAATACTTCCAAAAGCTCTTAAGAGTCAATAATTAAGTTAGACAAAATCTTTGGTAAGATCTTCGACTTAAATTAGAAAACTAATTTTGGAAACTAAATCTTTTATTTCCTAATCCTCTGTTCGCTTGGAGTTGTTGGTTTTCTTATTTGTGTAGGACTATACCTCAAGTATAAATACAAGAAGACTTCGGACAGACACAGAGGAAGACACAAAGAGACATACGTTCAGAGAGAAAAACTGAGAGCTTCGCTGAAGTATTTTGGATGCAGCTATCACGAGCTGCATTGATCTTTTTGCTGTTTATTTTCCTAGTTGTTAAGAAACTTATTTTTTAATCTCACGTTTGCTTTATTCTTATTTTTGTGGGTTTCTCTACAAACTTGATGCCTTGTTAGAGGTTTGGTATTTGGTTAGGTTTCACGTTTTGTTTTTGTAAAACTCAGAATCTTTTAGTGAAATCTTTTTTGGCCATAAGGCTAAATCTACAAGTTTATTTTGTAGATTGTTTTATAAACTTCTGTGTTTATTCTTGCGTTATTAGATTAAAGATTCCCGTTGTTTACTTGTTAGTTATCTCGTCATGCACCTTTGGATGGAGCTGAGTTTTCTTGGAACCCTGGCTACTATGGCTACTATTGCACTTTCATTGTACATGTCCAAAGTGCAACGCACTTACACTTCTACTAACTAGAGGAAACCACACGTGCAAAATGCAAACTTTTCTATTCTTTTGATAAATATTTGCAACAGTCACTTAGGTTTGAGAATAAAAATGGAAATCTCTATAATAAAGCAAAGTCACCATACCTTGGGCAAACTAGTCAGGTAAACAATCGGTATTTCCATTTCAGAAAGCACGTTTCTATTGATTGCCAGAGCAGCCTTAAAGATTTGATTTGTGCATTCCCGACACTGTTGCAATCTCTTCCTTGTATTTTCATCTAAACCATTTGGCGGGACCTTTGGAAATGGCAGCCACCACTTCTCTTCAAGCCTAATAGAACGCCTCCCAGAGGGCGGAGACTGTGGATGTCCTTCAGTGTATTCACCACCAGCAATGATTACACCGCGGTCAACATAATAGAAATCAGACTCACAAAACCCGTCAAGCACGCTTACGAGCATTGTATCTAGTTTTTTGAGTGCGGGAAGATTCACATATAAATCGGAGCGAGGTCGAGTCACCATAACCTCAAAAGTCCCACCACCAGGAAATTCCTGCAAGGATGGGGTAAGCTCTACAACAGAATCACTTACAGAGAGCAGCCATTCCATATCCCGAGTCCACATGGACTTTCTTTGTGGCGCAAGCGGTTCCAACTTCCATAGATCTTTAAACACAGTTGCTGCCAATATACAGAAACAAGCAGATGCTTATGATCAAGCTGACTTCATAATTTCCACCCGAGAAATCATTTATGCTAGGAAAAAGAAAAGGATATAAAAGAAATTGGAGAGATGAACAAACCAGAAAGATTTGTGATTGCATTGGATATGGCAAGGGCAGCGCAAACTCCCTTCCCTCCACCTGACATATCTTCTCCAAGGAGAAGCTTAGCAAATCGTTCCTTCATCAATTCAACCTCTGCTATCACATGAACTCGAGATTAGAAGAGCTCAAATATAACATATGTAGAACATGAATTACAATTGCTCAGGTTGGTGCTGGGAAATCACAAAGGCAGAAAAGAAAAGATAACTTAAATACTCATGGTTTTTATGCCATAATTAGCAAGAAAATTATCTCCTTTGCTTGCATATGGTACCTGTTCTGTGCCAGTCACCAATAACTATGAAATGTTTAAGCACAAATAATATACATGTACAAAAATGTGTACCTGTAGGTGGATGCATGTAGGATCATGATGCACACATTTGATAATACTGGTATCCCATAAAGCCCAATGAACACACACATCTCCACTCATGTTCCAACTTAATGCCATCGTGTGCGTTACATCCCACAAATTAGCCACCCAAATGCAGCCTGCTGCTATGTTTCATAGCCCACAAATGCTTTACACATGCCCGCCATGATTGTCACAAGGATCAGTCCAATCAATGTCACACGTCACCCGCAATCAATCTGTAAGCCATAAAAAAAAACGCGACGAGCCCACAAGGTTGTGCTTGCACATGCGGTGTGCCATACCCTAGGTATGCTACCCACATGCGTGTCACGGCATAATCGTGTGCCCAACGGAGTGCTAACTAAGTGTCAACCAAGTTTCCAAGTGGAGCGCCAAGCGCCAATGTCACAGTACCCAGCTGTGCTCATGACATGCACCATTCGCAAGGTTGTTTGTCTGCCAAACAAACTCGAAATCACACGAAACTTGAAGGGGACCCCAATGTATCCGTCAAACCACCATTCAACCATTGTCCACCCGCTGGCCCATTTTAGGCAGCCACCACCCACTTGTTCGGTCTGCGTGACAAACCATCCCTGCAATGTTCTTTCCTAAATGCCACAACTCCTAGTTCCTTGCCAATAAAATCAATCTTGTCATAAATGTTTGTGTTTCTTGTCATAGGAGTGTAAGAATGTACTTTGAGTAATTTCATTGTAATTATTTTTGGATTTAAGTTGGTTGAATGTCCTATTTGTGAGGGGGTATTGGGCGTAGCCCAACTAAGATTGATAAATCTTCAAATTTGGGTACATGAACAAAAAATGTGTAGTGGGCTAAATAAAACAAGAACAAAGGTGTCGCTTCATGTGGTCTTACAGGGAGAGACAAATTACAGTAGAATAGATGAATTGGGGCATGAAGAAGAAGGGAAAGGAAAATGCAAATATCTTACAAGATGTAGATACAAACATGACAAGTCATGCAAAGGGTTGAAGTGTTTAGATGGTACAAAAGGGATTTCATCGAATCAAGCTCAAGAAGGGGGAGGAAAGGGACTCAATGAAGGAAGCAATGTGAAGGAAACAAGGGAAAGAAACCGAGCAATTATAAACGACGGAAGAGAAGTTTGAGAAGTTTGAGAATTTAGGGAGTGGTAAGGAAAAAAAACTAGAGGAGCTGAGCGTGAACAAGTAGGGTGAGATGTCATAAAAGAAATGGAGGAATGAATGGAGAGTAGGGCAAGTCAGAGAAGGGAAAAAATGGCATCAAAGGAGGTAAGTGAAAGTAGCGTTATTAAGTCTTTGTCATGGAGTGCAAGGAGTTTTGAGGGATGAATAAGGAGGAAAGTTTAGAGAGATTGTAAGAAATACAAATGTCGCCTTGGGTTGCTGTAAGAAACAGGAATGGCTAAGAAAAATTTCCAGTGGTTTTTGTTTTTTTATGAAGAATGTGGTATTGGTGTGGGATCAACCAAGTGTTTATTTACTTTTGCTACTATGCTTACAATAAACACTTTGGTGTGATCTACAAGCTCTCTCGGTAGTTTCCAAAAGGAGGGATTCAATTTCTTCGGGCTAGATTTATCTGCAATCACATGATAGTAGATTTGGTGATCATGCACTAAGGCGATTACAATAGATGGAATTTAAGAACATCCATTTTGCTTTGATGCATAATTCAGTAGATTTAGAAGAGGTGTCTGAATTCTGTTTTGAATTTTTTCTTCATCATGTGGTAAATGATGATTGGGGCTTTGGTACTTTGGGGATTACCTTGATCCCACACATGGCCTATCAATGTAAGACATCATACTATATTACTATTAATAAAATTGAGTTTTTTGCAGATCCAAATAAATAGGAAAAAGAAAAGAATGTCCTTTACGGAACATTTAGACTCTTTGGTCATGTAAGAGAATTTTGATTTCTATACTTCTATAAATAGTACGATTTGACAGAGTCTAGGAGGCATACTGGCTTCAGGGACTGTTATTGTAATACCCCATCCTCCATCAGGTAGGTGTGAGAATTATATTCGATTTAAAAAAGTGGTCACACACTACCTCTAGGCACCAACATCATCCATGGACTTTTGGTCAGCTTATGGTTTACCTGAAGACCTAATGTGTTACGAGCTCAGTAGGCCAGTTGGGGCTACACGTAACGGACCAGACTCTCGAGTTCTGGTCGTTACAGTTATTTTATGAGCAAGCTCGTTCCAAGTCCCAAGCCAACCAGATAACCGATGACCTGTACCTGAACTTGTAATTTAAATGATTATTTCACTCGCTAGAATCTGAATTTTGCATTCGATTTAAGTTCCTACTCCATTTCCTCCGTTTCTAACCAGAAAAAACAGAAATTCACATGCATTAAAATGTGAAGCAAGTATACAGCAATTAAAGTTGTTTCAGTTCAAATTTTAACAAGGAAGCCGACAATTAATTCGAGACTCACCTGTCAACTCCGTCGCCACCACAAGTTTCTTCGGCTTCTGCACAGGAATGACGACGTGCCTACCACCGACGACCGGCAACATGATAGGAGGCGGAGACGGTAAGTACGAATCGGAGTCTAATTGAGGTTCGGCGAGCGGCGAGGAAGTGAGAGAAGTGATAGCGGCGTGTGAAACGTACGAAAATGAAGCGCAGCTCTCCGATGAGCTCACGTCGGCATAACTCTCAAACCGGTCGTTCCTGTGATCGGAGTCATCGTCGGACGAAAGTTTATCCATTGTTCTGCGCAATGGCCAATGTGTTTTGAATTTGTGGAGACTGGAGTGGGAGAGAGTGAGAGAGGAAAGGAAAAGCGGAACAATAAAGCCGTTGGTTCCCACCACTTTTAAGTTATGTCTACTGCTATTACCATAAAGTCGGTTGTGCTCTACTGGACTAGGAATGTTTTTTTTTTTTTTTTGTCGTATGCTATTTGGGGAGAGCTCAACTTAATTTAGGACGTACAAATTACTTTTGAAATGTTGGTCGCACAATCCAACATACCTATCTTCAAAAAGTGTAGTCTTTTTTATTTTTTTAAAAATCAACGTAATAAGATTATCATTTATTTATTATGTTTTAGATTATAAAATTTTAATCACTAAAATAATTTTTAAGTAGTTATTAATATTTTTTTTAGAATTTGGTAAGAACGAGCTGAATAATAAAAAAAGATAAAGTTATTTTTCTGAAAGAAGAGAGTAGAAAAGATGAAAGTATCACCAATGTAATCGTAAATTTGATCTTACGTAATAGCAAGTAATTAACACTGTTGACTCTCATAGGTTCTAGATTTTGTTGAGTCATCTTCTGATTCTATTATATAGTGGCTAATAGATCTGCGTACCGATTAGTGTGGCAATTGTCTTAAAATCAAGGTTGTTTAGAACTGTTTTAGTGTTAGTATAGGCGCGGTTAAGCAGGCTTTAACAGCAGCCTTGGAAGAACAGCAGACTTTGAAGTTTGCTCAAGAGTGAAAAATCAAGACTAGCCAAAACATAGAATTATGTCACATAATGTCTAATTTAGATATTTCTTGGAATATCTAGTCAAAAATATCTTCATCAGATTTCATTCAAAAGAAGTCAACTACATACTGACAACTATCCAGTCTGTCTCCTGAATCATGAAGTCTGAAGATATTACCTCTTTTGGCTAAGAAGACTTTCACAGCTGCAACGCCTGCAACCTGAAACCTTACTCTATTTGGGAATGTCTTCTCTACACACACTGCATCTCTGATGACTGTGCCGCATACATCCCCCAAAGCGCCAAATTGCATTCAATGCAATAGAACGTTGGACATAGTTTCCTCTGCCTCAGTCCAACGGTCCAAAAGATCTCTCTAGTATTTATTCAAGTTTTGAAAATCTGAAAACATAACTCTTGCGCATTAAAAACATTCAAGGTTCATCTTCAACACTCAAGCATTCAAGAGATCAAAAGGACAAGAATTAACACTTCACCAAACTTCCTGAAGCTGCAGATCTGCCAGTCTATACTCCATTTCAGCTTCATTTAGTTTGCTTTTAAAACTGTTCTTTACTTTAGCACGTGAGAGAATAATTAATCATTGATTATTTCTCTCACCATTATACACTTGGTTGAAAACTCATTTTGTACACGATCCATTAGAGATCTTACTCATAAACCTAGTGGATAAGCAAGTGCACCTTTTAAAATCCAAAGCTAACCACTTTGGTAGTGGACGTAGTACTATTCACAGTACGAACCACTTCTAAACTCTGTGTTCTTTCTGATCTGTTTCTATATTTCTATTAACTGCTGCTATTTATCAAGACTTCTACTGAATCTGTGTTATACTTAAGCAACCTACCAGTTTGTTCAAAATCTCTTTAGTTTTCCGCTGCATTAACACTTCTAGTAAAATCCTTTTAAGAAATCATTAAGAAGTGTTTGAAAAAGTTTTTATAAAAACACAACTAGGCTATTCAACCTCCCCCCCCCCTTCTAGCCTAGATTGAGCCTACATCGGGACCAACAAACACCCTCAATGATATGTTAACGGAGAGATCGAGTGTTCAAACTCTACCAGAGGCACTTTGGTACTTAACTACTCTCAACCGAAGAAGTCGAGTGTTCAAAGCCTCACCAGAGGCACCATTTGTCCGAGACACGCCAAAAAACATCATATATATATAATTGTAGCCTTTCAAGGTATTAAAATAATAAAAAATTAAGGATTGAGATTCGATCTATGTCCCTCCAACTTTTAAAGAAAAAATTGAAAAAGACATCTCCAACACAAATGTTGATTTGATCTTATTGGGGCATGCATCCCACTACTTAAATGAAATTTAACAAAAAAATAAAAGAAAATAAAACAACCAATAGAAAGAATTTTTAAAAAGAAAAAATGTTGAGTAGGATATATTCACACCCTTAAATATAATGTGAAAAATTAAAATTGTTATCCATAATGTGAACAAATTTAGTTGATACGTAATATCCACAATCTCCATCCACATTTGTACTGAAAATATCTTTTCTTTCATATAAATGGTATAAATTTTTACATTCACATTTTCAACCGGTGATGCTCTAACTAAGCTCAGTTCACTTAAACATTTACTTTGTAGTAAATGATTCTCTTATGTAATTTTTATTTGCTCTCTCATTGGTCTTGATATCTCTCTGTTGCTATAATATTAAGTTAATTATTAGAAAACTACATAAAAAATTGCATTCTAGAATTTTTAAAACAATTTTTTTAAAAATAAGTTTCAATTTGATGAAAATGAATGAACCATTTTCACAACACAGTTTATTCAAATGTTGCATTGATACAGATTATAAGTGAAATTGTTTTGTGTTTTTTAACCTGCATTTTGGGTAACGTTAACCCTATCTAGATTAAATCAAACTTAACTAGTGCAACTGGAAGAGACTCTTGTGCAGTTGCGGTGGTTAATAATAAGTTTTGGAAACGACCGGAGGCTCCATTGTTGCCTACAATTCTATTTGTTTAAAATATCCTAGAGGGAATTTGCCATTAATCCCAGCAACAATATAGTGGGGGCAATAATTTCCTTAAGGACAGTGTCATCACGATCTAAACAAAGCCTTCATTCGAACCTATACACCAACATAAACAAAATAAAAGGGATAAAAAATCTTAAAGGATAAAATAAGAAAAATCGGTTTATTAACAATTATACATAAGTATATCACTAATCATTATAGATTCTAAAAAATTTTCTTATACACAACATTTGTTGTCTTATTAGTTGGTTTTTCATCTTCACCGCATATCAATATCTTCAAACCAAAATAATTTGTTACTCTAAAAACTGCGATAGCCCATGGCAAAATACTGGTTTCTTCAAAAAGAGACATACAGCTACGTGCAATTATTGACTTTGACACTTGTTAATTGTCATTGCATATGATACCAACAATAGAAATTATCTTATCTGGAACTTGAAAGACAGTCTTACATCGAATGGAGTTTTTGACAATCTTGGGATAAAAACATTTTCTCCAATATTGCTTCCTTTCAACAAAAATTGTTTCAACAATATGATCCTCAAGATTTATGATGATTAGTCTTGTTCCATTGCACAACCCTGCAATATGGTCAATGTTTCTCAATAACATTACTTTAAGTGTCAATTCATGGTCTGGCAACCCAGAACACTTTATACTATTCAAAAACTCTGTAGAATGAATGTCTTCGAACAAATTTGAATTTTTTCCGTCCTGCAAATAGAATCTGAACTCAAATAAGTTCTTCTTTTTGAATGATTACTTTTATTAAATTATATTTGTATTTTATGAATAAAGAAATTCATGATAAGAAAATAATCTAAAATCAAAATAACGAAATTATTTTTACCATTAACAATTATTTTTGTTGCGTAAATTATTTTTTATTTTACTAATTTCCATTATATCTTTTGTTTTATAGACTTCGTAACTATTATTTTTGTTTTATTTTTAAGAATTAGTTTTACGGAAAACTTGTGTTCCGTAAATTATTTTTATTACTTTGCTAACCTTAGTTTAAATTGTTTTGTTTTATTGACTATGTAACTATTATTTTTGTTCATTAAATATTTTTATTTTACTAATGTATTTTTGTTTTACATAACTATTTTTAAGAATTTATTTTAAACATTTTTTTCCTTAAATTATTTTTATAATTTTACTAACCTCAGTTTAAATTATTTTTGTTTTATTGACTCCGTAACTATTATTTTTTTCCATCAAATATTTTTATTTTACTAACGTATTTTTGTTTTACATAACTATTTTAAAGAATTTGTTTTAAACTTTTGTTCCGTAAATTATTTTTATTATTTTAGTAACCTCGGTTTAAATTGTTTTTATTTTATTGACTCCGTAACTATTATTTTTGTTCCATCAAATATTTTTGATGCGTCCAAAATAATCCTTAGACACAATGGGCTTGACAAATTGGATATCTGGCTTTCAATTCTATCCAAAACCTCAACCTTTAAATACAAACACCAACCGTGAACTTGGCAGGGGTTTACCCTGCAAATGCACTCCGGCGTAAGAATTAGTTAGTTATCACTCAATTGAGTAAGCAATTTGACAGAGTTTAGCCTTAGTTTAGAAATCACGCACCTCCCTCCTTTGATTCGAGGGGTTTTTTATAGCCTTCAAGAGGAACTGAATAACTTCTCATTCAATGACGGAGCGTGTAAGGCGGGCATATTAACTGCCACGCCCACCTTAATGGCCACATCTTGAATGTGGAAGCGAGTTTCTCGGTGGTAGCCGCCCATGTTCAAGATGACCGTTATTGCATATTCGAGCATGGTAAGCCTGCTCATTATATATTTGCCCGTTAAGTATTTAGCCCCCTGCTTGTTGTATGTTTGCCAGTTAAACATGTAATTCCCAGCTCGTTACACACAACAGACTTCTGAGAAATGAGTGCCTGTCCTTTAAATCATGGCGGTCAAAGTCTGGCCGCTGCCCACTCTTGATTTAGACCTGACTTATGCAGAGAGCATGTGTTTTGCTTGTGACTTAAAGAAAATGTGCTAGGCACGTGATCGATGCTTGGGCCTATTAGGCTAGGCAGTTCAGTAGCCCACTGCTCCTTGCCTAGCGAGTATACATGTTTGGAGTGAGGAGTAAGGTACCTTGGAACTTTTCTAGGAGTCTGGTATCTTACAAGACGATTCATTTTGATAATTTGCAAGTGACGGACCCGAGGTCAAATGGTAAATGGATGCCAGCTTAAGGTATGATGGGTACTGAAGGGATGGGCCGCCTTTTGCCGTCTGTTACAAACGTGTACACATGCCCCGAGGTGTCATTTAACGCAACACCTTAATTCCCGCACCATAATGATACCCCCGGCTATCTCGATTGCCACCCCGTGATGGTTCGCCCATTATAAAAGTAGAGTCCTTCATTCATTTGGGATTTTTCCTGCCATCGAAGAATCAAAGCACCAAATCTCAATCCTCACCCTCTCCTTGCATTCAGTCGAAGGAAGGAAATTTGCCCGCGAAATCAAGATTCCCAAGAACCCCTTCAACTTAATCCTTCAAAATCACCAGGTATTTCTCTTCTCCTTGTTCCTGCTCTGATTTTGCCCCTCTTTCTTTTTGCCACTAGAACCCTAATTTTGGGGCTCAATGATGCTGGCTCGGTATATGATAACGAATTAGTTACGATCTGACCACCAATCTGACGTAAACTTGGACGTCTGACACCCATTTTCTTTCTTTTCATCTTAATCTTCCTGAATACCCTGGGTCTAGCCATTTCATGGGCTTCAAACACACAACGCCCATAAGTGGGAATTGAGGAATATGTGGCTGGTGCCCTGTTCACTGGTCAAAAGATGAACCCTAACTAGGGGTTTTAGCATGGCAGCTCTTGCTTGTTTTCTCGAGCAAGAACTAATATGTATTCCTCGATTCCTGTAGGATGTCTTCCAGCGATGAAACCCATTCGGAGATCGAAGGGCGTAGCTACGACCATGGGGCCTCAATAGAAAGTGAAGAAAGTTTCGAAACTGAGTCTCACGGTTCTGAAGAAACCGAGCTGGAGAAGACCCCAATAATCCACTACGAGCCAAACATTATCATGGAGGAAACTCCTAAATCTTCAAATGAACTAGAGGGTAGACTGGTTGAGGCCGAGCAACCCAACCTCGAAGAGAGTAGGCAATCTGGAAATGGCCCCCCGAGCACGAGCGTCCCACGAACCAAAACAAAAAAACTAGACGTTCTCAAGGGCAAACAAATTGCGGTCAACGCGCCTACCCAAATTAAATGGGATGATTTAACCTGTGAAGAAAACGTGTCTGCCTGGTTTTACTCGCTAGGTATAGACCCCAAAGATTATTGAGTGAAGGCCTTCGACCTGGACATCGAAAAGGACGGGCACAACTTCCAAGGAGATCGTATGGTCTTTTACTTCGATTTCTTCCTTGTCGGCCTCAGACTCCCCCTGGACCTTTTTTTGTCGAATTCCTGCTTTTGAACAACGCCCTTCCCTGTGACTTGACCCTCACAACCGTGAGATTCCTGGTCGCGTACACCGCAGCTTGCCGGCTACTCGGGTTCGAGCCTGATATGAGCTTATTTAGGAAATTCTTTCTGTTTTCCTTATATAAAAATAGCGGCCGTATTACTGGTCGGTCCAATCCCAATTATTTCAAACTCCTCACCGAAGGGCCTAATAAAGTTGAAGCCTATGATGGGAAAGCCCTGCTCGTCGAATCTCGGGTCGGATGGCCCTTTTCCCCCTACTTGGAAGACTTGGAGGTTGCCAAGTATGACAAGAATGCCTTTCGATTAGGAGAACCCCAGATAGCCCAAGCATTCAGAAATCTGCTCGGTGTCAAGGAGGGGAAAAATAGGCAAGATTGAGTGCTAGACTGGGTAGCCCTTACATCTGATCCTTCACTGCTCCGTCTGGCTGGTGTACTAAATTGGCCTGTAGAAGGAATAGAACCCAAGATCGTCATTGAGGCCAGAGATCCTCACCCATATTGGGGCAGTTGTCACAGAGGAAGATTCCTCTGTGAATGTCGGACTGCGAGCTAGCTGGAACCAATTGCACCCTTGTTTTTTCGCTAAATGGTCCGCATTAACTTCTTTATGCCCGCAGCTTACTCTTCTTGAACTCAAATTTTATAACTCCATAATTTTTCTTGCAGATATGAGGTAGTTGGAAGACTCCAACAGGTTTCTTCAAGCCATGAAGAGGGGTTCAACGAAGAGGAACACCCAGCTAGCCACCCAGGTGCCTGCTCTTCTTCCCACTGTCCTCGCTACAAACACGAGTCGTGGAACGAGCCGGGGACGGAACGATCCTGGTCAAGCTGCCACACCCATATCCACTACCATCCCGGGCCTATCAGTTCCTACTACCACCGCTCCTGCTATTGCTACTGCTACTTCAACCATCCCTGCGGCTGAAACATTGCCAACCAAGCGTCCAGCTCCCGAACTACCGACTGACCAGAGAACCAGATCGAGGACAGATAGAAACGATCAGGTTGAAACGTCAGGCTCCTGAATGCCCGCATGGCAGAGAGAAAATTTTCAAATGCCTGAGACCCGAGAACTTACCGCGAACATAATTGCAGAGTTGGCCGATGTTCCTGACTTGGCTAACATTAACACGAACAGAAGTTGAGGGCATGACGCCACAGTCAGGCTGGGCATAGTGAAAAGGCTTCGTCATATCGGCATTCAAAAAAAAAGTGTCGAACATTCCAGCTCGGTCCTGGTTGGTGAGATCGGGATATGTATGGCTTAGGTAACTAACTCCCTTGCCATCTTGTAAAAATAAACAAACCATACATGCTTTGTTTTTAACTTTGTGCTTTATTTTCAGGTGGCCACCAAAACTGAGCTGCTATACGATCGGCTTCTTGACAATCTTAAGTCCTCCAGCTCGCTGACCGAGGAGAAAAATAGCCTTGAAGAACAAGTCAACGCTTTCCAGGCTGAGCTCAAGCAGAGCGAAGAGGCCGTAACCATGAAAGTGACTGAACTTTCGAAGCTTGAAGAGGAGAAGAGGACTCTAGAGGCTTACCTCAGCTTCTCCAAAAAAATCTGAGGAGACTACCCTCAACAACATTGGGCAAGTGAGGAAAGAGCTCGAGGAAGCCCTTAAACAGTTGGAACAAACACAAACGGAAGCATCCGAGAAGGAAAAGAAGCTAAGGGAAGAGTTGTCCCAGCCCAATGAGGAGCAGAGGCAATCGGTGATTGCCAACTACAAAAACTCTGAAGATTTCCAAGCCTGCGTTGAAGATGAAGCCTATCCTTTCTTCCTTCAAGGGGTGCATCACGTCTTGAGGCAGGTAGCTTGTAGCGGGATGGATATCCAACCCGAGACACTCGCTAAGTGGGGAACCAACACCCCTTTCTAAGCCTTTGCCCGCATTGGTCATGCCTTGGTACCCTTCACTGAGGATGAACTAGCCTCCCTAGCCCAATCAGACATACAACAAAGGCTTGCTCCTTGGACCCCTCCAAAGACCGCCGAAATAACGATAACAAATCTGATGAGCCAGATCTAGATGGTCAAGTCACAAGAAGCCGCAACTCTGGCCGCCCACGCTACCGGCGATGGTGAAGTGGTGGTCATTGTGGACGGGAAGGAGACCTAAGGAGAAGAGACCACTGCTGCCCTAATTGAAATTCCTTCAGACTCTTAAAATGTATTCCATAACTTTTGTAACTTTAACGTTTGTTGCATAAACAATTTCATCTTTTGTCTTGTAACTTCCAGGCTTTCTTTTAACGTTATTGCTTGCATCCATAGAGTAATTTATAATATTTTCCAAAGGCAATCTTCTCAAACAAACAAGTACTTACCGAGCTTGATGAAGAGAAAAACACATTGCTCTCGAACACCAGCCCCCTCAATCGAACATAGAAAAAACCCAGCCCGCCGAAAAGGCATAATCGAGGAAACGAGCTTGAACACCAACCTTTTTTTCACGAGTAGAGATACCTCTTACTCATGAAAAAGAGAATAATCGAGATAACATGCTCGAACACCAACCCTTTTTTACGAGCTGGGATACCCCTTGCTCGTGAAAAAGAGAATAATCGAGATAACAATTGCACCACTCGAACAACGACTTTTTAATCGAACGGGTAAAACACCCATGCACATAAAAAAGCATAATCGAGATAACATTAGACACAACAGCTGAGAGAAAAGAAATGGCGTCTAAAACATTCATTTATTTCCCCTAACTTACAATCACACAAAAAGGACAACAAAGCGCTTACACATTTCCCATCAATGATAATATTTCTTCAAATGATCTGCGTGCCACGGATGTTTTAGCTCGCTGCCCTCCTCTGTCCGCAACATATAGGTCCCCTCCTTAACTACTCCAATAACCTGAAAAGGACCCTCCAAGTTAGGAGAAAGTTTCCCCCATTCTGCTCGATGACCTGTTGCCTCAATTTTTCAGAGAACCCAATCGCCCACAGCAAATGACCAACCACGAACTTTCTTAACGTGGTGGGCCTTTGCTCGCTGTTTATAATTGGTCATTCTCATTTTAGATTCCATACGCTTTTCCTCCAACAAATCAAGATCAGCTGCCCGAGCTACAGTATTGTATTATGTATCATAATGAGACACCCTGTGATTTGGTAAGTACATTTCTACCGGCGCCATGGCCTCAGACCCATAAGCAAGAAAGAAAGTTGTTTCACCCGTGGGCCGTAGGCCCTCTGACCGATGTTCTAACCGCCCACAAGGCTGATGGAAGCTCATCAACCCATCTCCCTGCTTTATCTTCCAGACTTCTTTTGAGGGCATGCAAAACTTGTTTGTTAGCTGCCTCAGCCTGCCCATTACCTTGAGGGTATGCGACGGAAGACTGCCAGTGTTTCACACGCATCTGCTCACATGCCTTTGTAAAATTCTCTGAAAACCGAGTCCCATGATCAGAAACTATAGCCTGGGGTACACCAAAATAACACTAGATTTTCTCGTGCACGAAGTCGACCTTACTGATAGTTGCCAAAGGCTTAGCTTCTACCCACTTCGTGAAGTAATCCACAGCGACCACCGCATATTTAAACTTCGAGCGAGCTAAGGGGAAAGGGCCAATCAGATCAGTTCCCCACATATCAAACGACCATGATGCCACCACTGGAGTCTGCTCAGTAGAAGAGGCACATCAGTGTAACGCTGACACTTGTCACAGTGCCGAACATACGTTTCTGCATCTCGCCTCAAAGTAATCCAATAAAAACCTACAGCCAACACCTTTTCTGCCAATGACCGCTGGCCCGGGTGCCCTCCACATTTTCCTTCGTGAATTTCCCCAAGAACACCATCGGTCATCTCTGGCCACACACATCTGAGCAAAGGCTTGGTATATGACCGCCTGTAAAGGACTTTGTCCATAATAATATACCGACATGCTCGCTTCTGAATGGCCCGTGCTTTTGATTTATCCTTGGGAAAAACTCTTTGCTCGATGTAATCCTTTAAATCATCAATCCAACATTTCGTTGTAGGCTCAATGTCCATGATTACCTATTTCTCTATCGCCGGTATCTCCAAGTATTTGATCATGACCTCGGGATGCAAAAATTGAATTTTCTCTTCAGCCATCTTCGAAAGATAATCTGCGCGCATGTTATCTTCGTGACCAATTTTGACCAACTCCCAATAATCGAAATCCTTCAGAATTTCTTTTACCATTGCGCAATATCGAACCAGAACAGGATGATGTACAACATAGTCACCCTTGTCTTGATTGACTACCAATTGAGAGTCACAATAAACCACGACCTCACGTACACCGATATCCTGTGCAAGTTCTAGCCCTGCGATCAAAGCCTCATATTCTGCTTGATTGTTAGATGCTGGAAACTTGAAACGTAGAGCCTTCTCAAACTCTATATCCTGCTCGGGTGGAACCAATAAGAGACCTGCTCCACTTCCTAGCTTGCTAACTGATCCATCCACATATAATTCCCAGCAGTAATCTGGGCGAAGCCGCTGAACAGGAACATTTACTGTAGTTTGAGGGGAAATTTCCTCCTTGCCCGAATCCTTAAAACTAGTTTCAGCCACGAAATCTGCTAAAGCATGTGCCTTAATAACTCGTCGAGGTTGGTAGTCAATCTGAAATTGAGTCAGTTCAATTGACCAAATGAGCAAGCGACCAGAAGAATCCAGTTTATGCATAATTTTCTTGAGAGGTGTGTCTATGTAGACGATGATTGGATGTGTAAAAAAATAAGCTTGAAGTTTCCGAGCAGCAACAACAAGCGAATAAGCCAACTTTTCTGCATTAAAATAATGCCCTTCTACTACAGTGAGGGCCTTGGAAACATAGTAAACAAACTTTTGCAGGTTACATTCTTCCCTAACTATAACAGTGGCCACAACCTGCTCTGTGGCCGCAAAGTACACAAATAAGATTTTACCCATAACCGGGCTACTTAACAATGGAGGCTACCCTAGATATTCCACTAGTTGCTTGAAAGCCTCCTAACACTCCGTCGTCCACTCAAATCCCTTGTTCCCCCGGAGCACCTTGAAAAAAGGCAGGCATCTTTCCGCCAATTTGGAAATGAAGCGACCAAGAACGATAACTCTATCATTAAGCCGTTGGACATCCTTGATGCACCGAGGAGGCTTCATTGTGATCAACACTTTGATTTTTTCAGGATTGGCCTCAATCCCTCTCTCGTTCACCATGAACCCCAAAAACTTACCCGCCTTCACGCCGAACACACACTTGCTCGGATTAAGCTTCATATTATTCTTCCTGAGGTTGCCGAATGTTTCCTCTAAGTCAACGATATGATCGTGTCCCTTAGTTTTCACGACCATATCATCAATATAGGCTTCAACATTCCTGTCAATCTGCGAGCTGAAGACTTTATTCACCATCTGTTGATAAGTAGCTCCTGCATTCTTTAAGCTGAAAGACATCATCTTATAACAATAGAGGCCCTCCACTGCTCAAAATGCAGTCAATGCTTTATCCTTCTCGTTTATCTTCACCTAGTGGTATCCTGAATACGCGTCGATGAAGCTTAGGAATTCAAAGCCCGCTATAGCATCTACCAGCTTATCGATCTGAGGAAGAGGATAACAATCTTTCAGGCAAGCTTTATTGAGATCAGTGAAATCCACACACATCCTCCACTTTCTGTTTGACTTTTTGACCATCACCACATTGGCTAGTCAAGTGGGATAATGAATTTCCTCTATGATATCCGCATTGAGCAGCTTTTCAACCTCCTCCTTGATCGCCTTGTCCTTTTCTGTGGAATACATTCTAGGCTGCTACTGAATTGGCCTAAAAGCTGGATCCACGATGAGGCAGTGGACTGCCACGTCCTCGCTAACCCCTTGCATGTCTTCTGGCCACCAAGCAAACACATCTAAGCTACTTTGGAGTTACCTGACCAAACTAGCTCGAGCTTCAACCGACAATGCCATGCCAATCTATATTTTTTGCTCGGGATAGGCAGAATTGATAACAATTTCCTCAAGCTCGTCCTGGGCTGTAAACTCGAGCTCATCCTGCATCTGGAGCGTGCCGCATTCCACCTTTTCCTCTTCTTCAGCCTGAGTTTCTGTCCTATCAAGCTAATCCAGCTCCATATCCGTAGCTTGCTCGATTTATCCCCCCGACCCCATCGTCGGTAAAGGACAAGTGATCTCCTCTGGGCAACGCCGCTCGTCCTGTGCCAAACTCTCATCGATCACAGCAATCGTCAAAGGGCCCACAGTTACGTGAGACTTCTCTTTCCTACTAATAGTGACCTTCTGCTCGCCATCCTCAAGAGTCAATTTTTGCTTCTTCTTTTGACTATCCTGAACATATTTCAACACTGCCCGAGGCTGACTCTTCAAGACCCCCACCCCTTGATCTGTGATAAACTTTGCACGTTGGTGAGGGATTGAAGCGACCATCTGAAACTTTGACATGCTGGGCACCCCCAAAATTATGTTATAGGGTGACTTTAGGTCGATCACCATGAAGGTAACCTTCTCCGCCCTGGTACGGATGCCTTCGCCAATGAAGACTTCGAGCTCGACTGTGCCTTTAATCGGCACCTTGTGATTAGTGAATCCCTACAAGCTTCCTGCATAGGGTTTGAGGCATTCATCTTTCAACTCTAGGCCTTGGAAACATGAATAATACATCACATCTCTACACGCCCTTGTGTCTACCAAAATCCTATGCACAACCCAGCAATCAACCAAAGCGGAAACGATCAAAGACTACTCCCCAGCCACGCTACTCGCCAACTTGCTGCGAGTAAACTGTATCGATTCTTCCCCTGCTTGCAAAGTGGTTAGACAGTCCACCACTTTTGACAAGGAATAAATCTGCTTATCGAGCTGGGTAAGTGTAGGCTCCTCATCCATGATCACATTTATTACACTTCGAATTGGGGGTACATCTCTGCGAGGGGAATTCCCCCTATTATTCTCATCTCTTTTAAACCGGTCCAACTGGCCTTCATTTATCAATTTTTGTATGGCCTTCTTCAATGGCCAACACTCCTCTGTCGTATGCCCATAGTCATCATGATAGGCACGCCTCTTAGTCCGGTCCCGAGCATCTGATGTCTCCGGATTCATACAGGGAGCACGAGGAAGCTTGTCCCTGATTTCGTACATTATATCCTCCCGCAAGGTATTGAGCGGGGTCAGATCACCTTATCGGAGAAACTCCCTCCGGCGGTCATACCGCAACTTATTTCTGTTATAACCGCCCCTTGCATCCTGGCCGCTATTCTTGTCATTACTTCCAGAACCCCCAGCCTCGGTGCTTTCCTTCTTCTTCTCATTCTTCGCGGTCTCCCCTGTGTACCACTTCTGAGCCCGCATCAGCATCTTTGTCTGCGTCTTTGGCTCCCACATACTTAACTCCGATCTCAGGCCCCCCCTCTCCTTCTAACAAACCCGTTTCAAAGCATAACGTGACCTCCTGCTCGGACAATCCGGGCACTTGCTCAAGCATCTTTGTGAACCTTTCCAAATAGCTGGAAGTTGACTCGTGGGCCCCCTGTTTAACCTTGGACAAGTCTACCCTTGTCATTGCAATAGCCCCCGATGTCCCAAAATTGGCTAAGAACTTAGCCCACAAATCAGCCCAATTGTTAATAGATCTCCGAGGGAGAGCTCCCATCCACACCAAGGCATTTCCCTGTAACGAGCCCACAAAAGCTCGGATTTTCAATGCCTCATCCGAGGTCACCAGGCCAATCTGTGATTCAAAGGACATCAGCCAATCCCTTGCCTTAGTTTTCCCTGTGTACTCTTTGATGTTGGGGAAGATAAGACCTTGAGCTGAAGGAGCATTCTCAATCCAAGGGGCCAGAGGACTAGTTGAAGTGCCTAAAAAATTTCCGTCCAGGGCCTTGCCTTGCTCCCACGCTTCCATTCGGTGCTTTAATTCCTCGAACTCCTACATATTAAAGGTTACATGCAAACCACCCACGGGCTGGGGTAGCACCCCAGGCACAAGAGGGGCCTATGGGGGACACATAGCTCCCATAGCCTGAGCCATGCCCACGGCCTGCGCCACCTGTGCCTGGGCTAAATTCACGGCCTAATGCACTTGGTCCGGAGCTACCCCTACCTTGCTTTTCTGGCCATTATGCTGGGGCAACTCATGTCTGTCTCTGGAGCGATGCGATGGTGACTCATGTCTAGGAGCTTGAGACCTTCCAGGTGAAGGTGTCTGAATCTGGCGTGCATGTGACCTCTTGGGAGATGGAGTGCGATGCCTACGGGCATGTGATCTACGCGGGGACGGTGAGCGAGGCTTGCGGGCATGCAACCTTCGGGGTGAAGGGGACTTTTGACACCGGCGAGATTGAGTCGAATCCTCCCCTACCCGTGGGCCCAGGCGGGAATGAACACTTGGAGCCACCCTGTGACTGGCTCGCCCCTCTTGCTGATTACGGCCCCTATTCAACTCTCGGTCGCGAAGTTGTGAAGGAACCTGAACTGGGTGTTGAGGATTCTTCCCTGATCGAGAAATACTGGCAACTTGACTAGGAGCGGGTATGCCTGGAAGTGGCTTCACTTCAATTGGCAAGGGAGGCTTGCATATAACAATTAACTGTAAGTTCAATTGGTGCATCTGCCCCAAGTATATTGCCCTTTGGCGTAAAGCCTCCTCCCGGAACTCGTTGGCCAAACCAACGGCAGCGACGACACTTCTGGCCAAAGAATCCAGGCCCCGTCGTTGATTGAGCTGGTGACGAGCATCATGAAGAGGGGGAGGTGGAGGATTATTATTGGCTTGAATGCCCATACTGGGTGTGGCTGTATGTCCCTCCTCCAACGGATTGCCACCGTTAACACCATTCGCCGCCATGTCTGAAATTTGAGAAATCGTCGGAAAAAGAATCTGCACTAGGAAAACTTCGGTTCCCGACAACGGAACCAACTAATGCGTCCAAAATAATCCTTAGACACACTGGGCTTGACAAATTGGATATCTGGCTTTCAATTCTATCCAAAACCTTCAAGGCCCAACCCTGAAATACAAACACCAACCGTGAACTTGGCAGGTGCTTACCCTGCAAATGCACTCCGGCGTAAGAATCAGTTATCACTCAATTGAGTAAGTAATTTGACAGAGTTTAACCTTAGTTTAGAAATCACGCACCTCCCTCCTTTGATTCGAGGGGTTTTTTTTATAGTCTTCAAGGGGAACTGAATAACTTCACATTCAATGCTGGAGCGTGTAAGGCGGGCATATTAACTGCCACGCCCACCTTAATGGCCACATCTTGAATGTGGAAGCGAGTTTCTCGGTGGTAACTGTCCATGTTCAAGATGACCGTTATTGCATATTTGAGCATGGTAAGCATGCTCGCTATATATTTGCCTGTTAAGTATTTAGCCCCTTGCTCGTTGTATGTTTGCCAATTAAACGTGTAATTCCCAGTTCGTTACACACAACCGACTTCTGAGAAATGAGTGCCCGCCCTTTAAATCATGGCGGTCAAAGTCTGGCCGCTACCCACTCTTGATTTAGACCTGACTTATGCATAGAGCACATGTTTTGCTTGTGACTTAAAGAAAATGTGCTAGGCGCGTGACCGATGCTTGGGCCTATTGGGCTAGGCAATTCAATTTTTATTTTACTAAGGTATTTTTGTTTTACATATATATTTTTAAACATCTTTCGTGTTTTGGGAAGTCACTTCACTAAGCTTGTCAGACAAGAGATTATACCTCTTACAGTCTATATTTTAAACATCCTCCGTTAGACTTCCAATTATGTTTATTGACATCGATATTCCTTTGAAACGTACGCCGATTTGGGTTGGTAGTTGATTTGAATTCCGTCGATCTTACTTCTTCAAAATCATGAATTTGATTCACGTTTAATCTCACATAATCATTGAATTTCATGTTAGTTATTCTTCCTACATGAAATATATGATAGTTGCGATGCATAATTTTTGCAATGCATGACCCTTGTGATGAAATTTGATTATCGTTTTCTTGAAATTCTATCATGACCATTAAACTGATTTTTATGATTATCAAATTATGAATTTTTATCGAATGACACTTGAATTGTGAGCATAATTATTGAATGATCGAACTTATCGAATACCACCTAGCTATTGGTATATGGTTATCCAGATATACAAAACATGATCGAATTATCGATACTCTTCGGAGTAATTATTTGAATTGCTTATCAATACTATTCGGAGTAAATATTTAAAATAGTTTTATGATCTTGGCTTTCAGTGAGAAATTTCTCATCTCCAATCGGTATGGGATGGTTGGTGACTTGAGTCGTTTTTTGTTGTTCAATTTGTATTTGGTTTCCTTTTACTGTAAATTAAATTTTTGATAAATTACTTCCGCTTATCGACACTGGAACTGTGAACTTGGAATATTGAAAACTATTCATCTCTGATGTATTCTGGTCAACTCCTCCTTAGTAGCCGAAGGGATTGTATATGATTTTACTGAGCATTGTTTGCTCACTTCTTTTTTTTTAATTCTCTTTTTCTCAGGTAATGAGTAGGAGTTATTAGAAGACTTGACTTGGATAAACCTAGATGACGGTTTCGAGAGATTTTTGGATCTAGACTTTTATTTAATAAAAGGATAGTTTATTTAAAAATGATGAACTTTTATTTAGTATCGAGTTTGTAATAAATTATGTTGGGTTATTTGGCTTGAGTTAAAGATGTTTTAAGGTTTATTTATTTTGAGTTGGGAACATATATGATTCTAAGTTGAAAATGTAAGTGATGTGATCAAATTATGGGACCGTAGTGTCCGTACCGCGTTTGGGGCGTTACAACATATGCGTTAGTTATAGTGAGGGGTGTATAACTGTATATTAAAATGAATGTCTCTAAGCTCACGAAACATTGTACGTAATAACTAATAACTTGTTTCCGTGAACCTCAACTGCAACAATGCAACCAAATTAATACTCCATCCGTTCGGGGTAAAGAGTCTCGTTTGAGTCTTTTTTTTTTATTTAAAGAAAATGATATCTTGAGTAGTTCATTAATAATAAAATGACACTTTCATGCGTTATTTTTTGAAAGTGAACTCTTTAAGTGAAACATCCTAAAATAGAATAGTAGATTCTTTGCCCGGAACAGAGGGAGTAATAAGAAAGGAATGACATAAAAGAGTTTCTATTATTATTTAGTTATTTAAACTTCAGCTGCAAGATTGCATTTATACTTTATTTTATTTTTATTCATAATATATATTATACATGTAATAATATATATATATATATAACATAATACAGTTGTGACCGTTGAGCTTTAGAGACGTAATAGCAATTCATTTGAGGATACGTTCGTCCAGTTTTTTTTTAATAATCTCAATTATCTTTTAGTGTTATCAAATTAATTGAACATATTATTCGTTTTCGACAATGCAAAATGACATCATAGATTTTAGTGAACTCCCGTGAATAGGGATTTCACCATATGTTATATATTGTGTAGGTTACTTTTGTTGAAAATTACTCTTTGTGGCCAAAACCTAAGTATCAAGGTTGTGGTTTACAAATATACTGGCCAAGCGTGAGGGTGTGTCAACTATGAATCAATTATTGGATCAATGAAAAATAAGCCATATATATATAGTTAATAATTAAATATTCTATACACACACACCCACCGACACAAGCACTTACGTTTATATAATAGTCTAAAAGTGTCTAGTTCTAATATATATGTCATCAATTCATTGCCATGGTTCATTATGAAGTTTTAAAAATTGTATGAGGTTTGTATTGCAATCAAATTTGAGTTTTTTAAATAAAAAATGGGTGGTTTTGAAATTTCAAAATAGGACAGAGTTTAAAATAAAATTGTTTTTTGGCGGGAAACTGACGTGGACATGAAGACTCCCACCCAGTCCACGTAGGCAGCCATGTCGGACGTCCAGTCACCTTTCCGTCACAAAACTAACGAGTTTTGGACGGAAGGTTTTATTTGGAAATAAAAAACTTAGGTTGAGGTTTTTCATGTAAAAAAACAACACATGGTTTAAAACAAAAAAAACTAAAATAGGTCAGAGTTTTTTTTTTTTTTTTTGCAATTAACCCAAAGTAATAAGATAGAACAAATACATCCAAGCACATAACATGTACAAAATTATTTTCACAACTGAAATATTGGGTCTTGTATAGTCTCAATCGCAATTTTAGAGCTCAAAACGACAATTAATTATGCTAAAAATGACTAACAATAGATTAAAATTCACAAATAATTTTTAAAAATTACTAAATTGTCCCAAACAGTCACAGAATGACAAACCAACCCCTGGAAATTATTTTTGAATTTTTAATAAATCAAAAACACGTTTTTATACACTGAAAAATCAAAAACAAATACTTCCAGACTGAATTGATCAAAACAGAGAACACCATTAGACTCAGAAGGCCAAAATTAGTCCATCCGCACACACTCACTCCATTGGACTCAAAACGGAGTCCTATAGACGCCGCATGCACTCATACGTGCCATCTGCGCGTGTGGTTTTCCTAGGAGGGCTGACTGAACGCTAGGGCCAATGTTACTGCAGACGTGGCAGGGCTGACGTCATGTTGACGTCACTGATGATGTCATTATTTAGTGTCACTGAAAGTGGGTCCCACGATGCTGACGTGGCAGCCACGCCAATGTTGACCGTTAATTAGTCAATGGTTGACTGATTAGACGCTTCACGCGCCCAGTCGGAGCATGGGCTCCAGACGCCACCTTCCCGAACTCTGATAAGGTCATGGAGAGTGGCGTTGAACTCGTCTCATCGAGTACATACTGGTTGTACCCAAATGAGTGCCACAAAAGGCACGTACTTCGAGGCCAAGATTGGGGCTCGTGGGATGCCTATTCTTAAACCCATAAAATCAGTTTCGCGAATGTGATCCGCGAGTCAACTTCTCGAGGCCGTAAAACGTTCATTTTAAGTCCAAATTAAGCATACAATATGTCGTTGGAAAGCCCTCGCATAGTAGTACAATTATAGATCATAAAACCACAGTTTCACAGAATATAAGTAGGTCAAAAATGCATGCAAATTTTCGGAAAAATCATTTTTCAACAAAACTAAGGTTTGCGATATTTTAAAAAATATCCAACGGATTTCAACGAAATTTTAATATGTTGTTCGCCTCATTATAGGGAACTCAAACATATAAAAATTTTCCAAAAACAAAATCGTTTTGAATATGAAATAATCAAACCTACTTGGTTTGTTATGAGTAAAAATTTTAAACAAACCAAAAAATAAAAGCATGCAATTCATGGCATAACGAAATGAACAATCAAACATATAGACTCTGATACCAATGAAGGATATACTACAAATTCGTTGTCTACGAGTAATCATGAGTTACCTCGTGCGAACTTGATCCTTGAGCGAAGCGGAAGTCTTTCGGCTTGAGCTACGATCTTCGTATGTCATGATCAACAAGTCTGCAAGTCTCTATCGTCGGATTGATATCACGTAGCACGAATATCAACCTCTGATTCACACCGCAAATCCAAATCTCTTGATGGTTAGGCTAGATGAAGTATTTGGTGAGATAAAATATAGGTGAGGGAGAGGGGGTGGCCAAGTCAAGAAGACGTATTCTTCTAATTTGGATAACTTAGGGTTTTATCCCTTTACTTGCCCTATTTATATTATTACCAAGAAAACATATTTCTTGTAGGTCAAATTAAGTCAATTCCGAACTCGTTCGGATTATAAAACTAACCTATCATAATAATATATAGTCTATGTGAGTGGAAGTAAATAATCGAACCACGAACCTAATTACTAACATATAAGAAGAAGAGAAGTCATGTGAGAGTTCACTAAATCCAACATTCTCTTAAAAAACAAGAATAAATAAATGAAGAAATGCTTACATCCTTTCTACAAGTTCTTAAAATGACTTAATAGTCATTAGAGAAAGACCTTTATATGTCAAAAGTATTTAGACAATATTGTAGTAATTGATATATTTTGTTTGAATCAAATTAGATAAAGCTTAATTGAGTTTGATAAAATAGATATAAAACTGGGCTACAAGTGAGAATGTCTTAATTGAATCTCTCAACATGCGACTTACCTAGTTTCCTTGACAAAACTTAAGATATGATTTTGTATATATTAAGATTGAATTTAAGTTACAACAAAAAGAGCAAATTAATTTCCACTAAATTTTAATTCACGTCGCTCCACTATAAACTATTAGCCTTTCTTCCCCTCTTATTTTTACCATTTTTAGGCTGACAAGTCCCAAACAAGTAAGAATAAAGAAAACAATTTGTACTTCGTCTCTATTTCTATTTCACCGATATGAAAATGAAATTTTGCTTACCAGTTGAGTGAAGTTCAATGTATTATTTTGTTGGTCGTACAAGTATTTTGTAAGAATTTCATGCTATGTAATTACTAACATAATGTAAAACAAAATCAAATTTATAATAAAATATGATACGAGTAAGAACTTTAAAAAAATACTTCTCCCGTTTCGGGCAAAGAGTCAATTATTTCATTTTGAGATATATCACTTAAAAAGTTTATTTTAAAAAATTAAGGCATAAATATTTTATTTTATTACTAATAAGCTATTAAAAATATCATTTTCTTAAAAAAATTGATTTTCAAAGACTCCTTACCTAAAACAGTGGTCGGTGTAGAATGGAACATGCAATGTTGTACCACTAATGGTCCCCAAAGCCTAAACCCATGGCAACATATACCTAATCCAAAATGGCGACATTAATGTCGCATTGACTTCTTAAAAATCCCCATAGACTATCAAGCGCGCAGCGCGCAGCCCGCAGCCCACGCACAATGTTCGCATGCGCCCGCCACGCCCAAATCCTTCTCTGTCCACCTTGGCCAATTACCAAAACGTCGCCGCAGCGTTCACTCTTAACGCTTCTAAACAAATTCACCAGTCCTCCAAAGCGACCGTTTTACTTTCACAGTCACAACATCAAACACTTGAACTGCAGCCCCTTTCTCTCTCGTTCTCTCTCCTCAATGGGCTCCCTCGCCGGCTTCACCGAGCCTCTACAGTACCCTATCGTCCGCCGTGACGAGTCCATCGTCGAGAACTACCACGGCGTCGCCGTCCCTGATCCTTACCGATGGTTAACATCACTGAAATTAGCTTATATATATATGTTTTACATTTAAATAATCCGAATTTATTGCATTTGATTGAATGCTGTGATTTAGGCTTGAAGATCCTGATTCAGAGGAGGCGAAACAATTTGTGCAAGAGCAGGTGAAATTGACTGATTCAGTAATTAAAAAGTGTGATACGAGGGAGAAGCTTCGTGAAAAGCATACGAAGTTCTATGACTACCCAAAGTATACCACGCCGTTTAGGCAAGGGGATAAGTACTTTTACTTTCATAATACCGGTCTTCAACCCCAGAAAGTACTCTACATACAGGTAGGTCTTTGTGATTCGCTTAAGGTCCCACTGCCGAGTGCCCTTAACACTTGTTTGCAATCAAATAATGGGAATTTTTATCGGTAGCACAGTAGCAGTTTCTGAAAACATTGGTGACTGTTTTGAATGCACTGCTGCACCATGCATTGGTAATGGTTCATGGTGCACTGGTAATTGTTCTGGATTTACTTGTTACTGTTCCTGTGTTCCGGATCCATCGATAGATGTTCTCTATGCATTGGTAACTTTTGTCTAGGCAAAATAGCAAGGCAAATGCTTTATGAAAAATGTTGGCTTTAGATTCGTAAATGTGGTGAAGATAAAACATTCCCGTTTGTAGAAACTTGACACGTATTGGGGACACTTATTACTTTGTTTGCATTTCCCTTTGTTATAATGATGTATTCGGTTGCCTTAGAGTTGTGAATTATTCATATTGTGGTTGTCTTTGTTTTATTAGGATAATTTGGATGGAGAGGCAAAGGTTTTGCTTGATCCTAATGCACTTAGCGAGGATGGAACCATTGCACTGCAGATGTACGCTGTTAGTGAGGATGCTAAGTATCTGGCATATGGTCTCAGTGCAAGTGGAAGTGATTGGGTTGTTATTAAAGTAATGCGGATTGATGACAGGAGGGTTGAGCCTGATATCATTTCATGGGTAAGAATTCAATTTTGGTTTGGCTCCCTTATTGGTACAAAGTTTGAAAACTGTTGTCAATGTGTTTGAACTCTTCTGTGTTGTCTTTCTTTAACATTTGCATGTGTCCTAATATTTAGTACCTTGCAGAAATGTTTCTAGTTTAATCGTAAAGCGAAGGATGTGATCAATTTTAGAAAGAAAAAAAATCTAACTTAAGTAGAATTTTCACTAACAGTAAAGTATACTCATGGAAACTACACCGATACCAGACTTCATTATATCGTTATACTCCATCCGCCCCTTAAAGAGAGGTACGCTTTGACTTATTTTGCAAATTAAATTATTAAAATCCCCCTCATCAACTGTGGTGGACACATGTCATTTATGCCATTGGTAAAGGGTTATATGGTGGCACCATATCATTTATCCTTCAAAATGACAAGGGTAGTAAAGTCAACTTGCTAAAAGAATTCCCAAAAGGGAAACAAGTATCTCGTTTCAGGACATGAAGAGGAAAACGTACCTCTCTTTTTGGGACGAGTACTTATTGTCATTCATTTCACCAAATATTTGACTGTGGTCGAGGGCAATGTTAGGTCTTGTAAATTAGTAAATCTATTTGTATGGAAGATATATTAAATTTATGATTAGATTATCGACAGAGTAATGGTGAAGGAACTACAGAGTTTAGTTTTTTTCATTGAATTAATGATTCTTGAGGTTAATTGTATCAAGGAAGATGATAAAAGAAGGCTTAAAATCTGAATATGTACATAGAGGCATGGAAGTGCCTATGAGACGTTGGAGTATCTTAGTCTTTTGTGGTGTCACAGAGAATATGTTTCCCATGCAAGTCCACGGAATCTTTTTTGCGAATGCTTAAATCTTTTGGGAACTCTGTCAGGTTCTGGAAGGATAAGTGGTGCGGAGACACACTGTTACAACTCAGGTTTCCTAATCTGTACAGCGTTGCGATTAACAAGGAGGGTATGGTGAGCTCGTTTTTAGAAATCCATGGTGGGGCAGAATCTTGGAATCCTGTTTTTCGCAGAAATTTCCAGGATTGGGAGATTGGGGAACTGGTTCAATTGTTGGCTATGCTCCACGAAGTGAAGAGACAAGATTCGGGCGAAGATAGAATTGCCTGGGAGGGGGCGAAAGATAGAAAATTCTCAGTCAAGTCTTTCTATTCCAAGCTGAATATTAGTGACATAATTTCGTTCCCTTGGAAAGATATGTGTAGAGTAAAGGTGCCCAGTAGGGTGAGTTTTTTTGTGTGGGAGGCAGCCCGGGAAGCCGTTTTAATGGGGAAGAATTTGAGAGCTTGTGGTAAGATTTACGTTAATTGGTGCTTTTTGTGTAAAAAAGGAGGATCAGAATGTGAATCATCTGCTCCTGCACTGCCCCATTACGCATGAAGTGTGGAATCTGTTCTTCAAGTTGGTCGGGGTTTCCTGGGTCATGCCTCGGACTGTTATTGAGCTTTTGCGTGGGCGGTCTCTGTACAAAAGAAGAAACAGGAACTCTTTATGAATCTCTGCTCCTTTAGGGATTTGGTGGATAATTTGGAAGGAACGGGATCAAAGGATCTTTGAGAATGTTGAGACTGATTTAGAAGGGATCAAGGAAGCTTTTCTCCAGATTTTGGTGCTTAGAACCTGCTCCCAGGTCAGGGGATTATTCTGTATATACAATGGATAGGTCTTTTGTTATATAATACTTTTGTCTTGTATACCCCCTGTGTACAAGGTCGTGCCACCTTTTTGGTGCTTGATATATAATACTCTTTACTTATCAAAAAAAATTCTTGTAGACTGGATCTAGAAATCAAATTCGATTTCGGTAAGATTCTTGGGTGGGAAATGGACCCCTTTTCCATACCTATCCTCATCTCTTTCGCTTATCTTCATTGTGTGGGGTCCCATTCAGGCTTTCATTATTGAGGTAGGGGTTGAGCTTCTTGGGGTTTTCATCTTTTTTGAAACCCTAATGAGAGAATATGCTGAACTTTTCCTTCTTCCTATTTTGGGCCTGTGCCCTTCTGGTTGGTTATTATAAGCACAGAAGGTTGTGGCTTCTTAATGGTCTCCTGATTCGTTCTTGGGGCCTGCTTGTGTTTTGCCTCTCGGAAAGTCATTTGGAAACCAAAATTGCCATCTAACTCACAGCTGTTGTTTGGAAAGTTAGTAGAAACATTCCAGATCACACTTTGCTTTCTATATTTTACTATTGTCCTTTTTTGCTGTTTAAAGGTATTTATTGTTTATGCATGATGTATATACTTTACAGGTCAAGTTTTCTGATATTAGTTGGACCCATGATGGCAAAGGTTTTTTCTACAGCCGTTACCCAGCTCCCAAGTAAGTGCAAGGAACTTTTGTTTCTGTATCCAAGTCAACATGTAGCATGAGTTCGAATTAGAGAACCCTATCTTGTTACTTTTTAATGGATTACTTTCTAGACATTGGGGTAAATGTCATAGTTTCTTCTCTTTGAAAGCATTTCACCTGTGTAAATTATGTCAAATTATCTTGCAAGTATCTGAAGAGTTGAAGGATCTGCATGCCAAAACTTTGGAATAACTTCCATCTTCCTAACCTGTTTAAGCTTAGCAGGGTGTCGCCCCTGTAAAAAAATAAAAATAAAATCTGTTTGAGCTAAAAAATATTTGGGAACATTTATGATAATGGTACATGGACAAAGTTACATTATGTTTAGTAAGGCTAAAGGATACTCCCTCTACCCCAGGTCCCCAGGCCCAAAATGAGTGCCCCTTTTGAACTTTTCAGTTTTCATTAAATTTAAGGAAGTGGACTTTCAAGCAATGAATACCCTTGGTGTTCACATTATAACATTGCTAGTGCACATTCGGACATGATAGTTGACAAAGGTGAATTTAGTAACTTCATTTTAAAAGAACACTCATCTCGAGGCAATCTTTTATTATTTGAAAGGGGACACTCATTTTGGGACGGATGGAGAACATCTTATTCAAATTATGGTGTTTTCTGATAATTTGATGTTCAATTGTCTTCTCAGGGAAGGTGAAAATTTGGATGCTGGGACCGAGACAAATTCTAACCTTGATCACCAGGTTTACTATCATTTCTTGGGTACAGAGCAGTCTGAAGATATTTTATGTTGGGAAGATCCTGATAATCCAAAATGCACTGTATCAGCCACTGTAACAGAAGACGGGAAGGTAACAGCCACTCAAGTCTCGACCTTAATTTTTGTTCTTAAGCTTGGGGGTTTGCGGGAAGTTTATCTACTCCTGTAAAGGTTTCTTTTACCATGTAATGTGACTGAAGGGGTTGAAATGACTTGCATGTGTCATTCTTCTCACCCAATTGGCTATTTTTCCTTGGTCTTCTAAACCTTTTCAAAAGAGATTCATTTGCTTCATTGTTCTCACATCCACTCTGTCTTTCCCTATATCCTGAAAATTATTTAGAACTTGTGGATAGATTGTTTTCTTCATCTTATTTTTCACCTATATTTTCTCTTCCATAAAAATGTACCGCGAGTCGCGACACACTATAGTGACATAGTCCCTGTTCCTCACTTGGAAGAGGAGAATACGAGCAAGTATTTCTTTCTTACTCCCTCCGTCCCTAAATTATCGTCCTCCTTTCCTTTTTCGTCCGTCCCAAAATAATTGTCCACTTTGAAACTTACCTTTTTAGAACATCACTTTTACCACTTTACCCTTACTTTTTCACCCTACTTTAATTATGGGCCACATACACATGAGCTTTAAAGGAAACTACACATTAAACCAATATTAATAATCCAGTCAAATAGGTTTTCTTAAACGGTGCGCCGGGTCAACCAGGACAATAAATTAGGGACGGAGGGAGTATTATTTTTGTTGAATGCTAGTGTGTCATGAGGGACCTTACGGTGCTGGATTAGGTGTACTTGACATTACACATCACCAAGTTGAAGGTAGAAATCGAGACTGATTTCGTGTGTGCGGGTGAGAGAGAGAGAGAGAGATGGTCCTTAACTCTAGTCAGAATTCTAAGCAAATTCTTGATGTCTTCGCAATGACCTCTATTAATAGTGAATAGTGGATGGCACTGTCGATATTCCATGCAAGGTGCCATCACCCTAACAATTTTTTATGGATCTGAACAAGTGTCTCATGGGTGGAGATCAGTATCAACTCTCTCTCTCTCTCTCTCTCTATCTATGTCTCATGGGTGGAGATCAGTATTAACTCTCTCTCTCTCTCTATCTATCTATCTACACACACACACACACATATATATACACACCAGATCTCACATGTCCAATGTGAGGGCACATGTGGCATACTCATTATTACAGCTGCTAAGCCAATAACCCCAAGGGTTCCCCAAAACTGACTTATGCTCAACAGGGAGGGACCGACCATTGCACTTTGACCGAGTTGCCTAGTAGTCATCTAGGCTTTGTCATTTTCAAGGTTGTTGCCCCCTAGTCTAGGCTTGGAGGAATTCATCATTAAGGTTCTCATCTTTTGAGTTTCATGGCTCTCGGGTTGGCTCACTGAGATAAAGTGTGGTCGTTAATTAGGTTCTCCTTTTTATGGCCATGGCTCTCTTGCCGGCTCACCCATGGAGACCGTTTCTTTCTGCAGGAGGCATCCTAACAGTTCAAGTGTTGTCACCATTAGCCAGAATACTTGGTCCTAGGTGTCCTTTTGGCCATTTTTGAATGCCTAGTATGCTTGGTCCTAGGTGTCTTTTTGGCCATTTTTGAATGCCTAGTATGCTTGTTCCATGAGCTAGGTCTAATTGATACGCAGGCATGTGTTCATACTGAAACTCCTGCTTGGTTTTTGAAAATGAGGAATAATATTTCATCTTTATCGAAAAGAGCTTTTAGTAGGTGTGCAATGCATTTAATAGTAGGTCAGGCAAAAGGTCTATTTAGTAAGTAGTTCCCGAAAGAAGCCATTTTGTGAGGAGAAAGTGACATGTTGCTGCAAGCAATGATGTGAAAATGACTACTTGCATCTGTTGTTCTATAACTAATTTTCCAGTTGGTTTTTTGAAATTGAGAAACCATGTTTCATTGTTAATGAAATTGTACTTGAATAAACTTGTTAAATACTCCCTCCGTTCCGGGTAAAGAGTCCCCGTTTGAAAGTCAAATTTTTTAAGAAAAATCACACTTTTATAAGTCCATTAGTAGATCGGGGAAATTTTTCAGAATCGCAGTTAAGGGTCCAGGGAGACAGAAGTCGATTTGTATCCCTGAAGGAGCGGCAGGCTCTGGGTGGAGCCTGGGTGGTGGGTAAGATTCGTAGGTTTGTGTATCGCTTCGCTTGCCCAAGCAATCAACTAAGTCTTACAAGGAAGCAATGAGATTCACTGGCCACACTTGGTTTCTTGTGTTAGAATCCGCACTTCGAGATGGAGGAGTTATTAAGGTGGAGCCCAATTCCCGTAAAGGGGCCTATTCGCTCTTGGAGAGATGCTTGGTGGGAGGGTGGGGATCAGCCGGTCCTTCTCCGAACAAAGACGAGTTGCAGAGGTGGGTAAATCAAAGGTGGAAGACGGCATGTGGCGTTGAAGTTAAAGTCATGGCAGAGAAGCTTTTCTTCCTTATTTTTCCATCTAAGGAAGAAGCGGGAAGGATTCTGCTTTCATTCTCCTTGGTTTTTGATTTGCAATACCTATTTCTCGAAAGATGGAGTCCGTTTTCCCGCAGCTTATCGAGCAGATCAAGACCCACTTCGGTGTGGATTCGAGTGGTGGGTTTACCTATTCACTTTTGGCGAAGGTCTTTCGAGCCATTGGAGATCTATGTGGAGGATTCATTGATGTTGATTCCGAGACGAAGAAGAAGGGGAGCCTGAGGCGGGCCGTAATCTTAGTTCATGCTAGATCAAAGATCCCGGCCGATCTGTGGAAGAGGGCGTGAACTCTTTTGAGGTCCCTGCTTGGGCGGAGATGCTAGTCGACTCACGAGTCGGTGTGGGGAGGGAGTCATGGAGGAGTGCCGGAGAAAACCAAGGCGGCAATAAGGGTGGAGGAGCGTATGTTCGAAAAAAGCCGTGTGGCGTTAGAAAAGGACGAGGCGAAGGGGCGAGAGTTAAGGGCACGTGGGAAGGCAAAGACTTCAAATTCAAAATTTAAATCAGAGTGGATGATGATGCCGATAATGGAGAGTATGGATTTCAAGCCAAGATGGGCCTTCGTGTGACGGACCTTTCGAATCGGAAGCGTGGTTATGTGGGCCGCCTTATGCCCAAAGCCCACTTGAATTCATTTTACACCTCGAGTTACAAAGAGCCCAAGATGGCTTTTCAAAAGAGTTTTCTAAGGGTGGGTCAAGGACTTTAGGTCAACTTAAATTCTATGGGGGTTTGGTTTGCCTTTACCTATAGATGGGGCGTAAGCCCAAGTCAGCCAAGGTTGTTATCGACGATGGGGTATATGTAGAGAGGCCACCGTTAAGGGAGGACAGATAGAGACGATCGAGACGAAGTTTCGAGACGAAGGGTATGGTGACTGCGTTGACAACTCGAACTCGTTCGATGTCAAGGAGGCGTATGTCTCATCTTCAAGAAGAGCTTAGAGGGTCGGCTTCAAGAGGGATTTTCACGTAAATCTTGCAGTCGCCGATCGTTCTCCAATGAGTAGTTTCTTCTGACTTTTCGAGGATGGCGATGACGAGGAATTTCGGAGTGGGTTTTTAGCCGAGAGCCTCGACATAGCGATAGCTGGGTAAGTACGAGGATCGCTTTCTTCGAGGAACGGGCGGATGCTAAAGGTCAGTATGGCGGGAGAGAGAGCTTCGTATTCTTTCGAGGTAGGTAGGGGTCTTGTAGAGAAGTCTCGAATGTTTGGAATTCGTGGTTCGAGCAGTATCTTCTTTAGAGAGGTTGGAGGAAGGACGAGTGGAGGAAGGAGAACCTATCTCTGTACTCCGATCAACATTTTTCTACCGGAAGACAATTGTGATAATTGTGAAGTGGAGTACCTCACGATAAAGAGATGGAGGAGGATATCTCGCATGGGTTAAAAAAAAGGCTTTAGGTGTCTGAAAGGCATCAGTGGGGGTGGTGGTCTCGTTATGAAGATCGATTCGCACTTCTTCTAGATATCGAAAAAAGTGGAGAACATCGTGGGTGGTAGCGTAAAGAGGCGTAACAAAACTAGGGAGAAAGGAAAAGGGAACTCAAACAATTATGCGCAGAATCTTAGTGCCGATTTGTTTGCTTGTCGTGAGGGGAGATAGAAGGAGGAAAAAATAGTTTAATATGCATATTAAAATTGTGTCTTGGAGCGTGTGGGGTCTTAATGATGTCAATAAAAGAATGCTTATAAAAGGTTTAATCAGAGATGTAATCCGACTATTGTTTGTTTGCAAGAAACGAAATTGGAGAAGGTTGATGTGAGGATTATCGATATTTGGTGTGCTAGAGATGTGGACCGGTGCATTTAGACTCTGTTGGAGCATTGGGGTTCTAGTTATGTGGGACGTAAGAGTTCGTCGAAAGTCGATTCGTGTTGGGAGAATTCTCGCCTCTTGTCTTCGAAAAATACGGATGATAATAAAGAGTGGCTTTTTACAGGGTTTATGGGCCTTGTAATAATGCTATTAGGGAGAGACTTTGGGCGTAACTCGGGAATTCTAAAGCAAGATGGAATGTGCCTTGGTGTGTGGGGGTGATTTTAATGTGGTTAGATTTCCTCATGAACGTTCTAGTGCACGCATCTATTCCAAATAAATGATGAAGTTCAATGATTTTGTCAATGAGATGGAGTTAGTGGACCTTGCTTTGGTAGGGGGGATTTTACGTGGTTTAGAAATGGGGAGCGCCATCAATTTTCGAGGATTGATAGATTCTTAATTTCGGAGATCGGGAGTGTTGCTTTGGTAGTTCGTGCGTCCACGCCTACCGAGATTATCTTCGATCATGTGCCGTTGCTTCTTGAGTGTGATGGTGGTTCTAAAGGGAGAACTCCTTTTCGATTTGAGAATATGTGGTTAAAGGAGCCCGGGTTTTGAATTTGGGTTAAGGATAGATGGGATTCTTATTCGGTGACAGGCGATCCAAGCTTGATTAGCTAGAAAACCGAAGTTGCTCAAGGAGGATTTAAAAGTTTGGAATAGAGATCTTCGGTAAGGTGGAGATTAAAATCAAATCAATTTCGATGAGATTTGCGGTGGATGAGAAAGCGGGTTGGTACATCGAAGCGAGGAAGAAGAATTCCTTACTGCGCTTAAATCAGAATTGAAGAGTCTTCTTAGTCGTGAAGAGATTTGTTGGCGCCAAAAGTCGCGAGTTCGGTGGTTAAAGGAGGAGATAATAACACCAAATTCTTTCACAGATGGCAAAAATACGTGGAGCGAAAAAAATCAGATCTGTCGATTGAAGGTACGCAGCTAGAGGATGAGGCCGATATTAGGGTGGGCATCACGAATTTCTTTAGGCGTCGGTTTGAAGAAAGTGGGGTTGGAGACCAAATTTGGATGGTGTGGGTCTTGGCGAATCGGTCGAGGATTCGGCCCTTGGAGCGCCCTTTCGATCGAAGAAGTGGTAGCAGTGCTTCGTAAGATGGAGGGAGATAAAGCCCCCCCCAGACGGGTTTTCTATGGCATTTTTTCAAAGATTGTTGGGAGGTGATTAAAGGGGACATCATGGAGGTGTTCCAGCTTCTTTCACTCTAGTTTGAGATTTGAGAAAAGCCTTAATGCCGCATTCATAGCCTTGATTCCGAAAAAGAGTGGAGCTAACGATTTGAAAGACTTTCGGTACCGATAAGTTTGGTTGGTGGCATTTACAAGTTGCTATCCAAAGTGCTAGCCCAAAGAATGAAGAGGGTTATGGGGAGTATCATCTCTGTCGCAACACGCTTTTGTGAAGGATAGGCAGATTTTGGACGTCATTTATTGCCAATGAAGCCGCTGGATGATAGGTTGAAAAGCGGGGTCCGGGGGTTGTGTAACTTGGATATGAGAAAGCTTATGATAATGTGTGCTGGGATTTTTGTTATATATGTTGGAAAGAATGGGTTTTGGGTTCAAGTGGATTCAATGGATCCGTTTACGCATTTCTACTGCTCGATTCTGTCTTGGTGAATGGAGAACCATCGGGATTTTCTCTAGCTCGAGAGGCTTTGCGTCAAGGAGACCCTTTGTCCCCATTTTTGTTCATCGTGGTAATGGAGGCTCTTAGTAGGATGTTAGAGAGGCGATGCAGGCATCTAATCGAGGATTTAAGGTGGGAAGGAGAGGGAGAGGGAGATGTCGATTTCCCATCTTCTATTTGCAGATGATACCTTAGTTTTTGTGGTGCGATAAGGCTCACTGGGGAATCTTCGATTGGTTCTATTTTTTTCAAGCGTTCAGCCTTCGTATCAACATTTCTAAGAGTGAAATTATTCCCCGTAGGGGGTGGAGAATGTTGGGGATCTAGCAAAGCATTCTTTGGTTGTAAGTTCTTTGTTCTTCCCTATCTTGGGCTTCCCATAGGTCGTGAGCGAAAGCGTTAGATTTGGAAGCGCCAACTTCTTTCTAAGGGGGGAGATTAGTCAACTTCTTTCGATCAAGAACGATCAAGAACACTCTTGCTAATTTACCAACCTATTTCTTATCTCTCTATGTGATTCCCGCCACAATTAGGCAAAGATTAGAAAAGTTGGAAAGGGATTTTTGTGGGAGGGGCAAACAGATGAGCATAAGTTTCATTTAGTGAATTGGGAAAAGGTGTGTTCGAGGGTTCGGGAGGGGGTTTGAACATCGAAAACCGAAATTATTTAATGAGGCTTTGTTGGGAAAATGGGCGTGGCGATATCTCACAAACAAGGAGGCTTTATGGAGGCAAGTGGTGGTTTGCAAGTATGGGGAAGGGGGTCATTGTTGGTTTCCTAACGAGGTCAATTCCTTATGGGGTCCGGGAGTCCGGCGAGGTATAAGGAAAGGGTGGAATTCTCTTGAAAGATTCATTGCTTTTGAGGTTGGCAATGGGGCCTCGGTGAGGTTTTGGAAAGATAGATGGTGTGGGGACATTTGCTTGAGGGAGGGGTTTCAGAACTTATTTGAGCTTTCCACGGATAAGGATTTTAGAGTTAGCTCTATTTTATCTTTGGTGGAGGGTAAGCCTATTTGGAATCCCACGTTCAGAAGGAATTTTCATGATTGGGAGTTAGAGTCAGTTGTGCAGCTTTTAAGGATGCTTCAAGAGCGAAACGTGATCGGCCGACGGACAAGGTGGTTTGGAAAGGCTCAGGGGCTCTTTTTCGCTTAGCTCGTATTATTTCAAGCTTCTCAACTATGGTAGAGCTTCTTTTCCGTGGAGAGCAGTTTGGAGATCCAAAGCCCCTAAGAGAGTGGCTTTTTTTATGTGGGAAGCGACTCATGAAGCTATCCTAACCGGGGATAATTTGCGGAAACGTAACATGGTTTTTGTTAATAGATGTTATATGTGCAAGGTGGATGCAGAGAGTGTAAATCATTTACTTCTTCACTGCCAAGTGGCTTTAGAGCTTTGGAATTTTGTGCTGGGTATGTTCAAGATGTCTTGGGTCATGCCAAGTTCGATCATTGACCATGTCAGAGGTTGGAATAGGGGTCATTTGAAGAGGAGTAGTAGTATATGGGGGACATCTCTTTTGGGTGTGTGTTGGATTCTATGGAAGGAAAGAAACCATAGGGCTTTCGCCAACGTGGAAATGACAGTCCCGGAGTTGAAGAATTTGTTGATTCGTACTCTTCATTTTTGGTGTTCCGAGGCTGATCACTCTTTTCCTAGATCCAACATAACTTTTGTAGATCTTGTAAATAGCATAGATATTGGTTAATCTTCGGGATGGTATACTTCTAGTGTACAAAGGACGCATCACCTCATTTGATGCTTGATATATGTTATTTATTTACTTATCAAAAAAAAAAAAAGACACTTCTATGCCTTAATTTTTGAAAGTGAACTCTTTAAGTGAAATATTCCAAAGTGGAATAGTGGACTCTTTGCCCGGAACGGATGAAGTAGTAGTTTTTTGGTGCAGAAGGCCCATTTGGGTAAGCAGATATTCAAAGCAGCCATTAGACCTGTCAAACGGGCTTACGGGGTGGGGTTGCCCGCGGGCTTGAAAAGCCCGCAAACATGACGGTCCCTAAAACCCCTTGCCCAGCCCGCCCCGCGTAGGGCCGCGGGCAAAACGGGCAAGCCCGCAAAAAATTGAATATATTTTTTTTATCTTCTCCCTATCTTCCAATTCTCTTACTTTGCAAAAATACAAAACACAAAAAACCAACCCTAAAACTGAACTTGCTCTTCAGTACTTATCCTTTATAATTTGCATTTTCACTTATCCAATGAGGTGGATCGAATAAATTAAAATAATTACCTTAATAGACCAAACTATACATATCCAAACTTTTTTGTTCAAGCTGTTCATTGTAGTCTCCAAGTTTGGTTATGTAATGATGGGACCCAATCAAGGTGTGGTTGGCAGCTTTGTGTTAAGGAAGAACGTGTGGGGTTGGGATGGACATGGTGGTTGATGAAGGCCGGATCTGGGGTCATAGTTGGAAAAGAGAGAGATGGGGACACTAGCTAGAGGTTACCGACCTGTGGAGAGTGCTGCCAGGGCTCGGGTTGGGGCGGCGGGAACTCATCTGGGCTGGATCTGGGAGATGGTGATCGAGTCAGGAAGGAGGACGGCGTTGGTGTTGGCGTTGCTGATGGAGATTCGTCGGAAAGAGAGAGATAGGGAGACGAGAATCGGGGGCTATGGTGTTGATGGGGGACGATGGGAGATTCGCCGGAGAGAGAGATGAGACGAATGACGATGGGGAGAGGCTGTGAGAGACAGAAATGAGAAAAGAGAGATAGAGGGGGGAGATGATGGCTGTGAAGTCTAGAGCCATGGAAAATGTGGAGCTTTGGCTGAAGCAGTTGAATAAAAATATGAAAAGGGAATAGGGTTTGGCAGGACTTAGTACTATTAAATACAAAAAAATATTAAATACTAATTAAGTGACGGGCAGCCCGTCCCCACCCCGCAGCTTGTGTGGGCAAAGCCCGTGAGGCCCGCTCCCAAAGGTCCTCAATTTCATTGGCCCAACCCGCCCCTTTTAGGTGGCGGGGCGGGCATGCCCGTGGGCTTTAGCCCAATTTGACGGCTCTAGCGGCCATTTCGGGATAGAATCTTTGTCAGACGAGCTATTTAGTAAAGAGCGCCAAAAATAACTTCAATAAGGATAAGACTATGAGTAAAGCCTGATTTTGAAAAATCAAAGGAAGCTAAGAGATAAGAAGTAATTGTGTGGTTTTCACTAGCATCATTAGTTGGTTACTCCTTTGGTGAAACTGGAAAATATGGAATTTATTGGGTAAAGATTAGTATCATGAATATATAGATGGTTGAGTATCCTAATATAGCTTTTACGTTAGAGCATCTGTGTGCAGTAGGATTGATAACTGTTCATGCAAAATTTGCTTCTTTTAGATGAACTACTTACATGCATATATGTATTTAGGAATATTACTCGTCAATTTTGATGCAAGCATAGTCTGTATGTAGCTGAAAAGGTTTGTTTGACCAGAAAGAAGTCATAGTCTCAAATTTAAGAAGTCCTAACTTGCCACTTCAACTAATTTTATGTCCCTTTTTGCAGTATGTTCTTCTATACATTGGTGAGGGCTGTGATCCTGTCAACAAATTTTATTATTGTGATATTTCTGCTTTCCCAGACGGGCTTGAAGGTTATAGGGGAAACAAGCTCCTTCCTTTTGTTAAATTTATAGACAATTTTGATGCGCAATATTACGCTATTGCTAATGATGACACTGTGTTCACATTTCGGACGAACAAGGATGCTCCAAAGTACAAGCTGGTTCGAGTAGATCTGAAGGATCCTAGTACTTGGACTGAAGTCGTTCAACAGGATGGAAAGGATGTGCTTGAATCAGCTGTTGCTGTTAATGAAAACCAACTTTTAGTGTCTTATTTGAGTGATTGCAAGCATATTGTGCAGTTGAGGGACTTGAAAACGGGTGTCCTGTTGCATCCTTTGCCCATCAGTATTGGCAGTGTGGATGATGTCAGTGCACGGCGCAAAGACAGCATATTTTTTATGGGTTTCACCAGCTTCCTAACTCCTGGTATTATATATCAATGCAACTTAGAGAATGGGGCTCCAGATATGAAAATATTCCGTGAAATTGTGGTTCCTGGATTTGATCATACAGAATTTACTGTTAATCAGGTAAACTGATTTGAACTTCCTCGTGCTTAAGCTGCAGAAACATATCGTGTGTTATTTCCCAGTTCAGTGCATTGATGATACTTTAAGGTTTTGATTCTTTGGGATTTTAACTTTTATTGCTCATTGTTGGACACTATCATTTTTGATCTCATCGTACATGCTGGCAGATAGTAAATTGTAAAGTCACCGAACTTGTTTGAGAGCTTGGCTTTTCTCCAACTTTGTTCAATTATGCTTTGAGGGACTTGATTCTATAGGAGACCTTATTTGGTTTCTTGGCTCTTTGTCAGTGTGAAATTAGTGCTATTGCATAAAAACAATTCTTGATCTATCATATAGAGGCTTATCCACGATTCAATCTTAGGCATAGTACACTGAGATCCCAAATTTGTAGCATCTACACCCATTTCAAGGACCATATACATCATTACTCTCCTTTGTTTGAACAACTCATAATAACCAATTTTGCAATCGTGTTCTGATTGTCAGAAACGAGAATTTACTTATCAAAAAGAGAAAAAAAAGAGAATTAGTTCTGCTTCCACTTAATTGTTTTTTGAATATATCTTGACTTGAGACAGACAAAAGGGAACTTGTGTGTGTGTAGGTGGTGGTGGTGTACCCCCGATTTAGTTTAGACACTATTAGTTGACAATTTTGAGGGTATTAAGTGATTATGTCATTTTCTTGAAATGCTCTAGTTTAACATTCTCTTTTGATTGGACCATCTCTGTCTATTTCGAGAGCCTTCCAATTAGTTAACGATGGATATGTCTTCTTTTTCAATTTGAAAAAGTCTTGTCATTCAAAAGCCTACTTATCACATCTCTTCTCGCCCAATGCATTCCCTGGAATTTGCTGTTCGAATCAATGTGGTATAAGAATCTATTGTTACTAAGAGTGAATTGTTATCATATTAGGTGGGATGGGAGGTGTAATTCTTTCTAATTCTCAAGGTATAGTAAAAGGCTGACAGGCTAGAATAGAAAGAAGTTTATGATGCAGATTGTTCATCTATTTCAGCTTTTGTGATGGAAAGTCCACCTTTGGTTTTTAATAAAAAGTGAGGAGTAGTTTTTACATGTGTTTTTTGAGACACTTTACTAGTGATCGGAGGGGTGAATAAACTCCAATCCAATAAGGAAGAGGTTCTGGATTCAAGTGGAGAAGGTATGAAACTTCGTTACCATGAAAACATCCTATTGAGAACAAAATTTAGTTTTCATCGCTGGACAACTCTTATGATGTGAACATAAACTGTAATAAATGCATACTTTTTTAAAGTTCCTCTTAATCTACAAAACGAAGTAAGGTTCAAAACTCACCGAGGAAAAGTTACCTACATGACCAAAGAGTGGAACTTATGGCATACCCAGACTCAGCAAATATAAGCATGTTTTGGTATCATGGTACTTTCTAGACCAAGGATTGCACCTTCAGGCTTACCTTATGCCTTTTCTTCTGTTCCTTAGATTTTATTGTCCATTTCGGTCCTTGATTTGTCTATAAACATCTTGACATACTTCTATATTCAAGGACATATTTAGTTTCTTAGAGCTTCAGTTAGATTAAAATAGTTGGCAGCTAAAATTAAGCCATGTATTGATGAAAAGACTGGAATCCGTACAGGCTAGTACAATGTAATTAACATGGCTATCATAAAATAATTATTACTTCAATATTTGAATTTACCAAAATCTTTTCCTATTACAGTAAGTCTTTTAGCTTCTTAGAAGGGCACAAAATAACTTGCAACGTGAACAACACCGCTGCAGCCAATTAATATTGAGGATTCCTGTTTTTGATAGGGTGCCTTGATCCAAAATTGATTTTTCGGTTTTCGACACTTCTGAAAGTAGTGTTGAGAATTCTTTCATCAATAACATATACTGAATATTTTTTCTCCCTTCTATTGTTTAAATGTCATATGTATAGGCAGCTCAATGATATTTTCAGTCTCTGATGATGCAACCACTGATCCCCCTGGCATCAGTTCATTTTCAGTATTGCGGGTGCTATTGCATCTAGGCAAGCTGCAAGACAGCATGACGTCTTATCATTTCTCTTTCAGGTTTTTGTGCCTAGTAAGGATGGCACCTCAATTCCAATGTTCATAGTGGCCAAAAAGGATATTGTTCTGGATGGATCACACCCATGCTTATTATATGGATATGGTGGATTTAACATTAGCTTAACACCATATTTTAGTGTTGGCCGTATTGTACTTATGAGACATTTAGGCAGTGTTTTCTGCATAGCGAATATTCGTGGTGGCGGGGAATATGGAGAAGAATGGCATAAAGCTGGTTCCCTTGCAAAGAAGCAGAACTGCTTCGATGACTTCATTTCTAGTGCCGAATATCTTGTATCTGCCGGTTATACCCAGCCAAAGAAGTTATGTATTGAAGGTGGAAGCAATGGTGGACTCCTTGTTGGGGCTTGCATCAATCAGGTACTATATTTGGCTTCCCGTGCCTGCTCAAATTTCTAGATGCATTTCATTACTATCATACTTGCTAGTATATTGTAATAATATAAATTGCTGTTGTCGCAGAGACCTGATCTGTTTGGCTGTGCTCTTGCTCATGTTGGTGTTATGGACATGCTTAGATTTCACAAGTTCACAATTGGTGAGTGTGAATTCCTTGGTTTAGTTAAGTTTGTTATCACACATTTATTGTTTTTGAATTTTCTAATTTTTGGGGCTTGTTCCCTCTTACCCTAGGTCATGCATGGACCTCAGATTATGGCTGTTCAGAGAAGGAAGAAGAGTTTCATTGGCAAATCAAGTGAGTAACTTCATCTTCACTGCAGTACCAAGGATGTATTACCATTGTACTGCCATAAGTTATGTGTGTGCACTTTTCCTATTTCAGATAACCGTAGGAACCATTTATATTCTAATAATGTGTATGAGCTGGACTTTTGGGTTTTATCGTTTTTCAGGCTTGTATTGCTTACCTTTCAATGGCTTCTTAAATAGTAACCATAATTGTTACTTACCTCTTTGTGTTGGTAAATTTTCAGCATGGGCGTAAGAACCCTCATATATTAATAATGTTGGCGCAGGAGTCATTTTTTAAGGGTTTGCTTGCCTTCTAATGGTTGCTTAAAAAGTAAGCGAACTGTTAGTTACCTGATGTGAAACCGCTTTAAGATCCAACACTTAAAAAGTAAATGGTAAAGTATGCAAGTTATTAACTAGAAAATATATCATACTTTTTCCTTGTCCTATTCTTTGTTCTCCATTTGTCTTTCAGAATTTTAGCTCTCTTGGTTGTTCATAAATGATTAAATATTATATCACCTATGTATCTGTTTTACTAGATGTTTAAAAATCAGAATTGTTACTATCAGGTACTCGCCGCTGCATAATGTCAGGAGACCGTGGGAGCATTCTTCTGATAAGGCTGCGCAATACCCGTCTACCTTGCTATTGACAGCTGATCATGATGACAGGGTTGTGCCGTTGCACACATTTAAATTATTAGCGGTGGGTAGCTAATTACTTAAGAAGTTTTAGTCATATGTTGCTTGCTTTAATATGCCCAAGTTCATCAATACTTCGTATCTTCTGGCGTGCCTTTTCCAAAAAAAAATTCCCTCTCTTAGATAGTATAGTATCTATACACTTGTTGTGTGGGTTCGTTCTTAATCTTGTAGGTGAATGACACCGTGATGCACGATGGCAATCTTGGAGCAGAGCCTTTAGACACCCCAATTTCACAACCCCTCTAAGCTTAGGGATTTTCATCTAGCGTGAATTCATCCCATTACTTAAGAAGTTTTAGTCATATGTTGCTTGCTTTAATATGCCCAAGTTCATCAATACTTCGTATCTTCTGGCATGCCTTTTCCAAAAAAAAATTCCCTCTCTTAGATAGTATAGTATCTATACACTTGTTGTGTGGGTTGGTTCTTAATCTTGTAGGTGAATGACACCGTGATGCACGATGGCAATCTTGGAGCAGAGCCTTTAGACACCCCAATTTCACAACCCCTCTAAGCTTAGGGATTTTCATCTTGCGTGAATTCATCCCATTCAAAAAAAATATTTACCCTCCTACATAGATATGGAAGCGGGTTAGAGTTAGATCGATCATCCCTTCCAACCCATTCAAACTATTCCCCATGCTCCTTCCCCCCCCCCCCCCTTCACCACCCACACACACAAATAAAGAGAAGAAAAAAAATTCTCAAACCCATTCAGTCCTGGAAACACATGAATCCGCTTCTTCCCCTAAGCCCGAAAGTTGAAACGGGGATTTTGTTTATTTTATTGATTATTTAGAAGCCCAATTTCTTGGTTTGGGGACTTGGATTAAGAATTGGAACATGTAATGAAAGTCATGCACTATTATCACATATATACACCTCTATATATATGAGGATATTTTTATAATAATAGTAAAAATATGTTTCTACGGAGGTGTCGTGTTTTCAGGAAGGGAAAAAATCGAAGGAAGTGTGGGTTAGGGCTTGGGGACTTCATTTGTGGAGCAATTCGATTTTTGCGAGAATTGGTGAGTTTTGAGGTGGTTTTGTCAAGGTTGATGAATCTACGGAGGAAAGGGTAGAGGTGAGATGGGCTCGCATATTGGTTCGTTATAAGGAGGAATTGCCGACCTCAGTACGCATTGGTGTGGGAGGTAGAGTCTTTGTTATCCCAGTTTGGTCAATATCAGTTTTGCTTCGTGATTGTTGGAGAGGTGGGGATGAAGGCAGGAGTTCGTTGCCGGTTGAGGAGATGAACACGGTGAAGGAGGGTGGATCTCACGCGAATAAGAAGCAGGTGGGAAGGAAAGGGAGCAGTAAGTCAGATAATGGCAGAGGTCAAGACAAAAGAGTGGGCCGAGTACAAGGGTTCAGAGGAATTCAAATTCAAATTTTAAATTCCCAAATCAAAATGACGTAGCAACAAGGGGAAAGGCTCCGACCGGAAAGGAAAAGGTGATGAAAGCTGGTATTAGGTCTGTGCTTAATTCTAAGAGGAATGGGCTAGGTAGAGGCCCATTTAATAGGAGAGGAGGGGGCAAGGAAGTTTGGGCCCCTATTAAATCCAAGCTGAAAGAGACCCATGAGAAGGAATTCACAGTGGGTACAATCTCTGGGCCTTTTAAGTCCAAACTTGCCGAAGATTCTTTACGTAATATGGGCAACGGAGGTGGGTCGGGAGTGAAGGAAGACCCTATTATCATTGAGGATAGAGTGTTGGGAGTCAATGCATCCTGTGTTTTGTCGAGCTTTAGTTGGCGTGGTGAGAATCGGACAACTTCGAGTGCTTTGATAATAAGTGGTCGTCGGCATCGCAAACACAGACATAGTCGGAGTATAGTATGGAAGAGCAAGAGGGGCGTGAAGCCACAAGGGAGGATAGTCAGACTCAGGCTAATTCAGCTAGTGGGACCATGGATTGCTGCTATGTAGAGACGCATCCTGCGCCTGTGCGAGATAGGGCTGAGGAGTTAAGGGTAGACTTGATGAAGGAACATATCTATTGTACCCCTCTTATGACCCTCCAGAATCGGTAAGCGTGGCAAAGCTGCTGCATATTGGTTCGATGCATGAGGTAGAAGAGGAGGAGGAGCCGATTAACTATCCTCCAGACTTTGTAGGGAGAGCTAAGGATGACAGCCCAGATGGGTGCATAGGATCTTCTTCGCAATCTGTCCCGAGGGTAGATTCTTCCACCGGGCACTGTGAAGAGGTTGAGTCACCAAGTTCCATGAAGAAAAGGGCTGCTGACAGGGACCGCTCTCCGGAAGTGGCTCCTCGTCTCAGCGAACGGGTGGAACAGGAGGAGTCGTTGTCTAAATCGATTGATTGCACTCCTCTCGCAGTGGTTCATCCGGAGGAGTTGGAAGAAATTGAACTCATTTCTCAACAGAGGACATCTCTTTGTGGGCAAGTAGTAGAGCTAAGGGGCTAGGGAAGTTCCTGGGGGTGTCTTGTTCGGGATTTGAAGATAAAATCATGGAGCTTCTATTGGATATAGAGAAGAATTGGAGATCGAAAAAGGGCAACAGCAACAAGAAATCCAGGCAAGAGAAAGGGGCAAACGTGAGCTAAAGCAGTTATGTTGTAGTTTGAATCTCGATTTACCAGGGAGGCTAGAGGGAGAGGGGAGAAGGAATATGAACTTATCTGCATAAGGTCTCATGGAGTTACGCATTGTTTCATGGAATGTGTGGGGTCTAAATAATTGAGACAAGATGATGGTAGTCAAGGCAGCTTTAAGAAGATGGAAGCCTCATGTGGTGTGTTTGCAAGAAACGAAAATGGGAAGTATTGACAGAAGAGAAGTAAATAGCATTGGAGGTGACAATGGTTTGACTGGAATTTCTTAGGGGCGAATGGGTCGGCAGGAGGCATTTATAGAAGGGTGGTGACAAAGTTGGCAGTTGAGTTTGGGGTATACTCCGTGTCTTGCTTACTAAAGATAGTGGAGTCTGATAAAGAGTGGGTGTTTTCGGGGGTGTATGGTCCGTGTTCCGTTAATGAGCGAGGTGGATAGTGGGAGGAATTGAAGCTCATTGGATCGAAATGGAATGTTCCGTGGTGCATAGGGGGTGACTTCAATGTGGTTTGATTTCCTCAAGAAAGATCAGGCTCTTGCGGTTTCTCTCGAGCAATGCAGGAGTTTAATGATTTTATTAATGAGTTGTAGTTAGTAGATTTTCCATTATCAGGAGGAGACTTCACTTGGTTTAGAGATGGGGATAGGAATCAGTTCTCTCGGATAGATAGATTTCTTACTTCCTCAGACTGGGTTGTTTATTTAAGTAGCTCTTTATAGATTAGTCTCCCTAGAGTGGTTTCGGACCATGTTACCTGCTGCTAGAATGCAATGGGATCTCGAAAGGAAATTCCCCCTTCAAATTTGAGAATATGTGGTTGAGGGCTCCGGGTTTTGTTGAGTGGGTTAAATTAAAGTGAGACTCGTATATCGTGGCTGGTAATCCCTGCTTCATCTTGGCTAGAAAACTGAAATTGCTCAAGGAATACTTACAAGATTTGGAATAGAAAGGTTTTTGGGAGACTGGATGTCAAGTCAAGATAAAGAAAGATATGGAGGAGATCAGTGTGTTTTATTCGAAAGCAGGCTTGAGTGGACTGAATGATGTAGAAGAGTTACGCCGGTGTGCACTTAGGAGAGAATTAGGGAGTCTCCTTAGTGAAGAAATCTGCTGGAAACAAAAATCCGAGTGCAGTGGCTTAAAGAAGGTGATCGGAATACTAAGTTTTTTCATAGGATGGCAAGCATGCATAAGTCTGCAAATCATATCAAAAATATCATGGTTGAAGGGTCGTTGTTAGTAGACAAAAATGACATTAAGCAAGGCATAGTGGATTTCTACTTTGGACTCTTTGACGATAAGGAGAGTGGCGAACAAAACTTGATGAAGTCTCTTTTAAATCTTTAGAGCAGGAGGATAGTGTGATTTTGGAGGCTGGTTTTTCCGAAAAGGAAGTGGTGGCAGCTTTGGGCAGTTTGAGTGGGGACAAAGCCTCGGGTCTGGATGGCTTCACAATAGTGTTCATCTCTAGTTGTTGGGAGGTAATCAAATGGAGGTATTTCAGCATTTTTATGTCAATAAGGGATTCGAGAAAAGCAACGCTTCATTCATTGCCCTGATTCCGAAGAAAAATGGTGTGACTGATTTGAGAGACTTCAGGCCAATCAGCTTAGTTGGTAGCATTTACAAACTGCTGGCCAAAGTTCTTGCTCTCCGGTTGTGAAAGGTTATATTTAAAATTATATCAGAGTCCCAACATACTTTTATTGGAGGGAGGCAAATTGTTGATGCCTCTTTCATTGCCAATGAAGCTCTTGATGCCAGGCTCAAAAGTGGCTGCCCCCGGGGCTTTTGTGTAAGCTAGACATCGAGAAGGCTTACGATCATGTTAATTGGGATTTCCTTTTGTACTTGATGGGTTGAATGGGTTTTGGGGAGAAGTGGAGAAAATGGATCTATTTTTGTATCTCTACAACTCGATTCTCATTGTTGATAAATGGAGAACCCGCCGGAGTCTTTTCTAGTTTGAGGGGATTACGCCAAGGAGATCCTCTATCTCCATTCCTGTCCATTATTGTTATGGAGGCTTTGAGTAGACTTATGGATAAGGCAGTTTTGGGGGGTTCCATTCAAGGGTTTGAGGTGGGGAGGAGCAGAGATGAGATGGTCTTGGTATCTCATATTCTCTTTGCAGACGATACTTTGGTTTTATGCGATGCTAAGGCTACTCAGTTAGGATACCTTCGTCTCATATTGGTGTTCTTCCAAATGGTGTCAGGTCTTCGGGTTAATATAGCAAAGAGCGAGATTATTCCGGTTAGGGCGGTGGAGAATGCAGAATTTTTAGCCTCATGTTTTCGGTGCAAGATTGGTCAACTTCTTCTTATTTGGGCTTGCCTCTTGGAGCTCCATTTAAGAATAAAACCACCTGAAGTCCAATCCTGGAGAGATTTGAAAGACGTTTGGAAAAAGCATAGTGTTTCAACAGCATATGGGGTGGGGGACTGGAAAGGGATTCGTAAAGGTTGGGAAGCTTTTGTGAGACATACCTCTTTTGAAATAGGGAATGGGTTTTCTATCCGTTTTTGGAAAGATAGATGGTGTGGGGAGGTGGAGTTATAGAGACTGTTTCCCAATCTGTTCAATTTGGCTTCCGATAAAGACTGTTTGGTAAGCTCGATTCTTCAAATTCAAGGGAATACTGTGGTCTGGAACCCTACGTTCCATAGATGTTTACAGGACTGGGAAATGAACCCTTGTGTGGAATTTTTTGAAATGTTATATAAGCAGCAGGTGGGAAGAAATAGAGAGGACTCAGTTAGGTGGAGAGGCAGAATATTCTTCGTTAATTCCTTCTATTCCCGTTTGCTGAATGTAAGAAATAGCAACAAAAGAATGCATATTAAAATTGTTTAATATGCATATTAAAATTGTGTCTTGGAACGTGTGGGGCCTTAATGATGTCAACAAAAGAATGCTTATAAAAGGATTAATCAGGAGATGGAATCCGTCCATTGTTTGTTTACAAGAAACGAAATTGGAGAAGGTCGATGTGAGGATTATTGACAGATTTGGTGTGCTGAGAAGTGGACTGGGTGCATTTAGACTCGCTGGAGCTGCCGGGGGTTCTAGTTATGTGGGACGTAAGAGTTCTGGCCGATAGCCGATTCGGTGGTGGGTGAATTCTCGCTTCTTGTCTTCTCGAAAAATCGGATGATAATAAAGAGTGGCTTTTCACGTGGGTTTACGGGCCTTGTAATAATGCTATTAGGGAGAGACTTTGGGCGTAACTCGTGAATTCTAAAGCTAGATGGAATGTGCCTTGGTGTGTGGGGGTGATTTTAATGTGGTTAGATTTCCTCATGAACGTTCTAGTGCTCGCATCTATTCTAGTGAAATGATGAAGTTCAATGATTTTGTCAATGAGATGGAGTTGGTGGATCTTGCTTTGGTAGGGGGATTTCACGTGGTTTAGAAATGGGGAGCGCCATCAATTCTCGAGGATCGATAGATTCTTAATTTCGTGATTGGGAATGTTGCTTTGGTAATTCTGCAGTCCCGCCTTCCGAGATTATCTTCCGATCATGTGCCGTTGCTTCTTGAGTGTGATGGGGGATCTAAAGGGAGAACTCCTTTTCGATTTGAGAATATGTGGTTAAAGGAGCCCGGGTTTTTAGACGGGTTAAGGATAGATGGGATTCTTATTCGGTGATAGGTGATCCAAGCTTAGATTAGCTAGAAAACCGAAGTTGCTCAAGGAGGATTTAAAAGTTTGGAATAGAGAGATCTTCGGTAAGGTGGAGATTAAAATCAAATCAATTTCGTAAGAGATTTGCAGATCGGATGAGAAGGCAGTGGGCTGGTACACCGAACGAGGAAGAAGAATCACTTAGGTGCGCTTAAAGCAGAATTGAAAAGTCTTCTTATTCGTGAAGAGATCTGTTGGCGCCAAAAGTCGCGAGTTCGAGTGGTTAAAGGAGGGAGATAATAACACCAAATTCTTTCACAGATGGCAAAAATTCGTGGGCAGCAAAAATAATCAGATCTGTCCATTGATTGAAGGCGTGCAAATAGAGGATGAGGCTGATATTAGGGTGGGCATCGCGAATTTCTTTAGGCGCCGGTTTGAAGATAGTGGGGTTGGAGACCAAATTTGGATGGTGTGGGATTTGACAAGATTTGCCTTGAGGATTCGGCAGCCTTGAGCGCCCCTTTTCGATCGAGGAAGTGGCGGAGTGTCTGTAAGATGGAGGGAGATAAAGCCCCGTGCCCCGATGGATTTTCTATGGCTTTTTTTCAGCATTGTTGGGAGGTGATTAAAGGGGACATCATGGAGGTGTTTCAGTTCTTTCACTCTAGTTTGAGATTTGAGAAAAGCCTTAATGCTGCGTTTATAGCCTTGATTCCGAAAAGAGTGGAGCTACCGATCCGAAAGACTTCCGCCGATAAGTTTGGTTGGTGGCATTTACAAGTTGATATCCAAAGTGCTAGCTCAAAGAATGAAGAGGGTTATGGGGAGTATCATATCGGTGTCGCAACACGCCTTTGTGAAGGATAGACAGATTTTGGACGCCGTCCTTCATTGCCAATGAAGCTGTGGATGATAGGTTGAAAAGCGGGTCCTGTGGTTGTTGTGTAAGTTGGACATGAGAAGGCTTATGATAATGTGTGTTGGGATTTTTTGGTATATATGTTGGAAAGAATGGGTTTTGGTTTCAAGTGGATTCAATGGATCCGATTCTCGCATTTCAACGGTTCGCTTCTGTCTTGGTGAATGGCGAACCATCGGGATTTTTTCTAGCTCAAGAGGCTTGCGTCAAGGAGACCCTTTGTCCCCATTTTTGTTCATTGTGGTAATGGAGGCTCTTAGTAGGATGTTAGAGAGGGCAGCACAAGCGCATCTTATCGGTGGATTTAAGGTGGGAAGGAGAGGGGAGAGGGAGTTGTCGATTTCCCATCTTCTCTTTGCAGATGATACCTTAGTTTTTGTGGTGCGTATAAGGCTCGGTTGGGGAATCTTCGATTGGTTCTATTATTTTTTCAAGCGTTTCGGCCTTCGCATCAACATTTCTAAGAGTGAAATTATTCTGTAGGGGGTGGAGAATGTTGGGGATCTAGCAGCATTTTTGGTTGTAAGTATGCTGCTCTCCCTGTCTCTTATCTTGGGCTTCCCATAGGTGCTAAGTCTAAGAGCAGGCGTTATGGAATCCGGTGGTCGTGCGTTTCGAGAAGAGATTGGCGGGGTGGAAGCGTCAACTACTTTCCAAGGGGGAGATTAGTACCGATCAAGAACACTCTTGCTAACTTACCAACCTATTTCTTATCTCTTTTTGTGATTCCTGCCACAATTAGGAATAGATTAGAAAAGTTGGAAAGGGATTTTTTGTGGGAAAGGCAAACAGATGAGCATAAGTTTCATTTAGTGAATTGGGAAAAGGTGTGTTCGAGGGTTCGAGGAGGGGTCCGAACATTAGAAAATTGAAATTATTTAATATGGCTTTGTTGGGAAAGTGGGCGTGGCGATATCTCACCGATAAGGAGGCTTTGTGGAGGCAAGTGGTGGTTTGCAAGTATGGGGAAGGGGGTCATGGTTGGTTTCCTAACGAGGTCAATTCGGCTTATGGGGTAGGAGTCTGGCGTGGTATAAGGAGAGGGTGGAATTAATTTGAAAGATGCATTGCTTTTGAGGTTGGCAATGGGGCCTCGGTGAGGTTTTGGAAAGATAGATGGTGTGGGGACATTTGCTTGAGGGAGGCGTTTCAGAACTTATTTGAGCTTTCCACGGATAAGGATTGTAGAGTTAGCTCTATTTTATCTTTGGTGGAGGGTAAGCCTATTTGGAATCCCACGTTCAGAAGGAATTTTCATGATTGGGAGTTAGAGTCGGTTGTGCAGCTTTTTAGGATGCTTCAAAGAGCGTAAGATATACAGCCGACGGACAAGGTGGTTTGGAAAGGCTCGGGGCTCTCTTTTTCGAAGCTCGTATTATTTCAAGCTTCTCAACGGTGGTAGAGCTTCTTTTCCGTGGAGAGCAGTTTGGAGATCCAAGGCCCCTAAGAGAGTGGCTTTTTTTATGTGGGAAGCGACTCATGAAGCTATACTGACCGGGGATAATTTGCGGAAACGTAACATGGTTTTTGTTAATAGATGTTATATGTGTAAGGGGGATGCGGAGAGTGTAAATCATTTACTTCTTCACTGCCAAGTGGCTTTAGAGCTTTGGAACTTTGTGTTGGGAATGTTTAACATGTCTTGGGTCATGCCAAGATCGATCAGTGACCACGTCAGAGGCTGGAATAGGGGCCATCCGAAGAGGAGTAGTAGTTTATGGAGGACAGCTCTTTTGGGTGTGTGTTGGATTCTATGGAAGGAAAGAAATCATAGGGCTTTTGACAACGTGGAAATGTCAGTCCCGGAGTTGAAGAATTGGTTGTTTCGAACTCTTCATTTTTGGTGCTTCGAGGCTGATCACTCTGTTCCTAGATCCAACATAACTTTTGTAGATCTTGTAAATAGTATAGATATTGGTTAATCTTTGGGATGGTATACTTCTAGTGTACAAAGGACGCATCACCTCTTTTGATGCTTGATATATGATATTATTTACTTATCAAAAAAAAAAAAAAGAAATAGCAACTTCCAAGCTGTGGAAGTCCAAAGCTCCCAGTCATGTAGGTTTCTTTGCTTGGGAGGCTTGTCATGGAGCCATCTTAACTGGAGACAACTTGCGGGCTTCTCATAAGATCTACGTTAATTGGTGTTATATGTGCAAAAAGAGCGATTAAAGTGTGGATCATTTGCTTATTCACTGTCCCATGGCGACAGAATTATGGAATTGGATTTTTGGTCTGTTCGGAGTTGCCTGGGCTGGATCAGTTTTGGATTTATTCTTGAGCTGGTCCCTATATAAAAGGAGCATGAGAAATTCCTTATGGGAGGTTGCCCCGTTGGCGGTTTGTTGGATCATTTGGAAGGAAAGGAACAGGAGGGCTTTTGATAACGAGAAAGGGACTGTAGATAAGCTTAAAGATATTTGTTTGCGCATTATTTCTTCTTGGTGTCCTGAGTTAGTGGATCTATCCCAGACTCCTACTCCCTCTCTAGAAGAAATAGTGAATTCCTTACATCTCGAGTAGCTCGAGACCTCTTGTATTTTCACTATATTGTACATAGGCTGCGTCACTTGTTTTGACGCTCTTCGTATATAATACTTTTACTTATCAAAAAATAAATAAAAATATGTTTCTAAGGGCAAGATAGTCATTTGCACTTATACGGGCCGGTTTGGGGGTGGGGGTGGGTTGGAGCATTCCGGGAAAGGACCTATATCATCGGGGTTTGAAGAATGCTCCCTAAACCTGCAGCATTAGGAAAGGACACAAATCTGGTTATGGTATTCCATCAGGTCCAGTTAGAGGTGTAAAATGACCAGATGAGCACACTGAATTGGATCAGGGGTACATGTTTCAGCACATGTTTAAAAAGCAGGGGTAAAAAGAAATTTTGACTTGGCTCATAATCCAAGCTAAAGCACTAGAGAAATCAAAAGTAATTGAAAGAGTTCTTTTATTATAGTTCAAGAAAAAAGATGATAGTGTGCATCTAAATCTTCGTGCCTTTCTTCCTCTCCACAAACCTGCAAAACTTATTTGACTATACATTATAAAGTAGAGCAAATCTCATTTGATTGGTTAACAGTGCGAATATTATCATTTAACTGAGTTGTGTTACTTTGGTAGTGTAATTCTTTTATACTTGCATTAGTCAGAAAGTAGTAGTTGTCTTCCCTTGAGAAAATTTCAGAAACATCTCGGGTGACATTCTCTCGTTTTTGTCACGCATTGGCCGGAGAAAGAGTCTTAAGTATCCGTGAATTACATCTCTATATTTTCATGGTTAATATGTTGAGCAAGTAGTATTTGGTCTCCATAAAAAGGATTCATGGACATATTTACTCAGGAATTTGATAGGGCATGAGCATAGGCATGGGCAGGGCTTGCTTATGTAATTGCCGAATCTATGAAGATCCTGAAGAGAGAATTAGATTAGGAGAGTCAGATTGAGAGAAGTCATTAGCTTTCGAATTGAAAATTCTTCAGTTCCAGTAAGGGTTATGAAACACAGCATATATTTTCTTCTCTTTTATATGTGCTCTGCTGAAGTTCAGGAATTTATGTGATTTTTGTGGGTACATGTGTGATTGCTTGTGAATCCTCTTGACATCTTAACAAAATGCATTTTATTAGACCATGCAATATGTGCTGTGTACAAGCTTGGAGAAAAGTCCGCAGACCAATCCAATCCTTGGTAGAATTGACGTTAAGGCTGGGCATGGAGCCGGGCGTCCCACGAAGAAAGTGGTATACAGTTACCGTAGTCCCTTGTTTACTTGTTCTTGGTGTTTTGTTATGCCTGCTCTTAATTTGACAAAATATGTTTTGCAGATTGATGAATTTGCAGACTCGTTTAGCTTCATGGCGACAATGTTGGGTGCATCCTGGATAGATTAGATGACAATGGAAGAAGAAATTCAGGTAAATGCATCCTGGGACATCAAATTTATGATCAATAAGAGATCTATGTACATGGTAAAGTTCTGGTGGTTGAAACTGAATTTGAATTTGCCAATGCATCAGTTAACCGTTGAGTAATGTCCCAACCATTTTTCTCCCTCGATGCTAAAGAAAGGGTGGTGGTGATTTGGGGGCGGGGTTCAGTGGGTAGGTGGATTGGTCTATTCAGTATACAACTATTGTTCGAAAATTGAATTATCGATTGTTAGCTATTTTTGCGATAAAATAACTAAGGTCTTGAATTGGTGATCTTTATGATTCCTTGCATTGTTAATGTTGAAATTTACAGATGAATCAATATGACCTCCATGTAGCAATGAAAAAACCTGCCTTTTGGTTTTATTTAATTTGTTTAATCCATTTATCTTGTTTAATACCGCTAGATGAAAATTGTGTACTAAACAGTAAACAGGTACATGCGTCATGCGTGGCTGTATGGAAGCAAAATTGGTTGGCCATGGAGTTTTGTGTGTAGCTCATATGTTTTTGGCGCTGTCTGGATAGGTTTTTTTTTTTCTTTCTATTTTTATTATTATTTGTAATGATTAGAAGGATATGAAGGTGATCGAAAACTTTATTTTGATGATGTGGGAACAAGGTGATGTTAATAGAGGATACCTGATTTCTACTCCATCCGTTTTCAAATAATTATCCTCTTTAACTTGGCACACCGTTTTAAAAAAAAGTAATTACCGTATTATAAATATTGGTGTGTAATAAGTGGTTTCTTTTAATGACTTGAACATGTGGCTATAACTTAAGAAGGTAGAAAAAATAATGACAAGATGGTAAAATATTTTTAAAAAAAGGAAATTTTGATTTCTTTACAATTATTTTGGAACGGACAAAAACAGAAAGGGGATATATATTTAAAAACAGAGGGAGTAATTCTAATAACATGGTATCAATATTGTAATCAATATCAATATCTACTTTTGTTTTCCTTTATGATTTGAGTTTCTTTTTCTTTTTGTTTGGTCTCATTGACACTAAATTTTTCTGGCCAAATTTCTCTTCTTGTTTTCTTGTTTTTTGTTTTTGTTTTTGTTTTTGTTTTTGGTTTTTAATTTTTTCCTTCACAAGACAATTCTTCGTTAGCGCAACTGCAATTTTTTCCTTCACAAGACAAAACAGGGTTTCCACTTTCGACCTGAGCTGAATTCCCAAACATCTTTCTACTGTAATTTTGATTTCCTCAAAAGTTGTTCGCAACTGCACCAAAACACATGTGTACAGCTAAAATGTGCACAAGACAATTCTTCGTTAGCGCACTAATGTCAAATTTACTAATTGTCGACTGTACTTTATTTACGACAAATAAGGTAACTTTTATTCTTGTTTTCAATTATGAAATAGAATGGATACATACAGCCACTCAAAATTAGCGAAATATTATTTATAGAATAAAGTTTTTGATACACCATTGGTGTTTATTTTTTACATAAACGGTCTAATAATACGTTTTTTTGATAATATATATATATATATATATATTATAAAAAATACACTTACATTGATTCTTTATTACGTATTTTAAAAACATTTGATTAGTTGATAGAAGCTAACTTTTAAACAACTATATACTTGATTTTTATATTTAGAAAAAAGTTAGAATGTCAGTTAATATCATCTATGATATGAATCAAACAAATTCTTACGTTGTTTTATTGTATAATAGTGTTTTTTTAGGCGATTGTGTAAATTTCAAATTTACACCGTTGGTGTATAAAAATTAAATCCTCATAGCCTAGCCTCCCTAAAGTTTGAAAACTCTAAAATTAGGGTTTATGATTAGGATTATATGGTTTTTATGGTTAGGGTTTAGCGTTAGCTAGGGGTTATAATTTATTGTTTAGGACTTAGGCTTCAAGTTTACATTGGATGTGATCATATGCCACAATTTTGTATGCAGTCATGTACTTAATTGTTTCCATGATCTTTGCTATTTTGAGTTTGAAAGTGTTTGGTACATATGGATTTCAGTTGAGCTGAGTCGAGTATTGACTGTATTGCAGGGCCGGCCCAACCGTTATGGAGGCCTAAAGCGAATTATAAAATTAGGCTTTTTTAAAGTAAACAATATTTTTTATTAAAATTATTACATTTTTATTTAAAATTTATCTTTCGTTCTTTTTGAGATGCAAAATCATTTATTAAATTATTGTAATCGATTTCAATTAACAATTCTTTTTCAATATATAATAAAGCTAGTCCACTTAATATTTGTTGAGACATTGCTGATCTTAGGTAAGATTTTATTTATTTTAGATTAGAAAAACTCATTTCTGCCGAATCAAGGCCTACGGGAATTGTTAGCATTATTCGATTTCCGCATTTGGAAAAGAATCAACCCTTAATATATAATTAAGTATGTCCTTTGGTGTATCATTCTTCACTTGTATAATTTTTCTTAAAATTTTTAATTCCATAAATAGATTTAATCCCTCGATATCAGAGTTGTCATTATGTTTTAATGAATTTTCAAGGTTAAGACAATGTTCTTTCAAATTTTCATTATTCAATTACCTTAATTTCTCAATGCTAAATAAAAAATCAAAAATATCTTGATACATTTTAAATTGTTCAAATCTACTTTGAAATGAAGATATTATTTTATCTAATATGTACAAGATATTTTTGGTTTTTTATTTAGTTTAGTTGTTTAGGAAATCTAATAGTCACACTTAATACTAGAGGTGACAAAATGGGTGTTATAAATAATCATGGGTTGATCTATTATCCATAATAGATTAATCCATCATAACACTCATTTTACCACCCCTACCTAATACTAATAGTAAAAAATAAAATAAAATTGAGGCCTCCTATTTACCGAGGCCTAAAGCCCTAGTTTACTTATCCTTACCCTTGGGCCGGCCCTGCTGTATTGGGAATTGAGCTGACTTTGGAACTCGATCGAGTACGGAGTATATAATAAGTTAAAAACTACACTAAAACACTCATTAGCGAGTAATGCTAGGGACACTTTAAGCAACATTACCTGCATGATGTAGTTTTGGTTGTTGTCCAAGGACTATGCGCTGACTTAATTTTAAGTGGTGTGGTAACCTCTATATATGACGCTCAACAAAGGTAACAGCGGTTTAGTTTGCATCGGGGTTCAGCAATTCATCAGGTAAAACAAAATTACTACGCACGACACAAACGCTATAGGCGCATCATATATAGTCCTTCTCCTGCAGAAATGAATAATATTGTATCTAGCTCACGTCAATACTGTATTTTCACCGAAACATGATCAAATGCAAACCATTACAAATTTCCTTTGTGGCATAGAGAAAAAGGACAAGGATATACAGTTGAAACCTAAAAAACGTGACCGATATTAAGAGACTAAGAGTATACCTGATAGCAATTGATTTTATAGTTTGAACCACTGGTTGGCCGGCCATGAAAGAGAAGGGAAATTAGCAGCATGTCAACTAAAGGTCATGCATGCTTGTATACGTTAATGTACTTGTCAAGCCACGGTTGATTATCTAACAAGCTTGAAAATTTGTTTAAGCTCAATCTCAAACAAGCTTTTATTGAAACGAATCCGAGTTGAGCTCGAGTAGCATATATGGTTCATTGTACAATTTGTCCTTTACATTCGTTGCTCTCGCAAGAAGTAGACACAGGCATGCATACAACATTCCCCAATGAATGATTTATGTGTTCACCTCGCCTTAATTTTGTTGACCCAAACACAGACTTATAATAAGACCAATTAATGGGCTCAGTCAAAAGGTTGAAATCGAAGTAATGATACCAAGGTTAGACCGATACACAAATGGCTTCATCAGTCCATTGTACTTGGGATTCCATGTTGACACGAGAAACCCCTTATATGAGCTCAGAACTCAGAACTCAGAACTCAGAACTCAGAACAAGGAGGCCAACGTTCGGGCATCGAAAGCGGCAACGCGGAGATGCAGTGGATGTTTATTATACTCTATTGCCACTCTCATTTCAGTCCTTAAAACTGCAAAAGCCATCATTTTTGCTGTTTTAATCATTTCGTCTACCCTGCATAAAAATAAAGTTAGTTATCTAACAGTGATATGATATCCAAGCTTTTACTAGTACCTAATGTTCCACCTGGTGAGCAACCAAGTGTTGAGAGTAGGCATAACTATATAATTTTGATTTTACATGCTTTGACATGTCAATTGAGTGTCTTTTTTTGAACGATAAAAAGATTTATAGTGTGTTGTCCTAGCCTCTTTAGTTTGTTCGTAAAGAGAGATTCTCCCTCCGTTCCGAATCAATATTATTTCTCAATCAATCATTAAAGCCTCAATTGGATAAATTCACGTATTCCATTGTACTATTCTGAGATATTCCACTTTAATAGTCAATTTTCAACAAATTATTTTTATTATCTCCATAACATTTCAACTTTATCCTCACATTTGCTAATAACATATTGATTGTACTTAAACATTTTTTTTGTAATCAACATTGCTAGTCTTACAACTACTTCTATAACTTTTTCTACAACTAAGCTTTGAAGAAGGGTAAAATTGTCTTTGTTCAAAACATTTTTTCCCAATTCAAGGCTTAGTTGTAAGGAAAGTTGTAGGATTAGTGGTAATGATATCATTTTCCTTTTGGCAATTATGACCAACTTTAATGCTAGTTATATATTTCCTAATAATTAGACTTTTCAAATATGGACTCATTGGGTGAAATTGAAGGAGAATAAACATTTTCTTTATACACTTTTTGTACTTATATTAAGGCATTGATTGATTGACCATATAAAACTTTATTAATGATATAGACGACATAGGTCCATTTATTGATGATGGATATTTGTAAAGGCAAGAATTTGGATAAGATGATTTTATAAATATTTTTTATAAGATGGATCTTTCTTAGTCAACCACTGTGTATTGATAAATTGAACTGTGAGAAAGTGAAACTCCGTTTTATAAATAAAGATTTACCCGTTTAAAAATAGAATAAGAGCTGTACAACTTTCAATTAAGACACTACACTACACAATGCAATTGCAATGTATGAAGCATCATGTACTAGTAAAATATGATGCCATTTGCGTGCCATAGTTGAAAAAGTGGAATGTTAATTGTTAGCAATTGGGCTTGTGGCTCGGTTATTTACTTCGCTCACATCGAATATATTTATATTATTAAAAGATAATTAATTTCCTAATACGAAGGGGTTTGAGATTGACTAAAACCCTAACACAGAACAACACCTTCTAAGAGTGGCCGCCCCCTTTCCTCTCTCTCCTAATACTATCTCACCAAATAGTACTCTCTCTAGCCTAACAACCATCAAGAGATTTGAATTTACGATATAAACCAGAATTGATATTCGTACGACGTGATATCAATCCGATGAGAGAGACTTGCAGGATCTTTGATCGTGACATACGAAGATCGTAGCTCAAGCAGAAAGTCTTCCGCTTCGCTCAAAGTTCAAGTTCACACGAGGTAACTCATGATTACTTTTAGTTAACGAACTTGATTGTATGATATATGCATAGATATATCCTTTATTAATATTAAAAAATATATCATCAACTGCTAAAATTTTAATTTGTGTGCAGAAACTAAATTAAGCTACAAGGCATGACTCATAAACTAAGCCCATAGAACAATTAGTTCAAACAACCTTATTGCAATTTGCTAACAAAGAGGGGTTTATACGGAAGATTTGAAATAGTTGGCAGGACCATGTAACTTATCCTAGATCTGTGGAAGACAAATTTAAATAAAGAATACCAAGATAAAAATCTTGAAAAGGAAATCTATAAAAAAAGCCCAATGACGACATAATCAACCCAGAATGGCAACACTATATTTTTTTTCCTTTTGACATGAAACTTATTTGGGACTCGCTCCGTCCCTAAATTATCGTTTTTTTTAATTTTTCATCCGTTTTAAAATAATTATTCAGTTTAAAACTTACTTTTTTAGAACATCACTTTTACCACTTTACCTTTACTTTTTTCACTCTACTTTAATTATGGTCACATACACATGAGCTTTAAAGGAAACTACACATTAAACCAATATAAATAATCAAATCAATTACGTCAACTAGGGCGATTATTTAGGGATGGATGGAGTATTATTTTCGTATAACATAGGAAACTGAAGCTGTTGTCATAATTACGCTAAGCTGTCTCTCGATCACCTTCCTAACCGACACTGCAATTTTCTTTGGTTTCTATATAAGTGTTTCACCAGCGGCATTGATTAGGTGAAGACCGCCGCCTTTTAAGCAAATCATTACCCTACCCACATACCGTATACCCTATATTTACTTCATAGTTGTTCCACTTGAAACACACACACACAGTACACCTTCTTCACAAACACAAGCTATGGGTTCTGAATGCATTATAGATGAGCCAATACAGACTTTGCACTACCCATCAGCACGAAGAGACGACTCGGCTTTTGATAACTACCATGGCGTTCGCATCTCTGATCCTTATCGATGGTATGTTCACTTAATTTACATATTATTATAATGTGTAAATGTGTATGGTTTTTGTATCCATTGTTGACGGTAGCTTTATATTAAGTTTAAGTGAGGAGACACTTGAACTAGTTTGAGTCAAGTGATAAAGTGTGGAACTACCATAACCTCTTTCATAATAATGATAATAAATAAAAAATATTTGACCTGTGAGAGTTCGGAGGCTCCCTCGTAAATCTTTTGGATATTATAAGTTTGCTTAATTATTAATCGAGGAGAAACACACTATAGCTGGGGGTGTACATATATATATAGAAGATTAAAACAAAAGATATGTATATATATATTAATTATTAGGTTTTGTTCATGTGGATTAGTAGCTAATATATACGTGCTAAATTTAAATATAGGCTTGAAGATCCAGAGTCGGAAGAGGTGAAATTTTTTGTAGAAAATCAAGTGAAATTGACGGAAAACGTGCTTGAAAAGTGTGAAACGCGACAAAGGCTTCATGCAAAGCTTACAAAATCATTCAATTATCCGCGATATAGTGCTCCTCTTAAGAAAGGTGACAAGTACTTGTACTTCCACAATACCGGCCTTCAACCTCAAAACGTCCTTTATATTCAGGTTGGTTAAGTAATTGATTGATTTAATATTTATTTGGTGATAATTAATTTGTTTCTTAATTGAATTGAATTAACAGGATAGTTTGGATGGAGAGGCAAAAGTTTTGTTGGATCCGAACGGGATGAGCGATGATGGGACGGTGGCACTAAAGGCGTTTAGAGTTAGCAATGACGCCAAGTACTTGGCTTACGGTCTCAGTTCGAGTGGAAGCGATTGGATTACCATCAAAGTCATCCACATCCCTCACATGCTTGTTTACCCCGACACTCTTTCTTGGGTAAAACTCTTTCATTATATTTTAGAATGGGTGTAAATCGAAACCATCTTGGGTCGGGTCGGGTTGGCCTGATCAATCTTTTCAAGTGAGTTCAACGTTAAATTCGAGGGAGTGCATCCAACTGAAAAGACTAATATGTCCCTGCATCCAAAATGCTTCGAAGAAGCAGCCCATTAAAGCCCTTTGAATTGCTGTTTTCGACTCAATTATAGTACGGAGTATTTGTTTTTTTCTTTGTCTCAGGTCAAATTTACGTCAATCAGCTGGACCCATGATAACAAAGGGTTTTTCTACAGCCGCTACCCTTCTCCCAAGTAAGTCTTAATCATCTCCACCCTACATTTATTTACTAGGTAATTAAGAGCAACTCCAATGGGCTTTGGGTAAAGCTTTACCAGCATGCTCTAAAGCTTTATCACTCCAAAATTGCAACAGCTTCAAGGCCTTGGATCGGTTTAAAGCTGCCATGTCATTACTTTTTTTTTGAAGGTTACAGGCTTACAGCAGCATATAAGGAAGTTATTTCTTGGACCGGTATGGATAAAAATGTTTTTTTAAAAGACAAAATTAAAAAAATGTATAAATTATCTGTTGGAAATATTATATTTTTTAATTATTTTTTATGTTTTAAAAAGATACATTTATTTTTGAAAATAAATATATATATATTGACAAAGAATAATAAATTTAGTATTGGGTCTACGCTATAAAGCTCTTATAAGTTTATGTATAATGAATAATAAGTTTATAGAAAAAAAAAATTATAAGTTGATGAGGTAACACCGTAACATGATGTGGCAGGAGGGATAAACCTTTTGATGCGTTTATTTTTGTGGATGCCCTAATAAAATTTCAATCTTTGAATACTACATTAACTAAACAATTAATTGATTGCATCTTTTTGAATTTCGTAAATACAATTGAATGTATATAAGTCTTCGGTCAAAATTGGATGTAGTTGGTTAAAGAAGTGGAAAATTGTTTTAGAATTTAGGGAGTATGAATTTTGGCCATAGTGTGTGTTGATAGACGAAATTTGAATTGTATGAGGGTATGGAGGACTGCATAGGAGGTTGCGAGGTGATGATGTTTTGGGAGGCTGGTGAGGGAGTATGGCTGGCAGCAAGAGCTATGGTGGTGTGGTTGGTATTGCTCGAGTATTTTTGCTGCAAAGTCTCTTTTTGGAGAAGAAGATCTTTAAGGTCCTTGATAGATGTAGTGTTTTGGGAATTCTGGACCGTGACAAACTCCTTATATGATGATCCTAAGCCACCAAGAACACGATGCTTTAAGGTTTGAAGAGATCTCCAGCTTTGGTGAGAGAGTTAGCTAAGGTCTTGGCTCGAAGGATATAGGCTTTAATGGTCATGTCGGAGGTTTGGTGGAGGTCATGAAAATCATCCTGAAGTTTTTGAAGGTGGATAAGGGAGGTAACACCAAACTCTTTCCCTAACAGGACCCAAGCTTCAAGAGACGTTTTGCAAGGAATAACATACGGATGAACATCAGCCGTCACCGTAGCATAAAGTATTTATATGCGGGGTTGATGGTGGACCGATTTTCAAGATGCTTAACAGGAGGAGGGCTATCTTCAATGGTGAAGATTAGCTTATGCATATGGAGAACAGAGGTGAAAAGTGAACACCAATTAGGATAGTTATTGGTGTTGAGATGGCAATGAGCCATGGACTGAATATTAAAAAATATAGGAAGAGAGGCAGGTGAAGAAGTTCCAGACATGTTGGTGTTGGTTTGATCTACTACTCCGGAATTTTTCAAAGCATTTACAGAGTCCCCCATGGTCTCGCTATGCTCTGATACCATATTAAAATTAATAAAGGTTAAACGGATTACTAAACAAACAAGAAAAATAAATAACAGAATAGAGAAGACTTTAATTTTTTCTTTTAAATGTGATTCAGCATTAATGATCTTATTGTTCTTTTTAGGGAGGGAGGAAAATTGGATGCTGGGACGGAGACCAATGCTAATCTTAATCATGAGCTGTATTACCATTTCTTGGGTACCAATCAGTCTGAAGATATTTTATGTTGGAAAATTCCTGACAATCCGACATATATGCTCGATGCATTACTATCGGAGGATGGGAAGGTGATATGCTCTTTTCTTTATTTATGCCTCATCCTTGTTTTGATGCGCATTGTTATCTTTTACACAACTTAATTTTCATGGCACTGCATATGCCTGATCCTTGTTTGCCTCTCCATATCTTATGCAGTATCTTCATCTTGATATCTATGAGGGTGCTCGGCCATCCAACAAATTCTATTGCTGTGATATTTCTTCTTTACCCAATGGACTCCAAGGTCATAGGGGAAATGGGCTGCTTCCGTTTGTTAAGGTTGTTGACAATTTTGACGCAAAATATGAAGCCATTGCAAATGATGACACAGTCTTCACCTTTCTGACTAACAAAGATGCTCCAAAATACAAGTTAGTCCGTGTGGATCTAAAGGAACCAAGTATTTGGACTGAAGTCATCCAAGAAGCTGAAAACGATGTGCTCGAGTCAGTTGTGCCTGTCAATGGAAATCAAATGATAGTGAGTTATTTGAGTGACTGCAAACACGTGCTACAGTTGAGGGACTTGAAAACGGGTAATTTGCTGCATCAGTTGCCAATTGACATAGGCAGTGTAAATCAAATTTGCGCTATGCGCAAAGACAGCACATTTTTTATTCGGTTTCACAGCTTCCTCACTCCCGGTGTCATTTATCAGTGCAATTTAGAGAGCGGGGTTCCGGAAATGAGAGTATTCCGAGAGATATTGGTTCCTGGATTTGACCGGACAGAGTATCATGCTAATCAGGTAAGCAGCTTTTGATTCCATTTGTGCTTCGGTTAGCACATACATGTGTGCGCATTGCAATCTATTTCATGTTTAATTATGGCTGCCCACTTTTAGGTTTTTGCGCATAGCAAGGATGGTACCCTGATACCAATGTTCATTGTGGCGAGAAAGAATATTCGTCTGGATGGATCAAACCCCTGCTTGTTATATGCATATGGTGGATTTGGTGCGAGTATCACCCCATCATTTAGCATTAGTCGTATTGTACTTGCAAGGCATTTAGGGGCTGTATTTTGCGAAGCTAATATTCGTGGTGGTGGGGAGTACGGAGAAGAATGGCATAAGGCCGGTTCCCTTTCCAAAAAGCAGAATTGCTTTGACGACTTTATTTCTGCTGCTGAATATCTTGTTTCTGCTGGTTATACCCATCCTAGCAAGTTGTGTATTGAAGGTGAAAGTAATGGTGGGATTCTTATCGGTGCTTGCATCAATCAGGTACCGTACTATTTATGCATTTCCCGTTGGGTTTTGACTACATCTTATTACCAATTGGTATAATCTTGTATAGTTGATATAAATTTGGGTTTAGCAGAGACCTGATCTGTTTGGCTGTGCTCTTGCTCATGTTGGTGTTATGGATATGCTAAGATATCACAAATTTACCATAGGTGAGTCACCATCTGTTGATCTCTTTATCTGCTAGAGTTCTTTTTGTTTCATGGAAACTGATTTCCAAAAAAAAATTAAAAAATTCCACGTCTTTCTGAGCTTGGTAGTTTCAGGAAATTGTAACTGCAAGTCGACGGAAAATCGCCATATCTTTTAAATAAAATGATTTATGGTTTGGAGGTCTGGAAGTCATTTTCCACCAAATGAACCTCTCCGGCCTCTCTCTCCAAGTTTTGTTGCTGATTAACTATTTTCAAAGTTAATTTTTCTTTTGTTTCATTGAAAATGACTTGCGTAAAATATTGTAAGGCCAATTTTTCAATGTGTTAGCCAAACATAAGAAAATAGAGTGATTCTACATGAAAATGGCTTCTGGCTATCATTTTCCGCAAGTTGTATTCTAGAAAACAAATGGAGCCTAAGCCAATCTTCAATTATATCTTGATGTCTTTTTCCCTTTTCTCTAGGCCATGCATGGGTCTCTGAGTTTGGCTGTTCGGATAAGGAGGAAGAGTTCCACTGGCTAATCAAGTGAGTGATCAATAATTGACAAAAATGCTATTTCAACCCGTCCATTCCTTCTAATTGTATTTTTCCTTCTGTGGCTGAAATTTTTGAGACCAAGGGTTTGACTACAGATTATCTTCTTCATTTTGTAAGTTACATATAAGCTCTACCATTTCTTTAACTTGAGATGCTTTTGTTAGGTACTCGCCGCTACACAATGTCAAGAGACCATGGGAAAGTTTTCCTGTCATGGCTTCTCAGTACCCACCTACAATGCTGTTGACAGCTGATCATGATGACCGGGTTGTGCCATTACACTCACTGAAATTATTGGCGGTGCGTGTCATTAAACCAAATTTTACATCTCGTATTTTGTTTGTTGTATATCAAACTATTTTGTAATATCTTCCTTCTCCCTTTGCTAACGTAAATGTTTCTTTTAACATTTTGTAGACCATGCAATATGAGCTATGTACAAGCTTGGAGAAAAGCCCACAGACCAACCCAATCGTTGGTCGCATTGATTGTAAGGCTGGCCATGGATGTGGACGTCCGACTCAGAAAGTGGTATGCATTTAACTTTACTTTCGATCAGTCGCTTATTAATAACCTTGTTGGAGCTAGGTCTGTTGACAAAGTAGACTGAACTTTGATACAATTTGTACTGCAGATTGATGCATGTGCTGACCGGTATAGCTTCATGGCGAAGATGCTGGGTGCGTCGTGGATTCATTAGTCCTAGACAGAATAACTAAACTAAGTACTGTAACATATTTACAAAAGCTTAATGCCGTTGATATACGCTAATCTCTACAAAAGCTTTCAGGATTTTGCGCTTTTCTTTGCGAGAACAAACTAGAGTATTAGCAAGAAAACACCGGCCTGAGATTTTGAGAGCCCTAGGCAAATTCAATAAATGGGGCCCCTACTATATACATGTTAATATTAAAAGTTTTGGTTCGAGACCATATTAATTGTTTTTCGTTTTGTTTTTTTTTTCTCACACCCATATTTTAAATTTCTTTTAAAAGCTAACAAAACATTAAGCATTTTTTTTTAAAAAAAGAAGACATCAATAAACAATACACTTTTATAGCCACACTAACTAATAAATATTTAAACACAAAATTATTCACAATAAAAAATACTCCCTCCGTCTCAAAGTTGTCTTGTTTGATCCGACACATGGATTAATGAAAAACAATTAACTTCATTATTAATATTGGTATGATGTATAGTTTTCTTTAAAATCCATATTCATGTGGCTCATAATTAAAGTAAGAGGAACAATTAAAAATTGAAAAATAAAAGTATTGTCCTAAAAAAAATAAAATTAACAAAATAATCAGCCATATCAAATTATTATTTATTTATTATGTAGAAAGTAAGATTAAGGGGCCCTTTTTTGTTGTAAAAAATCGGGGACCCTAGGCGGGTGCCTAGTGAGCCTATGCTCAGGGCCGGCCCTGAGAAAACAAGTCAAAAACTCAAAATCTAATCTTCTTCCTCGATAGAGCGAGAAATCTTGTTGAAGATGATCATCCTTCATAGAGCGAGAAATCCACACCAAGACAGCTTATGAGTTATGAATGTGATTAATCATGAGCCCATAGCAAGTCCAGATCAGTGACAGTAAGCTAGCTATATAGAAAAAGAGTTGGCTAAAATGAAATTAAATACGATCAGAGCTCATATAATTGTAGAAATCTTCTATATAAAGACTTTGAAAACCAACATCGTTTTCTAACCAATATATCATACATCTCTTCTATTGGTAATAATAATATTCTTAAAACCAACATCAATTTCTAATCAATGTGGGATACATCTTTTCTATTGATAGAATGCTCTGTAACCAATATGAGATACATGTATCTATTCTATTTGTAGTAAGAAATCTTTAATCTAAGGACTTTTTAAACTAACATTTCTTTTTAAATAATGTGATATACATATATTTTATTGGTAATAAAAGTAGAAGTCTTTAATATAAGACTTTTAAAACTAACATCTCTTTCTAAATAATGTAAAATACATCTCTTCTATGGTGATTGAAGGATATATATATATATATATATATATATATATACACATATATCATACAAGTTGCTTAAAATACACATATATACACACATAAAAGTTTAAAAGTTCAAATAATCCCTTTTTCTCACACAATTCTTTAAATTGATCAGATAAATATTTATGTCCCTGGTCAGTTCTAAAAGTTTTTAAACTTTTATCCTTTTGATTCTCAACCTCTGCGAGAAATTGCTTAAAATACTTAAGAGCTTCATCGCAGTGAGAAATAAGGTAAACATAACCATAGCGTGTGTAGTAATCGATAAAAGTGAGAAAATATGAAGCTCCATGACGTGCCTTAACATTTATTGGTCCGCAAATGTCTGAATGGACTAACTCTAATGGATGTGTGGCTCTTTTTGCCTTACCAAAAGGCTTTCGGCAAGCTTTTCCTGCCAAACAAGATTAACACAAGGGTAGGTTAACTTTGGTGAGAGACCCCAATAGGCCTTCTCTAGCCAACCTAGTCATCCTATCTTTTCCTATATGTCCAAGTCTAGCATTCCATAACTCGGAATTAGAATCATCATAAACCATACAAGAAGAAGAATTAACAGAAGAATTATGGGAATCCAACAAATCTAATTTAAAGAAATTATCTGACAAAAAATCATGCCCCAAAATCTCATCACCAAAACACATATCCAAGTGATCATTACTAAAATTAAAAGAATATCCATGTCCTAGCAATTGTACTACTGATAATAGATTATGTCTAATTCCAGGTGCAAAAAGAACTTCATGAAGAGTCAATGTGGGTCCACTCCGCAGTTGAAGTTGGTATGAGCCAACTCCTTTAACTTCAACAGACGAACTGTTTCCCATGAAAATTCTTCTTGTACCCGCAGGAACTTTTCGATAATCTACAAATCATCCTCGATCCATCGTCACATATTTGGTTGAGCCTGATTCTACAATCCACACAGGGAGAGAGTCAGCTAATAAAACATGAGAGCAAACATAACTTTACATGAAGATTAAGGGATACCTTCTTGGGCTCAGGACAAGTCCGAGCAAAATGACTCAAGGTACCACATTTGTAGCACTTCTGCTTAGCAATATTCTTTTTGCCTCTTCGGCGTTTAACAATCTTGTCACTTTTGGGATCTAAATTCTAAGTCTTCTTGCCTTTAACTTGTTTCTTGCGTTGCTGATCGATGTATTTTATACGTCGATTTTATATACTTCTATGACTTAAATTATGCTATTTCACGAGGCTTTTGGCTACTAATATATGTTTTCGGTGAGTTTTGTAAGTTTCAGGGTTATTTGTGAAAATATGCGAAACTCCAGGGTTTTAAGTGCAAATTTCAAGAAGAGCCAAAAGAAGAAAAATGAAGACTGTCAACACTGGACACCTTGCGGACGCAAGGTGCCTCAGACCTTGCGACCGCAAGGTAGGCAGTACGGGTCAGAAAGGCAGCAACCGAGAATTCCAAAGGCCGGACATACTGGAGACCTTACGGACGCAAGGTACCCAACACCTTGCGACCGCAAGGTAGTCAGAATGCTTGATTTTCGGATTTTCACACAGTCATTCGATTGGATTACAACTCCCGAGTATATATAGAAGTCAGATACCGAGCCAAAGTAGGGGAGGACGGCTGAAAGCTCTCTTTAGGTAGATTTTAGGTAGTTTTTAGATTGTATAACATAGTTAGATTTTGTAATTTCAACATTGAAGATCAAATCATGTATCCGATCATCTCAATGTGCTGTTCATTGTCTATGATGAACTAAATCATCCATAATCTAGGAGGTGGGAGGTAACTTGTATCAAATTTATGTTTTGATTCTTATTTATGTTTATTCAATGCTTGTTGATTGTGTTGTTTATCAATCCCTCTATTATTTTGCTTTGAACAAATGAATGTAATTGCAAATAATAAAGGCTAAGAGGTGCGGATAACTGCATGACCAATGTGCATATGTCGTACACTGGCTCACCAACACAATAAATTGGACCTATCGATGCACGAGAGTGATAAGTTAGGACCAGGTTCATACATGATCTAGGTGACAGATAGATCATTAATCTAGTGATGACACTAGATTGACAGTTCTCGTGCTTAGGATATAGAATGGATGAATTTTACGGGATGGAGGCTGAACCAATTGTTCAACAGACTATATCTATTTTTAGTGAACGAACCCAAGACATTGAATGATAATTATTATGAATTAAACATAAAGGTGATACAAGTGAAACTCAGAATCCTAGATTGTCACCCACCATAAGATCTTCATATCTGTTATTACTGTCTAATTAGTTAAACATCTATAAATAGTAGTTTAGAGTAGAATTAAATATAAAACCCCCTTTAGATTAATAATTTGCTATCAATAAATTGCACTGTTCGTGATCACTTGTCTCTGTGGGTTCGACCCTTGCTTCCAATACTATTCTATAATAGTCTTGTTCACTTGCAAGGAAAAAGATTAAATAAAACATCAATCAGTTGCCCATGTGGCTTGCGCGAACCCTCAAGGGAAATAAGAACAAGATCACGAGTCGCAACACTTATCGCGCGATTCGCTTCATGACACTCAGCCTCAAGCTCAACATGGCGGGATACATCTGCAAAAGTCTGAATGGAGTCCGTATGAGTCAGAATACGCCTCAAACTACTCCAAGAGTCAGGCAGTGAATGAATCACTACTTGAACTTGTTGTTCATCAGATAAGATAGAACCAGTAGCCTTAAACTCACGAATCATTCCGGACATCTCACGTAGTTGTTCAAGAATGTTACGTTTCTGATCAATCTTATAGCTTTCAAACTTGTAAGTCAAAGCCCTCAACTTTGTAGCATAAGTATTCCCATAAATGTGCTTAAAGTCGTCCCACATTTGTTTTGCAGTCAGGCAATCCTCAAATTCGCCAATCAGATCATTATGCATGTTACTTAACATAGTAAAACGTGCACATCGATCTTTCTTTTTTCATTTAAGGAATTCCTGCATTTTCCGACGATGCTGGGTGATGGTCAAATTACCCATTTCTGGTTCTACCATCATAGTATCTAGGTTATCAAGAACCTCTTGCTCATTTGGCAAATATGTGATTTTTCTTTGCCAAACACTATAGTTGATGCCATCCAATTTCTCACCCTTGTAAGGTCAGCGATTACATTCTTAGAAGCTATTTCACTACAATTTATTGCAAAAACTAAGACATAAGCATATATATATTTCGATTCACTTTTGTTCTAAAAAATCAATTACTAAATATAATCACATCATACATGCGAGGGAAAATTCGCGAGGCTCGTAATCACAACCAAAGTATGCACAACGTGAAAATATTCATAAATTGATAATTTAAACAAAAGAAATAAGATAGAACAAATCTATCAACCACATGATACATAAATATTTTCACTACTGAAAATAAAATTATTGGGTCTTGTATAGTCCCAATCGCAATTTTAGAGCCCAAAACGACAATTAATTATGCTAAAAATGACTTTAAAATAGTTTAAAATCACAAAGAATTTTAAAAAATTTCAGAATTGTCCCAAATAGCCTTAAACAGTCACAAAATGACAAAACAAGCCCTGGATATTATTTTTAAATTTTTTATAAATCAAAAAATAAGTTTTTATACACTGAAAAAGCCAAAATAAATACTTATAGGCTGAATTGACCAAAACAAAGGCCACCATTGGACTCAGAAGGCCAAAAAACATCCAAACGCATCGGCCGTTTCAAAAACGGAGTTCAGGAAGCCTATTTTTCAACCCGGAAAATCGATTCGCGAACGTGATCCGCGAGCTAACTTCATGAGGCCATAAAACGTTCATTTTAAGTCCAAATTAAGCATATAATATGTCGTTGGAAAGCCCTCGCGGAGTACTACAAGCAAAGACCATAAAAAACGGTTTTACAAAAAATAAACATGTCAAAACAGCATGCAAAGTTTTGGAAAAATCAATTTTCAACAAAACTTAGGTTTGCGATATTTTGAAAAATACCCAACGGATTTCAACGAGAATTTAGTATGTTGTTTGACTCGTCATAGGGAACTCAGACATATAAATTTTTCTCAAAAATAAAAACGTTTTACACATAAAATAATAAAACTCATTTGGTTTGTTATCGAGTAAAACTTTTAAACAAACCCAAAATCAAAAACATGCAATTCATGGCATAACGAAACGAGCAATCAAACATATAGGCTCTGATACCAATGAAGGATATATATATATATATATATATATATATATATATATATATATATATCATACAAGTTTGTTATCAACAAGTAATCATGAGTTACCTCGTACGAACTTTAACTTTGAGCGAAGCGGAAGACTTTCTGCTTGAACTATAATCTTCGTATGTCACGATCAACAATCCTACAAGTCTCTCTCGTCAGATTGATATCACATAGCACGAATATCAATCACTGGTTCACACCGCAAATCCAAACCTCTTGATGGTTAGACTAGAGGGAGTATTTGGTGAGATAGAATATAGGAGAGAGAGAGAGAGAGAGAGAGCGGCCACATCTTCAAATTAACAATATTATGAATATTTATTTTTTTCGAAGTAAGGTCACTTAATTTGAAAATGAGATTTCCATTTTGTTTTAAGTTTGTATAAAAAATAAATATAATGAATGAAATTTCTTTAATTATTAATTAGATTTTGAAATCTTTAATTCTATTTATCCTCCTACTAGGTACGATAATACACTATTAAAAAAAAGGAGGGTCTATTTTCACTGCAATTTTTACTTATCCAATACTTTACTATTTATTGCATCAATAAAACATATGTTTGGACATAATTACCCCTTAATTATTTGCCTTTGTTAAGTTATCTAACAATGTTACCTACATAATTTTCTAAGTAAAAAAATATCAAATGATATTTGGTTACCGTCCACATAAATAACATGATTATTTATTTTTTTTATTTTTCCTAAATGTTATATCCATAAAATTCGTGGCTAGAGTCACGTTACATAATAAAAAACTAATATAAAAATCTATCAACCGAATATTAAGGAAACGTGGGATCGTTATTTACTGAAATAAAAAAAATAAGAATTAGATGAATTACCGGTTATAATTTTTAAAAATTATCCAATAGTAAAATCATATTTTGATACTATATAGTAAATCTTTGTATATTTTGCCTACCATAACAATTGATTCTAAATATTAACTATGAATAGATTAACCGATAATCAATTCAATACCAACCATATTATTATTATTGAATTTATGTTAATACAAAATAATGTTTAAATCAAATTAATATTTTATTATATTAACGAAATATCACATAATCCCTTCGTTTAAATAATTTTCTTCCTTTTTTTTTTTTCTATTCTAAAATAATTGTTTTCTAAAATAATCCCTTTGTTTTCTTTTTCCTTTTTAAAAAAACACTTTACCACTGTAACGTCCTGAGCCCGAGGGCCCGGTCCGCTACGCGTAGCCCACACACTAGCCCACTGAGCACGCAGGATCTTCGGTCATCAGATCCACCACAAGCCAACCCAAAAGTTCATAGATGATGTTGGTACCGAGAGGTAGTGTGTGGCCACCTTATAAATCGAACACAATTCCCACACCTACCCGATGTGGGATGGGGTATTACAATCTCCCCCACTTAAATCCTTGACGTCCTCGTCAAGACCGAATCATACCCCGGGCGATGCATGAATCAAGAGGTGGCTCGTACCGGGATCAAGAGGTGGCTCCCACCTTCTGCGATGTATCACTTTGGCCCGCACAACACTTTGTTCCCACATTTTCGGCCGGGACCCGCTCTGATACCATTTGTAACGACCCGAGACCGAGAGCCGGTCATTACGTGTAGCCCACATCTTGGCCAGAGCATGCAACACCTTGGGTCATCGGGCCCACCACAACCCAAAAGTCCATGGATGATGTTGGTGCCCAGTAGTAGCACATGACTACCTTATAAATCAAACACAATTCCCACATCTACCCGATGTGGGATTGGGGTATTACAATCTCCCCCACTCAAAATCCTTGACGTCCTCGTCAAGGCCAAATCGTACCCCGGGCGATACATGAATCAAGAGGTGGTTCGTACGGGGATCAAGAAGTGGCTCCCACCTTCTGCGGTGTAGCACTTTGGTCCCCACAGCACTTTGTTCCCATATTTCCGTAGGGCCGCAGCTCTAATACCATTTGTAACGTCCGAGCCGAGAGCCGGTCACTGGCGTAGGCCACACACACCGAGCACGCAACACCTTGGGTCATCGGGCCCACCACAAGCCAACCCAAAAGTCCATGGATGATATTGGTACCGAGAGGTAGTGTGTGGCCACCTTATAAATCGAACACAATTCCCATACGGCCACACACTACCTCTCGGTACCAACATCATCCATGGACTTTTGGGTTGGCTTGTGGTGGGCATGATGACCCAATCGTGTGTGGCCTACTAGCTCGGCTCCTGACGCTACAAATGGTATCGGCGGCTGAAATATGGGAACAAAGTGTTGCGGACCAAAGTGCTACCGAAGGTGAGAGCCACCTGATCCCGTGCGAACCACCTGTTTCTGCTCGCCTGGCGAGGGCGTTAAGGAAGTTACCCCAATTAGATGTGGGACTTGTCTTTGATTTATAAGGAAGTCATGTGCTAGGCACCAACATCATCCATGGACTTTGGGTTGGCTTGTGGTGTTGCTGCTCGGTGAAGGCTGAGCTCGGGTCGTTACAACCACTTTACTCTTACTTTTTCTACATACTTCAACTATAACCACATACACAAGGGCATTAAAGAAAAAAATCACACATTACATCAATATTTACAATACAGTCAATTACTTTTTCTTAACGGTGTGTCTGATCAAAAGAGACAATAATTTAGAAACAAAGAGAGTATAATTTAGAAATAACAAATATATTGTTCAACTTCAAATAACAAGTAATTAATTAATAAGCAGGTTTGTCCAAGCCTACATAAGTTAAAAGTAATTACTAATAATATGGTAGATAAGTAAAAAATGTAGTGGAAATAGCATTTCACTAAAAAATCATTAACAACACGTGCAACATACGTGCAACGCGCGTGCACTTGACTAGTACACCAAAACGGCAAAAGCTTTTCCATATGAGTCTTGGCAACAAGCATACAGTGATACAAGCCACTCCACTACCTCTCCCTAACAATAATTAACCTCCCACACACGCAAAAACTCACTCCACCATTTACCAACTACATCTCTCTGTTGTGTTGCTGAAACGCTTTGGACTACAATCTCAATCCTTCAACTTCGTTCTGCAGGTATCGATTTTCTTATTTTTTATGTTTATTTAATGTTGCCTTCCGTATTGTATGATGCTTTGTGTGCGTGTTTGTATATTGATCTCTCCTTAGTCTCCCTCTCTCTCTCTCTTGCTCTCGACTATCATGGACATGTTCTCTTCATTCTGTTGTAAATTTGAGGTATGTATTGGAAATTACCTTTTTTCTAAGCTTTGGGAAATCGATTGTGATATGCACGAAAATCGAGGTTTTAAAGGGTTCAGGGTTGTATAGAGGATGGGGGAATTCTGTTTTGAAAATTTTGTGCTAATTTCTATCAAAATAACACTTGATAGTCTGAGACTCCGTTCATTTCCTTTTGTGAAACTCAAACTCTATAGCTAATTTATTAAACTCTTTAAATCTCTAGGGTTTGATTACGTGATATATTTGTATTCTAAGTGAGTAGTAACTGTTTTTACTTTGATGTTTAATTTCAGGTTCATAATGTCGAGTGATAGTGATTTGGAAATCACTTCAGCTCTCATCAACCCTTCCCCTCTCCACCTCCGACTATTTCGGCGGGTCAAAGAATGCGGCATGTTGGATTCGTTCCGCACTTTATAGCCAAGGTAGAACACGTACACAGAACCGGGACTAAATTAAAAAATATTACATATACTAATATTAATAACTTAGCAAATACAGATTCTCTAGAAACCCACATACACAGTTACCGCAGGGTGGGGTAACATATATCCTATTCTGGCGGTTAAACAATAAGGTAATCAACGGCCCAAAACACCAAGGATCTAGAACAACACCTGCACCAAAAACCGATTAGCACAGAGAAAGGAAAAACAAGGTAGAAAGTAAAGCTACGTAGGTGAGTGTATATCACACCGTGTTCCAAAACACAACTCGTCGTAATTAGTCACGAAGACCTCGGCTACACTCTGTTCAGCTCAGAAACCCTTTCACTAGCCATTGTCCACCAAAGAGCACATAGAACCAGCCTACTGAAAACCCAAAGGTCAGAGCCACAAAGACACAAGCTCGACCACCTATCTAGCTTCGACAACGGTAACGGAGAAGACAACCAGAGAAGACAACACTAGCCCAGACCAAGACCCAACCCGACCTCTCTCAAAACTGAACTCACGGCTACACTCACAAAGAACGGAAATATCTAATTCTACCCTCACAGCTACACTCATAAAGAATGACAATATCTAGGTTTCTCTCACACTCATAATCTCAACAAGGGATTAAGTGACTGATGGGTATATCATTTGCTGCGTAGCGTGAGATAGCCGCATTCATATACTCTCTCTCTCTCTCCCATCTATCCAGTTTAGTCCCTTTTAGATCTAGGTTGGATATACCCCTTTGTCACTTAATCCCTTAGTGAGATTGTGAGTGTGAGAGAAACCTAGATATTGTCATTCTTTGTTAGTGTAGCTGTGAGGACAGAACTAGATCTTGTCGTTCTTTGTGAGTGTAGTCGTGAGTTCAGTTCTGAGAGAGGTCGGGTTGGGTCTTGGTCTAGGCTGGGGTTATCTTCTCCGTTACCGTTACCGGAGATAGGTGGTCGAGCTTGTGTCTTTGTGGCTCTGACCTTTGGGTTTTCAGTAGGCTGGTTGTGTGGGCTCTTTGGTGGATAATGGTCGGTGAAAGGGTTTTTGAACCAAAGAGAGTGTAGCCGAGGTCTTCGTGACCGATTACGGTGAGTCGTGTTTTGGAACACAACGTGATATACACTCACCTTTGTAGCTTTACTTTCTGCCTTGTTTTTTCCTTTCTCTATGCTAACCAGTTTTTGGTGCAAGTGATATTCTAGATCCTTGGTGTTTTGGGCCGGTGGTTACCTTATTGTTTAACCCCGAGAATAGGATCTATGTTACCCCCAACCCCTTTTGTAACTGCGTATGTGTGGGGGGGGGGTTGCTAGAGAATCTGTATTGGCTAGGTTATTAATAGTAATGTCTGTAATATTTGTTAATCAAGTCCCGATTCTGTGTACGTGTTCAATCTTGGCTATAAAGTGTGGAACGAATCCACAACAGTGGTATCAGAGCCTCCCTCGTACTGTGAATCGGTAGATCTCTCTTCAATCCAAAATTTTAGAAACTCTCTTCCAGAGTTTCTTGGTGAGCCTCTTCCCTCGTGCTTTGATTTTTATGATATCCGTGTTATATCTGTTGTTGAAATATCTTCGTAATTTCTTTGCTTGGGTTGTTGCTCTGTTTGCTCCAGATCTGTTTACTATGTGTTTTAGTTCTGTTAAGCTGTTGGTAATCCTGCCTAGTTGGTGATTTTCTTTGAACATGTTTATTGGTTATTTAGATTAGCATGCTACTTGCTGGATTTCTTGGGTTTTAAAAATCTATTTTTCAAAACTTTTGGGATATTCTGTGGTTGTTCTGTGGTATTTTGGTTGTTCTATTGTTTCTGTGGTAATATTTTAAAATAGCTTAATCGTCTTATGTGATACTTCTGTGAATTGTAAACATCAAAGGGTTAGTTTTTCACCTCCCTCTCTAAAAAAATTCTCTTTCAAAAATCATTTTGAGTTAATTTATGCGGATGTGTGGGGTCCTATGTGTGTGCACTCACATGGTGAGAATAGATATTGTTTGTCTTTTGTTGATGACTTTTCAAGGAAAGTCTGGATTTATCCTATACAAGATAAAAGTGATGCTTTTGGAAAATTTAAAACTTGGAAACTTTTGATTGAAACTCAAACCGGTAAGAAAATCAAGAAACTTATGACGGATAAGGGGTTAGAGTTCTGTAACGGTGAGTTCGAGAGATTCTGCGTTGAGAGTGGGATTGATCATGAAAAATCTTTCCCTTGCAATCTTGTCGAGCGTATGAATAGAACTCTGTTAGAACGGGTGGGAGTTTTGCTTACTTTGTCTGGTCTTCCCATAGGCTTTTGGGGTGAGGCGGTTGTTATCGCCGCCTATGTGATCAATAGGTCTCTTTCTATCTCACTTAATGGTAGATGTCCTGAAGTTGTGTTTTCTGAGTGTGATATTGATTTTTCAAACTTGCATGTTTTCGGTTGCGTTGCTTATATTCATCTAGAGAATAACAAACTCGAGCCTCGGTCGGTTCGTTGTGTTTTCTTAGGGTACTTGGAGAGGGTGAGAGAGTATAAATTGTGGTTGAAAGATGAGAATGATGAGAGACTTGTCATTTGTATGGATGTAGTGTTTGATGAAACTGAATTTCCTTGCTTGCTACATGCTCAACCTTTAATTGTTATTGATGCACCCCCTCCCCCAGCTCCAATCGTGGTGGAGCAAGCCTATGTGTTGAGTTCTCTTGATGTGAAACCTTGTATGCAAACTGAAATTGTGGAAAATCTTGAAATTGTGCTTGCTAATCCTGAAATTGTTGATAAAGAATTTGAACAAAATGTGGATGAAGAAAATGTAATGAAAATTCCTAAAATTAAAAATTTAGGTGCGTATCAACTTGCTAGGGGTAGGCCTAGAACCTTTATTAGGAGGTCGTCTAGTTTTGATAGCAATTTTCACATCTTCTCATTTGTGTTTTGTATGCTTGATTCTTTTAACAATTTGCATGAACCCAAAATTTACAACAATGGTGCTTTAAAATATGGAAATCCTAGTGATTGGTTGAATGCTTTAATGAAAAATATTACTGCTTTGCATGTGAACCATTCTTGGACTTTGATGTCTTTTCGTGTTGATGAATTTCTTACTTTTAAAGCTAGGTTGGCTGTAAAAGGGTTTCAAAAACAAGGGGTTATGATTAAACTTGTTTTTGTTGCCCAATTCGATAGGGAGGTAAAAACTTTTGTGGTAACAAAAATTCAATCTTGTTTTTAATATGTTGGATTTTGATTCATGTGATTGATGCATTGTTTTGGTTACCTGAAAATCCTCGACATACTTGGTGTGTGTCGTGGTATCTTTCTTGTTCTTACTTTGGAGTTAGAATAAGATTTGTTTACTTTGTGTTGGCGGTGGTTGATTTCCCTGAAATCCATGACAGTTCTTTGTGAACAGTCATGATGTGTTTGACTGATTCTGCTTTGTGTTTAATTGAATTAGTTAAGTGTTTTTCCTGTTTTGATCCTGCTTTGTGTTGGATCAAGTGCAGGGATAAGGCGATGATGAACATTTTCTATTTAAATGTCCTTGTGAGTCCATTTGTGTGAATCAGTGCTTGTTCCAATATGGAGAATGTTAGAATAGGAGTCCCATATATATTGAGGCAGCCTTCTAATTCTTCTGTGAGCCCAAAGCCCATGCTTAGCCCATCTTTTGTGCAGCCCATTTGCTGAGTGCAAAAAGACGGAAGACAGCTCATTTACTCTTGTTGCCTGCCCTACCTATCTGGTATTTATTCTACTCTCTTCCGTCATCTACACTCAACAAATGGGCTGCACAAGAGATGGGCTAAGCATGGGCTTTGGGCTCACAGAAGAATTAGAAGGCTGCCTCAATATATATGGGCCTCCTATTCTAACACGACATTTATTTCCTCACAGCTCTAAGAGATGCATTCTCGTGTCCCCCAGCCAAGTACAATGTCGAGTGTGGCATCCAGCAGAGACACTCTACGATGATGGTTATAGGGTGGAGGTTCGGTGCAAGATTTGTACAGGGGAATGGGAGGCCAAGATTTGTATCGGGGACTTGGAGGGAGCAGCCTGCCAGCCACAGCCACAGCCAAAGCCTAAGCCTATCACCACCTTAGATAAAGAGAATTAGTTATGTTTCAACTTAATTGTTCTTTCGACTTTTATCAATGCATTAGTCTATGAACGTTCATCTTTGACTTACTTTTATGTTCAAGGACATATAATATATAGTTTGAATCATTTGGATTTCTTATTTAACGCTATAAGAGTATAATTTTAAGGTGTATATTTATCGGAAATAAACATAAACAAGCTGCCACCAATAATATCATTTTGTGGGAATCTCGTTTGGACCAATAGACACTCAAACATGTATGTCTACGGTCTACCTCAACCAATATTGGATTATCTTCTAAATACATTTTGCCAAGTTTACACTTTACATGTTTAATATGGTTCTAAAACAAGCTTGCAAGCCCAATCAACAGAGTTAATGGATAATTTAAGTATCAAAGTAATCAAGTAAATGAAATATAAATAAATCTTGAAAAATTTGCGGCCCCTTCTACTTTTTGAAACTTTTAGTCGCTAAAGTACATCATTTTTATTTTTAACCGGAAAAAGTCACTTTTAGTGACAAAATGACTACGATACTCTTAATGAACCGTAGGCGTGCTATGGAGGTCATTATTTTTGCACTGCGATTCGTCAATTTTATCGCATTATTTTTTACACCGTGGTTCAATAGTGTAATTGCTAGTCTATTTTTGAATCGCGATTCATCAATTTTTATTGAATTAATTTTGCACCGCGATTCAATAGTGTAACTGCTAGTCTATTTTTGTACCGCGATTCATCAATTTTAGTGCATTAATTTTTACACCGCGGTTCAATAGTGTAATTGCTAATCTATTTTCGAACCGTGATTAATCAATTTTAGCGCATTAATTTTTGAACCGCGATACAAAATTATAAAGAACCAGACCACGTCGTCCACCTGCTTCTTCCATCTCCTTCCTCCTCTTTCTCCGCCTTCGTCCCAACTGAAAAATTCTTCAACTCAGCACAGGTCTATTATAGTTTCGTATTTTATGAATTAAAAAAATTGTGTACCTTTCGGGGGCACGCCCCCGAATCCTCACGAAGGGGCGCTACCCCCTCGACCCCCGCGACCTAACCGGGCAGGTTGATCCCCATTTCGTTGCGCACAATCGTGACTTTCGAATTCAAAATGTGTTGCCGAAGCTGTTGAAGTAGATGATGACATTTTTGGAACAATATTTCGAAAAGTGGTCTTTTGCGGTTGAAAAAAAGAACATTAGATGTGGCGACCCAACCCGGGCCCGAGGTGGAACCGAGGGTCGGACCGCCCAAATAGGGGGAAGAAACAAGTAGACAAACAACATGCAAGGACTTGATTTAAGAAAACGACGTGACGCAACATTAGAGACGTAGCACGCCTCGGCACCAAAAGGCCGGTATTTTTAAAAACTTTTCAAACCTGATAAAACAGTTAAGCAATATAGCCAAGTCTTCGGCGACACTACATGCCGGAACCCAAGCTAACAGTTTATGGGCAAGGATTAAATAAGAGCTAATAGCATGCTCAGCGGAAGACTAATACGTAGTGGAATAATAACAAGTTAACCAAAGCCCGGCTACACAATGCCGGCACAAAAGGGGTTACAAGTACTATAAGTGATATAACTACTAGTAGCTAACAAGAGTTACAAATCAAGTTCTATACAAATACCCAAGCATAGTCTAGTTGACTTGCTTAAACCCGTCGTCCTTACAAAAAGATAAACAAGAGAAAGAGGACATCTAAACCACCTCTTCAATAATCAACGGCGCACCAAAAAGGGCACAAAGCACGAACACAGCGAGTCTCAACGAGCAGGACCTGACTTGCTAGGATCTAAAACAGTAAAGGGGGAAAGGGTAAGTCATAAAGACTTGTAAGCTATCAATCATGCATGTCATGGCAATATGCAACATACAAGGCAAGATATCGTCACAAAAGCATAGAGGTCATATATCCAAGATGCACATTGTTTCATATAAGTGCGCATAATTAAATCACATAGGATGAGGATATATGGAGAGCCGGGCCGCTACGTAGTTCCTGCATACAAGCGTTATCTGAAATGTGCGGGTATCGAATGTGTGTAAGTACATCGATCTTCGAAGAGATGCCCGGATAGTCACCAATGATGCTCTTAAATGATTACAACAAGGGAGCTACTTCCCACCGTGGCCACAAGTGGAGGCGTGTGTGAACAAAGACAGTATGCCAATTTGGACTCATGCAAATGCCAAGTAATGTTTACTTAACAAAATTCTCAAGTATAGAACGAGGTCGACAAGAGCGATCTCGTTCATGACAAGTAAATTATTCTCATCAATAACCAAGTAGGATTGAGTTCGACAAGAGCGAACTCACATGTCAATTAGTCATTCTATAATATGACATTCAAGATCAAGCAAGGTAATCAACTCAAGTTCAAGAGTCTAGAATTATTATTCTTAGGGAAACGCGTTTAGAACGTCGTAGGGATTGGTCGGTGAGCCGGTATTGTTCAATGGCTCGCTAAACTTGACTCCGTTGAGTCATCTCTAACAATTCATCCAATAGAGTTAGGACGCTAAATGCATCATGAACCTTTTCTAAGTTCTCGTATATGATCGGCTAGGTCATTAATCTATTTACAACCGTAGTCAAGAATTATCATCAATAATCAAGCAGAATGAGTTCGACAAGAGCGAACTCAATATGTCAAATAGGCATTCTATTATATGACATCAAGAATCAAGCAAGGTAATCAATTCAAGTTCAAGAGTCTAGAATTATCATTCTTAGAGGAACGTGTTTAGAACGTCGTAGGGATTGATCATTGAGCCGGTATTGTTCAATGGCTCACTTAAGTTTGACTCCTTGAGTCGTCTCTAACAATTCATCCAAGAGAGTTAAGATGCTAGATGCATCCAAAATCCTTTTCTAAGTTCTCGTATCGAGTAACTAGGCCGTTAATCCACTTAACAATCATAGTCAAGTATTAACATAAGTTCAACATTTCATAATTCAAGGGGACTTTAGAATCAATTTGTCAAAGTTATCAAAAGCCAATAGTCCAAGAACATTAGTTATTCTTAGGAAGACATAGATCACATTCGATTCTAAGCATAGGACCCAAATCAACAGGATGAACAATCCATAGTCCGTGAAACCCTAGAATTCATATTCTCCAAGAGTTGTCAAGAGTCGTAAGTCCAAGAACATTAGTTGTTCCTAAGGAGGCATAGAACATAATCAATTCTAGGCATAGGACCCAATTCAATAGGATAGACAATTCATGGCATATGGAACCCTAGAAATCATAGTCTCCAAAGGTTGTCAAAATCTATTAGTCCAAGAACAATAGTTGTTCCTAAGGGGACATAGAACACTTTTGATTCTAGGCATAGGACCCAATTCAATAGGATGATCAATACAAGGCATATGAAACCCTAGAAATCATATTCTCCAAGAGTTATCAAAATCTATTAATCCAAGAACATTAGTTGTTCTTAAGGAAGCATAGAACATAATTAATTCTAGGCATAGGTCTCAATCAACAAGATGGACATATTATTCAAAATCCCAAAAGATCAAAACATTAACAATCATGGCTTGGACATGGTAGGAGCATGGAAATCAATAGAAGAGGGGAAACATGGCAAGTCTAACATACAACCTAAGGGGAAATCAATAGCTTACCTTCACCAAGGAAAAGGATGGTTGGAGCATAAACTATCCGGATGGAAACGTTCTCCTCGTCGGTAGCTTCACTTCGGTGGTCTCGGTTTGGCAATCGGAGGTCGGGAGCTCAATCCATGAAGGCAACACACACTAATCTCACCTTTTCTCTACACACACAAAGCTTGGTAGGAGAGAGGAGAGAAAAAATCTGAGAATGAAGGTTTTAAGTTTGATTAGCAAAAGGGAAGGCTTTTATACCTTGCATGGTTTGGGTGGAAATCCACATGTCAAGAGGAGGAGGGTGGTGGAATCCACATGTCAGGAGGAGAGAGATTGAGGTTAATACTAATCTAACTTGATTAGGGTTTAATGGTAGGATTAGGGCCAATTAGGAAGGAGGCTTAAGTGGCTAATTGGGTCACAAAAGATTGAAGGAGAAAAATCCCGTAGGATTGATCAGCAAGTGAGGCGGGCGCCTCATGCTTGGCCATGCGGCCGCCTCAAATACTGGGACTGGTTCCATTTTTCAATTGCTCTCAGTACTTGGGGCGGGCGCCTCACTCGAGCCATGCGGCCGCCTGGGCTTCTGGAGCTCCAAAACTTGACCTAAACAAGTCCTAAATGGTCCCAAACTTATGGGCAACCATTCTAGGGTCTAACATAACTCAAATCAAGTCCGAAACACACCCGAACAACACCCGGAACAAGGTAGGACAAGGCTCGAATCATGCGACGATTGGTTGACGCATCAAACCCGAATCAAACGTCAATAAAACTAAGATAACTTGGGCATGGAAAGGGCTTGTTTAAACATGGTTATGACTTGAATACAAGTCCAAGAACTCAACGAATATTTCGCACGTCGAAATACGAGCAATACGGGAGACGAGGGAAAATCGCTAAGGCCAAAACAAAGCAAGAAGGTTTCTAAACTTCCAATCAAGCTTACTATGATCAAGGTGAATGTTCTAAGTCATCTATGGAAGACAATAGAACTCTAACAAGTCTTGGTTGAGTGCTAAACATGCTAAGGCAACCACTCAAAGTACAACGGCAAGGCAAGCAATGCGTAGAAGGTATTCAAGCAACTAGGCACGTAATACTCCAATGTGAGCATGACATGGACAAATAGAAGTGTCTAACATGTTAAGGCATAATACAAGCATGTTATTAAGGCAATAAACAAGTAATGGGTTTGGGTTCTCACATTAGACTTTTGAGGTTGGAAAGTTTAAAAAAGGGACTAGCCAGAATTTTCCCCAAAAAAATGAGTGAATTTCAAGTACGTACAATTTTAGAAACATGTTTTCATCTAGGACCATCAATTTTTCGGACATTTCATATAACTACAAATTGGTTGTCAAATGACAAAAATGTCATTAATGAACACAAATCTCATCCGGACTGTCAAAACAAAAAAAAAAACTAATAATGCTGAAGCCAAGGACAGGTATCAGAACTGTTAACACAGTTTTTCAAGAAAAAAATCAATAATGCTGATGCCAATGCTAGACATCAGAACTGTTAACACAGTTTTTTCAAGACAAAAAAAATTCAATAATACTGATGCCACATCAGAACTGTTAACACAATTTTTTCACCATTGTCTCTCCCCTAAATTTCAGCAAAATCATAACACTGGACTCCATAAACTAAAATTTTAAACACAAAGATACCTATTAAACAAGGACGGTAGGACTTGTATGAAGGTCACGCGAATTAAATATACCGCCAAATATTGTCGACGACAATGAAGTTGCAATCGGACTCTTAGGTTTCCAATGAAAACCGATAAAGCTGACTCAATTAAGGACAATTTAGTATTTTAGTTTGATCCTGATGCCAACCCCAGGCATTAGGAAATATTAATGAATCGACTTAACTGAAGTAAATGATTTCTGCTATCAAATCCAGACATCAGGTTAACTAGAATAAATGATATCTGCTGCCAAAACTAGGCACCAGGTTCCTAGAATGAATTAAATGTTTTCTGATATCTAATCATTAAGTAGTAGAGGTTTGGATTTACTATAATCATTAAGTGTTTAATATAAGTACATGCATTATGAATTTAATCCATACTATTAAATTAGTTGAAAACACTTAGTAGAGTTTTTGATTATCTATGAGGATTTTGGGTATATATATATATATATAAAATTTGATATGGTTACAGAAAGATTTATAAAATGCCAATTACAAAGTACTAAAATGAAAGGAAAAAGGTTTACTAAAGTGATACATAATATATATGTACTAGATTCTGTGCCCGTGTCTATGGCACGACGCCAGTATGGGACGATGTCAGAATAAAATAGTGTTAATATTCAAATAAATCAATATAATAAATAATATATATTGTGTGTGTGTGTGTATATATATATATATATATATATATATATATATATATATATATATATATATATATATCTCCGTCTATCTCTATACTCATTAACCACCAACCCAACAAATTTGAAAAAAAAAAAGGAAGAAAGAAAGACAAAAACAAACACCCATGTATTAAAACCCCAATTCCGGATCATGGAGATATATATATATATAATGGAACGCTAACCACCAACCCAACAATTTTTATTAAAACCCCAAGTAACCGTCATGGAGATATATATATATATATATATATATATAATGGAATCAATATATATAATGGAATCATGGCCGTTGAATGTGTTTCGTAAAAACAAATCCTGGTCGGTAAATAACTTTTTCAAAAGATTTAATCCTGACCGGTAAATAGCTTTGTAAAAACAGATCCTGGCCGGTAATTAACTTTTGATAACCGACCTATCTGTTTTATATAATAGATTTCCCAAAATGGAAAATTGCACAATACTGGAAATGTTATTAACACCTCATGCGGAATGCATATACATCTAAAAAACAGTTTAAAAGATAACGATGATAAACTAGCCTAAGATCGATTAATGAAAAGAAGAGCTTCACTGAATCCACACATTCGTAATCATAAAAATTTTCTGTAAATTTAATTTTGAAAATAAATAAATAAATACCAAAAGCGGAATCTATCTATTAATTATAACTAAAACAGAAGCCGCTACTGCCACGTGGCGGTTTTCTATGAAATGTAAAAAAAAATTATGTGATGCCACGTGTTACCCTCTTATAAATTGTAGTTTTTTTATATTACTCATAAAAGTTTTATCACATTTGATTTTTTAATTAGTTTAAGATAAATTTTATACGGTTAGTTATGATAAGTTTGATATTATCACAATTGATTTCAAAGTTTTAGAGATAAAAAATTAGTTTTTATCACATTTGATTTTACAGTTAGTTAAGATAAGTTTTTATGCGGATATATTTTATCACAATTGATTTCAAAGTTACGATTAGTTTAGGATAAATTTTATCTTATCACTAGATTTCGTGCCCGTGTCTATGACACGGTATCCGTATGAAGATGATCCGTGTATGAACTGAGTATGATGCGAATAAAAATAAATTGGAGATAATTAGAGATAATCATGGAAAAGAAACTGGGTAATTAATACGATACGATCTCAGTAAAATAATATATGTCTAGTAAAACCGTAAATATTTGATAAAAATAAATCCTGATCAATAGTTAACTTTTGAAAAAGACCGAGTTAGATTATAATATCGATGTTTTCCTAAGCAATGTTTGAAAAGTCGTTATGATAGTGGACAAATTGTAATGTCCTACTTTAAACTCTCATGCTTAAGGACTTCTTCATTCTTTCTCATCCATAGGCCGATTTGGAAGTTATTGTCCGAGTTCTTAGATAATTGTTCTGTTTGACTCGATCTATCACACATATCTAAAAAAAATTGTAATGAGTGGACAAATTGTAACATCCTACATTCCTACTTTGATGGTGGCCGTTGAAGTTTCTGAATAGTATTAATTAGGGTGGTAGCGATAGAATAAGACTCATACTTGCCTTTTTTTTTCCATAGGCTTAGGCCCCATTTTGATTTATTATACATACTTTAAACTCTCATCCTTTAAGGACTTCTTCATTCTTTCTCATACATGGATTGACTTGGAAATTACTCTTTCCATTCCTAAGTAATTGCTCTTTTTGATTGTCACAAAGATTTAAAAAAAACTATTTGACAATATTATTAATATTGATATAATATGTATTTTCCTTTAAAATTCTTGTATATGTGACTATAATTAAAATATAATGAATCTATTAATTATAACTAAAACAGAAGCCGCTACTGCCACGTGGCGGTTTTCTGTGAAATGTAAAAAATTTAAAAAATTATGTGATGCCACGTGTCACCCTCTTATAAATTGTAGTTTTTTTATATTACTCATAAAAGTTTTATCACATTTGATTTTTTAATTAGTTTAAGATAAATTTTATACGGTTAGTTATGATAAGTTTGATATTATCACAATTGATTTCAAAGTTTTAGAGATAAAAAGTTAGTTTTTATCACATTTGATTTTACAGTTAGTTAAGATAAATTTTTATGCGGATATATTTTATCACAATTGATTTCAAAGTTACGATTAGTTTAGGATAAATTTTATCTTATCACTAGATTTTGTGCCCGTGTCTATGACACGGTATCCGTATAAAGATGATCCGTGTATGAACTGAGTATGATGCGAATAAAAATAAATTGGAGATAATTAGAGATAATCATGGAAAAGAAACTGGGTAATTAATACGATACGATCTCAGTAAAATAATATATGTCTAGTAAAACCGTAAATATTTGATAAAAATAAATCATGATCAATAGTTAACTTTTGAAAAAGACCGAGTTAGATTATAATATCGATGTTTTCCTAAGCAATGTTTGAAATAGTGGACAAATTGTAATGTCCTACTTTAAACTCTCATGCTTAAGGACTTCTTCATTCTTTCTCATCCATAGGCCGATTTGGAAGTTATTGTCCGAGTTCTTAAATAATTGTTCTGTTTGACTCGATCTATCACACATATCTAAAAAAAATTTGTAATGAGTGGACAAATTGTAACATCCTACTTTGATGGTGGTCGTTGAAGTTTCTGAATAGTATTAATTAGGGTGGTAGCGATAGAATAAGACTCATACTTGCCTTTCTTTTTTTTTTTCCAGGGATTAGATTAGGCTTAGGCCCCATTTTGATTTATTATACATAGACTTTAAACTCTCATCCTTTAAGGACTTCTTCATTCTTTCTCATACATGGATTGACTTGGAAATTACTCTCTCCATTCCTAAGTAATTGCTCTTTTTGATTGTCACAAAGATTTAAAAAAAAACTATTTGACTATATTATTAATATTGATATAATATGTATTTTCCTTTAAAATTCTTGTATATGTGACTATAATTAAAATAGAATGAAAAAGTAAAAGTAAAAATGATAAAAGTATTTTCCTTAAAATAAAGTTTAGAAATATAATAAATTAGTTTAGGACGAACAAAAAAAGAAAACATAATAATTATTTAAGAATGAGGGGAGTACTATAGATTATGTTGAGATAAAAACAGTTTAGATGAGATTTATATATGAGATAAAAACAATTTAGATTAGATTAGGAATCTTCTTGACAGTCCTAATTCAGGGGACACATGTGCCAGTCGGAATAAATCACAGCCGTTTGATATAAGTAAAAATAATCAATCTCAGCCACTCTTTATCCCACTGAGCTCTATTGTATAATATATATATATATATATATATATATATATATATATACACACACTATTTGTCTCCTTGGATTTTGTAATTGGTTTCCTTTTCAATACAAAGTTAATTATATTATTTGCAGCTTTGTGGTCAGTATTTTAGATTTGAGTCTAAATCAAATCTTTTTTAACATAAATAGCTTTGTGATCTATTATTTATCTGCCCAATGCATATCTGGAAAGTAATCTGCCTTTTGTTTATCTAATTTCTATATGTAATTAAAATATAAATTCTTTTTAGTATGTTGGTTCACTTCTATTTACTTGTTAATCTTCAATTATGATGCGGTGTTACTTTGTTTAAGCCATACTATTCACTTAGTCAAACTATCCAACAACGTAATTAGTACATGTTTGGATTTTTTTTATTGTGTCATTTATTTGACTGTTATTCGATGTTATGTCTACTTCATTGATTTGCTAATTCAGAACCTAACAGCTTTACAAATCTATCTTCAAGCTACTTATATTTGTCTCTCTGTTGGAATGTAGTTGGATGCTTACTCTGTTTATAAAAAATGTACCAAATGCTGATTTCACTTAGATTTGATTCTTCATACACTTACTTTCCAAATGTTGATTTCAAGTAATTTTTTTAAAACATCAACAAGGAATTTGATTAGGTACTTTGATAAATAACATTTCTTTCATATTGTTACTGCCTTTGAACATTAGGTAAATAATACACACTTTGTTAATAAAACATAAATTAAGTAGTTAATTAGATAAGTAAGATTTAACATAGAGTTTTTTCAAGTACAAACAATTGAAACTAAGACAATGGAAAACATGGAATTTCATCCATTACAAAAGAAATTACAAACTGCTCCTGCTAGATTCTCCATTTCAATCTGTTCAGCCCCGCTTGTCAAAAAAGATTCAATATTGTCCCCACTGTTAGTTGTCTTCTCTTATCAATTGCTCCATAAAGACACACAAAAGAACCATCTACGTTATATGCGTCACTGCCTTCCACATCAGAACTCAAACCTCTTCAATCTTTACTTCAATTTTAGTCATCTTCTGATTTTCACTCCCACAAAACTCATCCAATAGTGATCTCTTTAATGTTGAGCCTACATCATCATTAGAAATAGGAATCTTGGTTGCCTTCTTGATAGGGCTTGAAGCCTCCCCAGTTGTTGGATTCAACTGTATGTACTATAGAATGATAAGAAATTTTTTTTATATGTAATGTCTAAAATTAAAATTTATAACATATACCTCATGTAAGTCTCTCATTTCCGCAGCATCCAACCTTGGGAAGAAATCATAATCATCAAGTAGATGTTCAAAATAATTTTCAATCAGTTTTTCATATGTTATGACTTTTATAACTTGATACACATCTTGATTAGCTCTAGTTTGCTTTGCTCTAATCTGAATCTTGAAGATAAACTTCTTGTCAAGCAAAGATTCAATTTATGTTGGTATTATCTGTTCAATACAATCAATTTACTTTTGTTAGTGTTTGTCTATCTAGTTATGTATTTTCTTAAAATGTACTTGATCTGCTCACCTGATCCGAATATTTCCTTTTGAGCGTTGTTGTTGATTCACCTATTACTTCAGTGGATTCTTTGTCCCATAGCAAGAAAGACGTGTTTCCCGTGTAATCGACCACACGCAATTGAAGCTTGTACCTGTTTTACAAATTCTTATTAACGATAACAAACAATTACCATTTTCAAAAAATATTAATCATCTTTTTTCAAAATAAAATATTAATCATCTTTTTTTCAAAAACTCACACCTTATTTTTCCAACTGCATCAAAAGAGTCACATTTGTCGCAATAAAATTTTCCAACTGCCGGTGTCATTTTCTTAGGACAGCGAGTACATGCAATGTACCACCAATTGCTTCCTGAATCTATAAAATCTACCCTGACGTATACCCAATAGCTCCCAACCTATTAAAAATATTATTAATAAATAAACGTTTAGTTGGAAAACAAAATATGTATAAGTTGTTAAAAGAATTCAAATGAAATTTATAATGCATAATTACCTCATTCATCTCGTGTAGTTGCTCTATTGTCCTAACCAGTTCCTGAGAGCCTTCAAATTCTTTAACTGTAGTATGTCCTCCTTCTATTGATATGTTACTTATTAGCATGGTTGCTTTACAATTCAAAATCAAACTATTATGGAATAGCAACTGACATTAGTACTTGTTTGAATTTATTATGCGTTTAAAGTTTATTTACTTATATCGTTAGCGCTATCATAAATAATTGAAGAAAATTCTTATCACATACCAGTTACGAAAATATGATATTTCTTTTATTTCTCTATTGATAACGACTTTGCTAACATAGAACGTGTTTGATATTCTAACCACATCGCGAAACTTCCTTGCGTGTCATATTTGGAGGAGAATTATCACAGGCTCATTGACAATTTCAGCTAATTTATTCATCAGCCCATCAATATATTTCCCCCACAATGTGCATGCCAATGTTTTTCCACTGCAAACAAATAAAATAGTCAATATTTGAATTATGGGGTATAGAAAATTTGTTGATAATCACATATATAGAATTAATTGACTTAACCTAGCATCTTCTAAAACAATGTCTATCATTTTTGCATATCTCCCCGCTAACTCTTTGTGTTGTGGTGAGTTTCTGGTTGTAAGCTTCCCTATTATATCTTCACAACAATGTAGAACAAAATATTTTAGAAACTGCGAAATAAATTCATAAATATAAACTAATTTCCAGAATTAACTTACCAATCAATTGTGACTCATCAACTTCATCTATGTTGGAAAAATATGCAAACGGCTTAAGATCATAAATTTTAATCGGAATTTTTCATCAAAAATTTATGTCACCAATGTTTTGCCAATAAACATGATTTTATACTTCCCATACGTAGTTTTAAACTTCATTATGTTGTCGGCTACAACAAAATCCTTGATAGCATATAAATGATTTCGTTTCATAATGGATTTGAATTTGTCTACATGTTGTTGCATGATAGTTGCATGAATTTTGGAACACTGCATGAAGACAGTGAATCAATTAAAAAACGTATCACAATAGAATTAAACATATATAAAGAAAACAAGAATATGAATGTTTACCTCTTTGTCATGAAAGATGCACTCCAAACTGTAAATTATAGCATTGTCATTGAACGTTGGCACACTGTAAATGTGCGCTAGTCGAACTTTCACTACCCATTCAATCTTTGTTGGGTTCAACTCGTGTATCATGCTGAAAAACAGAGGCATTTTTTCAAATTTGCTGGGTATTTTGAACCTTTGATGCACAGAAGCCATTGTTGGTGAGGAAACTGATAAGAAGAGGTGTATTTATAGTGACCAAGCTTGGTCTCCATCTGGTTTTGCTCACAAATTTCAAGACAAAATAATTTCAAATTTATAATGATTACATTGAAAACTTTTTTTAATCCTATGAAATTGCATGCAGGTCTCATCAAGTCACATTAGTTTTATTTTGAAGATCTTGGGAAAAAACTGCTTCATGCTATCCCTCGGTTTTTCCAACTTGGAATTTTCAGAAGCACTTCATTTCTTTTGCCTATTGTATCTTTGTGTGTTAAAGTTTTCCTTTCCGCTTGTCTTTTCATTGTTGTCACCATGATTTATCGGTTTTGTAATACTAATGTAAGCAAAACAGGAGGTTGCCCATTGTTTTATGAGAAACCCTTGTAGAAAATGTTGACTCAATAGAAAATATTACAAATGGACCCTTTCAAAACTATAATATTTGCATTCTATTTTTGGTAATGGGTTTTTGGCGGGAACTTTCTATTTTTAGTATACAATCTTATATATATATATATATATATATATATATATATATATATATATATATATATATATATATATATATTATTAATAAGTATAATTAATAGGTAATGGTTAAAAAACAAAAGAATGCTTGAGAATGAAGATTTATCTAAAAGGAGTCCAAATCTCTTGTACCACTTGTGTATATCATTGGTGTATCACTTTTCATACCATTGGTTTAAATGTAATGATTTAGATGCAATGATTGAGATAAAAAGTGATACACCAGTAATACATATAAGTGGTACAGAAGATCTGAACTCATCTAAAAGGAGTCCAAATCTCCGATACGACCCACGGTGCTCATCACTATATATAAATATGTAACGTAAGCTAAGTAATTACCCTATTAGCATATTGACACTTTGAATAGCAAACAAAATAGGGAGTGCATGTTCTTAATGAAATAGGCCAAGTCAGCCACTTAATCAAATCTCCTCAAAATCCTCAACAAGGAATAAGTTGTTACACACACCTACAATTACACTGTTTGAACTTTTATTTCAAAAATACCTAGATTTACGATTTGTTAAAAAAAAATCCTTGAACTTTTATTTGGAAGAGTAACTAGTTAGACAAGAACATAAGAAATGGAGAATGTATTTAAGAAGATTTGTTGGATTGACTTATTTATTTATATTTATTTAATTCGCTTACAAGACACATGGAGTCATCACTTTTTATCTTTGGGCTTAGTTGAAATGGATTGTGTTTGGAAATAAGATTATGCAAAATCTTGTGTAAGACCGTTTTATAAAAACAAAATAATTCGTAAAACGAAACCTCAAAAATGATAAAAATGAGGGAGCGGACAACCCACTAAATAAGACCGTAGGTTACCCAATAAGAAAACTGATCAAAATGTAAGAGAAAAATATGCTTAAAAGCTTATAAATAGGGCTGAAACTTGCAGGTCGATCGCATCTAACAAAGAAAGACATGGGTCAAAGGAATGTGCGCAAGGTCGGCCCTGTCATAGGGAGAGTGAGGCTATGGCCTTGGGCCCCCTAAAAATACCTAATTTTTTGGGCCCCAAATCTCATAAAACCCTATACATTATTAAAAAATATAAAATAAATTCCTTATTTTAATTTCTAAAAAAGACTTAGGCTCCGTTTGTTTCACGAAAAATGATTTTTGGAAAACGTTTTCCACATTTTCCAGTGTTTAATAATCAGAGGAAATTGTAGTCAACATAAAAGCTTTTCCAAGTCAACGGAAAATGAAACCTTTTTTTTTTAGGAAAATGACTTACAGATTCATTTTCCAAATGTTCGAGCACTCATTCATCCTCTTCCACAATTACACATGTTTACAAACATAATATTTTACTCAAAAATTACATTGTTTAGAAATATAATTAGAGTTTGTGCAAATTATTTATAAATTATAATTTAAATAAATACTCATTACTTCATAAAATTAGTGTCCACTATATTATTTAATGACGTCCAAAATATTATCAATTTTCTTTTTTAAAACGTTTTTTTGCATTATTACCATTTTTTTTGTTTGTATTTGTGACATTGAAAAAAATAGACCTTATTGATTTGACACCATTAATGATAAACTAAGGATTACTAAAGGAAAATTACTTAAAGTTAAACATTATTTTATGTTCCATATAGACATTAATATTATAATATACTTTTTGTATTTATTCATATATCATTTTCTGTAACATTTTCCGTGTGTTTACCAAACACCCGAAAATGTTTTTCGATATATTTTCAAAAGATTTACCAATAGAAAGAAATGACATAAGTAACCTTTGTTTCTTTAATTTTTCAAAAATTGGTAAAAAAAACTATGCTAAAAAGGAAGGGTCACGTTCGACGTAATTGGCCTTGGGCCCCCGATTTTACATGGTCGGCCCTGAATGTGCGTGGGACACGTGGCCGCATAGGAGTCGACAACACATTAATGAACTCGACCTCCTAATTGATCTGGTGCCCTCTAATTTCTAAATCGTGCTTTGGTGCCCTCCATTTTTCCAAACTTTGTTGCGCAAGTCCCTCTATGTCTTGACTTCGCATTTTAGTCCTAAATCAACTTAAAACTTTAATTAACTTAATTTTTAATACAAAATATCATTTTACGATTAAAAGTGACACATTTAAGCCGAAAAGTTACATTTTTTAAGTGAATGCAAAATGACACTTCTAGGGCCTAAAAGTGATACTTTTAATGCAAAAAATGATACATTTAATGATTTAAAAGTGACACTTTTAAAGCCAACGATGATGATTTTCATTTATAATGCAAGGTAACAATTTTTAAAACAAAAGTTACACATTTAAGATTAAAAAATGACAATTTTTAAAGGAAAAATTGATAATTTTTTATTAAAGATGCAAAGTGACACTTTTAGGACTAAATGTGACATATTTTATGTTAAAAATTGATATTTTTAATATTAAAAAATAACATTCTTCATTTATAAACGTGAGGGTTGACGCTATAAATTCTAAAAATTAAGAGATTGCGTCGAGATTTCTTAATTTTAACAATTTAACATGGATAGATAGACCGAACTTTATTTATGTGCTAAATTTTACAACCACTATTTTTATTGTTATTGTTATTAAATAAAAAAAGGTAAGAAAACGACAAACAAACAAAAAGGAAAACAAAAACTTTCTATTATCTACTATCTACTATCTACTATTTACTATCTATTATCTATCTACTATCTACTATCTACTACTACTATAAAAGTCTAGGTTGTTTCTTACAACTTAATGTATGGATAAAACTAATTATACACCTAATAAACATCCACAATAGAATTAAGGTTAAACAAGTAAAATTTGTCATAAGTAGAAAATAATGTATAGAAATAAATAACTCTAGATTTAATAAACTATTCACCATTAATTATTGTTAAACAAATAAATTTGTATGGGCTAATCAATTCTTTGAAGGATGAAATTGAATTTGGTCCCTCAACTTATACCTAACTTTAAATTAGATCCTACATTTTTTAATTATATTCATTTTGTCTCATATGTTGATTTTTTTTTGTCATATTCCTCTTCGTGTCATTAACCATTACAAATGTCATACAGTATTTTTGAATATCACGAAAATACACTTACTCAGTGAAGAGAAAAAATAATATGATTTACCTTTTTAAATTTGTTTAACATTTGTTACGGTAATTTTTTTACTACGACAAGCAACCTTAAAAGACGATAATATTGGTCCTTAAGTTATAGATCTTACAAACAAATCTCTATTCAGTTAACTAAATAACTTTTGTTATGACCATATTTCTCTTTCTATATAAGTGTGGGTGTTTTCTAACGTACAAATTAGTGTATAGGTAACAATAAAGATAATCAACCTTAAATCTTGTTTTAAAAAAACAAAATGTATAGACAAACTAACCATGCACCTAATAAACATTCACAATAGAATTAAGGTTAAACAAGTAAAATTTGTCATAAGTAGAAAATAATGTATAGACATAAATAACCATAGATTTAATAAACTATTCACCATTAATTATTGCTAAACTAAATTTACATGGCTAATCAATTCTTTGAATGATGAAATTGAATTCAGTCCATCAACTTAAACTAGATCCTACATTTTTTAATTATATTCATTTTGTCTTATATGTTGATTTTTTCTGTCATATTTCATCTTCGTGTCATTACCATTACAAATGTCATACAATATTTTTGAATATCACGAAAATACACTTACTCAGTTAAGAGAAAAAATAATATGATTTACCTTTTTAAATGTGTTTAACATTTGTTACGGTAAAATTTTGACTACGAAAAGTAAACTTAAAAGACTATCATATTGGTCCCTAAGTTATAGATCTTACTAACAAATCTCTATTCAGTTAACTGACCATATTTCTCTTTCTATATAAAAGTGTGAGTGTTTTCTTACGTACAAATTAGTGTATAGGCAACAATAAAGATAATCAACCTTAAATCTTGTTTAAAAAATAACAAGAATTTTTTTAGGTAATCAACCATAGATTTTGATGTAACGTTTCTAAAATACTTAAAATTTGTTATGGTGAAATTTAGGTAGACATTACTAGAGGTGTGTATGATTTTTTTAAACTATTGTAATAGATTTGTTGGTGAGTGTCAAGATATTAAACAAATCGATGGCGAGTTTACTAATTATCAGTGAACAAACCAAGAGAAATGAGTTTTAAAAAAAAGAGCTATTGTTTAAGATGATGAAGAAAACAATGCAAAACACATTTTATGAATATATGCATTTTGTCGGAGAAGAAAGCAAAAATTTACAGTTTTCTCCCTTTGATATTTGAATGCTACAATAACTCTAAAGACTAACATATTGGTGCCTAACAAATACCTCCAATCAATTAATTAGGATTTTCACTATCCTTTCAATATTGAAATTTTCGAATAAACACTCAAATGTTGAGAAATGTATAGAACCTATTATCCTACACATAACATTAAAGTAAGTATATTGTTTATAGTTATTTCATTTTGTAATATATGGATATATATATATATATATATAAACGTTGAAGTAAGTATGTTGTCTTCAAATTAACCACTACTAATAATATTTACACATTTTTCTGTTTCCATTTTAATGGTTTATTATCATATCTAATATATTACATAAATTGCAGAGCTGGGAGAGAGAGTGAGAGAAGAAATTTGAGAGATAGATAAAAGATGAATTATTTTTTCTTAGAAACTACAACAATTGTGAGAGTGGGTAATAAGTATATTAACCTTACATCTTGAGATTATGTTTTCAATATATTTCAAAATTGTTATGATGAAATTGTTGCAGATATTACTAAAGTTATATGTATTTATTTAACTATAATAACATATTTGTTAATGTGTATAGAGATACTTAGGAAATCATTGACATGTTTAGTGATTACGAGTGAACAAATTAAAAAGAAATGAGTTACTAAAAGAAGCTATACTTTCAAGATGATGACGGAAAAATGAAAAATACAGTATTTGTTGGAGAAGATAACTAAAGTTTACAGTTTATTGCATTGAATATTTTGACTATTACAAGTAGCCTTAAAATGAACATATTGATACATAACAAACCACTAATCAGTTAATTAAACAATTGTTGTTAGGATTTTCACTATCCTTTCCTTGCAGAAATTTTTGAATAGACCCTCATATATTAAGAAATGTACAGAAACCCATAGATACATATTAATGTTAAAGTAATTATATTATCTTTGATTATTTTATTTCTTAATATGAATATATAACTTTTTTAAAAATAAATAGAAAATGTATTATTAATCAGTTATCTTCAAATTAACCATATTATGAATATTTATTTTTTTCGAAGTAAGGTCACTTAATTTGAAAATGAGATTTCAATTTTGTTTTAAGTTTGTATAAAAAATAAATATAATGAATGAAATTTCTTTAATTATTAGATTTTGAAAGCTTTAATTCTATTTATCCTCCTACTAGGTACGATAATACACTATTAAAAAAATGGAGGGTCTATTTTCACTACAATTTTTACTTATCCAATATTTTACTATTTATTGCATCAATAAAACACATGTTTGGACAAAATTACCCCTTAATTATTTGCCTTTGTTAAGTTATCTAACAATGTTACCTACATAATTTTCTAAGTAAAAAAATATCAAATGATATTTGGTTACCGTCCACATAAACAACATAATTATTTATTTATTTATTTTTTCTAAATGTTATATCCATAAAATTCGTGGCTAGAGTCACGTTACATAATAAAAAACTAATATAAAAAATTATCAACCGAATATTAAGGAAACGTGGGATCGTTATTTACTGAAATTTAAAAAATAAGAATTAGATGAATTACCGGTTATAATTTTAAAAAAATTATCTAATAGTAAAATCATATTTTGATACCATATAGTAAAGCTTTGTACATTTTGCCTACCATAACAATTGGTTCTAAATATTAACTATGAATAGATTAACCGATAATCAATTCAATACCAACCATATTATTATTATTGAATTTATGTTAATACAAAATAATGTTTCAATCAAATTAATATTTTATTATATTAACGAAGTATCACATAATCCCTTCGTTTAAATAATTTTCTTCCTTTTCTTTTTTTTCTGTTCTAAAATAATTGTCTTCTTTCATAGCTTTCCTTTTAAAAAAATATTTTTACCACTTTACTCTTACTTTTTCTACATACTTCAATTATAACCACATACACAAGGGCATTGAAGAAAAAAGATCACACATTACACCAATATTTACAATACAGTCAATTACTTTTTCTTAACGGTGTGTCTGATCAAAAGAGACAATAATTTAGAAACAAAAAAAGAGTATAATTTAGAAATAACAAATATATTGTTCAACTTCAAATAACAAGTAATTAATTAATAAGAAGTTTTCTCCAAACCTACATAAGTTAAAAGTAATTACTAATAATATGGTAGATAAGTAAAAAATGTAGTGGAAATAACATTTCACTAAAAAATCATTAACATCACGTGCAACATACGTGCAACACGCGTGCACTTGACTAGTACACCAAAACAGCAAAAGCTTTTCCATATGAGTCATGGCAGCAAGCATACAGTGATACAGGCCACTCCATTACCTCTCCCTAACAATAATTAACCTCCCACACACGCAAAAACTCACTCCACCATTTACCAACTACATCTCTCTGTTGTGTTGCTGAAACGCTTTGGACTACAATCTCAGTCCTTCAACTTTGTTCTGCAGGTATCGATTTTTTTTTTTTTTATGTTTATTTAATGTTGCCTTCCGTATTGTATGATGCTTTGTGTGCGTGTTTGTATATTGATCTCTCCCTTAGTCTCCCTCTCTCTCTCTCTTCCTCTCGATTATCATGGACATGTTCTCTTAATTATGTTGTTATTTTGAGGTATGTATTTGAAATTACCTTTTTTCTAAGTTTTGGGAAATTGATTGTGATATGCACGAAAATCGAGGTTTTAAAGGGTTCAGGGTTGTATAGAGGATGAGGGAATTCTGTTTTGAAAATTTTGTGCTAATTTCTATCAAAATAACACTTGATAGTCTGAGACTCCGTTCATTTCCTTTTGTGAAACTCAAACTCTATAACTAATTTATTAAACTCCTTAAATCTCTAGGGTTTGATTACGTGATATGTTTGTATTCTAAGTGAGTAGTAATTGTTTTTACTTTGATGATTAATTTATGGTTCATAATGTCGAGTGATAATGATTTGGAAATCACTTCAGCTCTCATCCACCCTTCCCCTCTCCACCTCCGACTATTTCGGCGGGTCAAAGAATGCGGCATGTTGGATTCGTTCCGCACTTTATAACCAAGGTCGAACACGTACACAGAACCGGGACTAAATTAAAAAATATTACATATACTAATATTAACAACTTAGCCAATACAGATTCTCTAGAAACCCACACACACAGTTACCGCAGGGTGGGGTAACATAGATCCTATTATGGCGGTTAAACAATAAGGTAATCAACGGCCCAAAACACCAAGGATCTAGAACAACACCTACACCAAAAACCGATTAGCACAGAGAAAGGAAAAACAAGGCAGAAAGTAAAGCTACGAAGGTGAGTGCATATCACGTCGTGTTCCAAAACACAACTCGTCGTAATCAGTCACGAAGACCTCGGCTACACTCTCTTCGGCTCAGAAACCCTTTCACTAGCCATTGTCCACCAAAGAGCACATAGAACCAACCTACTGAAAACACAAAGGTCAGAGCCACAAAGACACAAGCTCGACCACCTATCTAGCTCCGACAACGGTAACGGAGAAGACAACCGAAGAAAACAACCCCAGCCCAAACCAAGACCCAACCCGACCTCTCTTAGAATTGAACTCATGGCTACACTCACAAAGAACGATAAGATCTAGTTTTGCCCTCACATCTACATTCACAAAGAATGGCAATATCTAGGTTTCTCTCACACTCATAATCTCACCAAAGGATTAAGTGACTAATGGGTATATCATTTGTTGCATAGCGTGAGATAGCCGCATTCATATACTCTCTCTCTCTCTCTGTCCAGTTCAGTCCCTTTTAGATCTAGGTTGGAAATACCCATTTGTCACTTAATCCCTTAGTGAGATTGTGAGTGTGAGAGAAACCTAGATATTGTCATTCTTTGTTAGTGTAGCTGTGAGGGCAGAACTAGATCTTATCGTTCTTTGTGAGTGTAGTCGTGAGTTCAGTTCTGAGAGAGGTCGGGTTGTCTTCTCCGTCTTCTCCGTTACCGGAGATAGGTGGTCGAGCTTGTGTCTTTGTGGCTCTGACCTTTGGGTTTTCAGTAGGCTGGTTCTGTGGGCTCTTTGGTGGACAATGGTCGGTGAAAGGGTTTCTGAACCAAAGAGAGTGTAGCCGAGGTCTTCGTGACCGATTACGGTAAGTGGTGTTTTGGAACACAGCGTGATATACACTCACCTTTGTAGCTTTACTTTCTGCCTTGTTTTCCTTTCTCTGTGCTAACCGGTTTTTGGTGCAAGTGATGTTCGAGATCCTTAGTGTTTTGGCCCCATGGTTACCTTATTCTTTAACCCCGAGAATAAGATCTATGTTACCCCCACCCTCTTTTGTAACTGCGTGTGTGGAGGGGTTTCTAGAGAATCTGTATTGGCTAGGTTATTAATATTAATGTCTGTAATATTTGTTAATCTAGCCCCGATTCTATGTACGTGTTCGATCTTGGTTATAAAGTGTGGAACGAATCCACAACAGTGGTATCAGAGCCTCCCTCGTATTGTGAATCGGTAGATCTCTCTTCAATCCAAAATTTTAGAAACTCTCTTCTAGAGTTTCTTGGTGAGCTTTTTCCCTCGTGCTTTGATTTTTATGATATCCGTGTTATATCTGTTGTTGAAATATCTTCGTAATTTCTTTGTTTGGGTTGTTGCTCTGTTTGCTCCAGATCTGTTTACTCTGTGTTTTAGATCTGTTAAGTTGTTGGTAATCCTGCTTAGTTGGTGATTTTCTTTGAACATGTTTATTGGTTATTTAGATCAGCATGCTACTTGCTGGATTTCTTGGGTTTTAAAAATCCATTTTTCAAAACTTTTGGGATATTCTGTGGTTGTTCTGTGGTATTTTGGTTGTTCTATTGTTTCTGTGGTAATATTTCAAAATGGCTTCATCGTCTTATGGTTTGAAACACTTTTGGTAAAAGTGACTTTTCTATTTGGCAACAAAAAATGAAAAGTATTTAAATTAAAGAAAAAAATTTCAAAGTCATAACTCATAAGTTTGATAAAGACACTTCTGAAGAAGCTATGCATGAAATGGATGAAAGTGCATGCTCTTCTCTTATCTTGAACTTGTCTGCTCCAGTTTTGCAGAAATGTCGTAAACATACACATGCGAGAAGTCTTTGGGAAAAATTGGAAGAACTTTACTTTAAAAAACTTTGCCAAGTAAAATTCATCTTCTTGAAAAAAAAAATCAGCTTTAAACTGGATTTAAACAAAGATATGGAAGATAATATCGATGTTTTTACCAAATTAGTTGAAGATATAAAGCAAACCGGTGATGAACACATTGATGATTATACCTCGATTGTGTTTTTAAATGTTATACATGAATCTTATGTCGATGTTAAATATGTTATTAAGTATGCTAAGGGATACGATCACGCTTAATACGGTGATTAACGGTTTAAAAGACAAAGAATTAGATTTAAAAGCTGATGGAAAAGGTAAATCAAATGCTGGCGAGGTTAATATGGTGAGAGGTAGGACTTTTGAAAGAAACAATGAACAGGAAAGAAATCAAAATCCGAACCAAGACAAAAATCAAAATTATGGAAATGGAAGAAATAGGAGCAAGAGTAGGTCTGAATTGAGAACTAAAGGTCAGAAATGTTACAACTGTGGAGAAGTTTGACACTTTAGGAAAGATTGTCTGAATCCTAAAAAGAAAAACATGAATCAAAGTAAATATCAAATCCAACAAAATGACTGTAATGTGGCTTCTAGTTGTGAGAACAGTGTTGATGTTTTTATGGTAACTAAATTATGTGATGATGTTTTGAATTATGTGCATTCCATGTTTTCTTGCAAAAATGAATGATTAGTTGATTATGGCTGCACCTATCACATGTCACCTTTCAAAAACATTTTTAGCTCTTACAAAGAATTGGAAACTGGTTTTGTTTCTATGGCCAATGAGAACAAATGTCCTATTGTTGGAATCGGTGATATATGCTTGAAATTTTATTCTGGAAATTGTTTTAGTTTGAAAAATGTGAGACATATTTGATTTGTGCAATAATTTGATGTCTTCTGCTGCTTTAGAAGATGATGGGTTAGAGGGTAGATGGGGTAAGGGTATGATGAAAATTACAAAAGGTAATTAAAACACTTGGACATTTAAGTTTTAAGGGCTTAGAAATTCTTCACAAAAATGAATTTTTTTGGTGATGATGTGATTTCTTGTGTGTCTTTATGTGATACTTCTATGAATTGTAAACATCAAAGGGTTAGTTTTTCACCTCCCCCTCTTAAAAAAATTCTCTTTTAAAAATCATCTTGGGTTAATTTATGTGGATGTGTGGGGTCCTATGTGTGTGCCCTCACATGGTGAGAATAGATATTGTTTGTCTATTGTTGATGACTTTTCAAGGAAAGTCTGGATTTATCCTATGCAAGATAAAAGTGATGCTTTTGGAAAATTTAAAACTTGGAACTTTTTTATTGAAAATCAAACCGGTAATAAAATCAACAAACTTATGACGGATAAGGGGTTAGAGTTCTATAACGGTGAGTTAGAGAGATTCTGCACTGAGAGTGGGATTGATCATGAAAAATCATTCCCTTGTAATCTTGTCGAGCGTATGAATAGAACTCTGTTAGAACGGGTGGGAGTTTTACTTATTTTGTCGGGTCTTCCCATAGGCTTTTGGGGAGAGGCGGTTGTTACCGCCGCCTATGTGATCATTAGGTTTCTTTCTATCTCACTTAATGGTAGATGTCCTGAACTTGTGTCATCTGGGTGTGATATTGATTTTTCAAACTTACATGTTTTCGGTTGCGTTGCTTATGTTCATCGAGAGAATAACAAACTTGAGCCTCGGTCAGTTCGTTGTGTTTTCTTAGGGTACTTGGAGAGGGTGCGAGAGCATAAATTGTGGTTGAAAGATGAGAATGATGAGAGACTTGTCATTTGTATGGATGTAGTGTTTGATGAAACTGAATTTCCTTGCTTGCTACATGCTCAACCTTTAATTGTTATTGATGCACCCCCTCCCCCGGCTCCAATCGTGGTGGAGCAAGCCTATGCGTTGAGTTCTCTTGATGTGAAACCTTGTATGTAAACTGAAATTATGGAAAATCTTGAAACTGTGCTTACTAATCCTGAAATTTTTGATAAAGAATTTGAACAAAATGTGGAGGAAGAAAATGTGATGAAAATTCCTAAAATTGAAAATTTAGGTGTGTTGCTAGGGGTAGGCCTAGAACCTTTATTAGGAGGTCGTCTAGTTTTGATAGCAATTTTCACATCTTCTCATTTGTGTTTTGTATGCTTGATTCTTTTAACAATTTGCATGAACCCAAAATTTACAACAATGGTGCTTTAAAATATGGAAATCCTAGTGATTGGTTGAATGCTTTAATGGAAAATATTACTGCTTTGCAGGTGAACCATTCTTGGACTTTGATGTCTTTTCGTGTGGATGAATTTGTTACTTTTAAAGCTAGGTTGGCTGTAAAAGGGTTTTCTCAAAAACAAGGGGTTATGATTAAACTTGCTTTTGTTGCCCAATTCGATAGGGAGGTAAAAACTTTGGTGGTAACAAAAATTCAATCTTGTTTTTAAAATGTTGGATTTTGATTCATGTGATTGATGCATTGTTTTGGTTACCTGAAAATCCTCGACATACTTGGTGTGTGTCGTGGTATCTTTCTTGTTCTTACTTTGAAGTTAGAATAAGATTTGTTTACTTTATGTTGACGGTGGTTGATTTCCCTGAAATCCATGGCAGTTCTTTGTGAACAGTCATGATGTCTTTGACTGATTCTGCTTTGTGTTTAATTGAATTAGTTAAGTGGTTTTCCTGTTTTGATCCTGCTTTGTGTTGGATCAAGTGCAGCGATAAGGCGATGATGAACATTTTCTGTTTAAATGTCCTTGTGAGTCCATTTGTGTGAATCAGTGTTTGTTCCAATGTGGAGAATGTTAGAATAGGAGGCCCATATATATTGAGGCAGCCTTCTAAGCCTTCTAATTCTTCTGTGAGCCCAAAGCCCATGTTTAGCCCATCTTTTGTGCAGCCCATTTGCTGAGTGCAAAAAGACGGAAGACAACTCACTTACTCTTGTTGCCTGCCCTACATGTCTGGTATTTATTCTACTCTATTTCGTCATTTGCACTCAACAAATGGGCTGCACAAGAGATGGGCTAAGCATGGGCTTTGGGCTCACAGAAGAATTAGAAGGTTGCCTCAATATATATGGGCCTCCTATTCTAACACGACATTTATTTCCTCACAACTCTGCAAGATGCATTCTCATGTCCCCCGGCCAAGTACAATGTCGAGTGTGGCATCCAGCGGAGACACTCTACGATGATGGTTATAGGGTGGAGGTTCGGTGCAAGATTTGTACAGGGGAATGGGAGGCCAAGATTTGTATCGGGGACTTGGAGGCGAGCTACCAAAGCCTAAGCCTATCACCACCTTAGATAAAGAGAATTAGTTATGTTTCAACTTAATTGTTCTTTCGACTTTTATCAATGCATTAGTCTATGAACGTTCATCTTTGACTTACTTTTATGTTCAAGGACATATAATATATAGTTTGAATCATTTGGATTTCTTATTTAACGACATAAGAGTATAATTTTAATGTGTATATTTATTGGAAATAAAAATAAACAAGCTGCCACCAATAATATCATTTTGTGGGAATCTCGTTTGGACCAATAGACACTCAGACATGTATGTCTACGGTCTACCTCAACCAATATTGGATTGTCTTCTAAATACATTTTGCCAAGTTTACACTTTACATGTTTAATATGGTTCTAAAACAAGCTTGCAAGCCCAATCAACAGAGTTAATGGATAATTTAAGTATCAAAGTAATCAAGAAAATGAAATATAAATAAATCTTGAAAAATTTGCGGCCCGTTCTACTTTTTGAAACTTTTAATCGCTAAAGTACACCATTTTTATTTTTAACCGGAAAAAGTCACTTTTAGTGACAAAATGACTACGATACCCTTAATGAACCGTAGGCGTGCTACGGAGGTCATTATTTTTGCACCGCGATTCATCAATTTTATCACATTATTTTTTACACTGTGGTTTAATAGTGTAACTGCTAGTCTATTTTTGAATCGCGATTCATCAATTTTTATTGAATTAATTTTGCCCCACGGTTCAATAGTGTAACTGCTAGTCTATTTTTGTACCGCGATTCATCAATTTTAGTGCATTAATTTTTACATCGCGGTTCAATAGTGTAATTGTTAATCTATTTTTGAACCGTGATTAATCAATTTTAGCGCATTAATTTTTTAACCGCGATACAAAATTATAAAGAACCAGATCACGTCCTCCACCTACTTCTTCCATCTCCTTCCTCCTATTTCTCCGCCTTCGTCTCAACTGAAAAATTCTTCAACTCAGCACAGGTCTATTATAGTTTCGTATTTTATGAATTAAAAATTTTGTGTACCTTTCGGGGGCACGCCCCCAAATCCTCGCGAAGGGACACTGCCCCCTCGACCCCCACGACCTGACCGGGCAGGTCGATCCTCGTTTCCTTGCGCAAAATCATGATTTTCGAATTCAAAGTGTGTTGCCGGAGCTGTTGAAGAAGACGATGACATTTTTGGAACAATATTTCGAAAAGTGATCTTCTGCGGTTGAAAAAAAAAACAGTAGACTTTTGGGGTTAGAAAGTTTAAAAAAGGGACCAGCCATAATTTTCCCCAAAAAATGGGTAAATTTCAGGTGAGTACAATTTTAGAAACATGTTTTCATCTAGGACCATCAATTTTTTGGACATATCATATAACTACAGATTGGTTGTCAAATGACAAAAATGTCATTAATGAAGACAAATCTCATCCGGACTGTCAAAACAAAAAAAATCTAATAACGCTGATGCCAAGGACAGGTATCAGAATTCAGAACTGTTAACACAGTTTTTTCAAGAAAAAAAATCAATAATGCTGATGTCAATGCTAGGCATCAGAACTGTTAACACAGTTTTTTCAAGACAAAAAAAATTCAATAATACTGATGCCAAGGATAGACATCAGAACTGTTAACACAATTTTTTCACCATTGTCTCTCCCCTAAATTTCAGCAAAATCATAACACTGAACTCCATAAACTAAAATTTTAAACACAAAGATACCTGTAAAACAAGGACGGTAGGACTTGTATGAAGGTCACGCGAATTAAATATACCGCCAAATATTGTCGACGACAATGAAGCTGCAATCGGACTCTTAGGTTTCCAATGAAAACTGATAAAGCCGACTCAATTAAGGACAATTTAGTATTTTAGTTTGATCCTGATGCCAGCCCCAGGCATTAGGAAATATTAATGAATCGACTTAACTGAAGTAAATGATTTCTACTATCAAATCCAGACATCAGGTTAACTAGAATAAATGATGTATGATGCCAAAACCAGGCATCATGTTCCTAGAATGAATTAAAGGTTTTCTGATACCTAATCCAAGCATCAGCATTTTAAATTAAAGTTGACACGACCCGACCCCAAATCTCTATACGAAATCTGGGTCAAATGTGTAACAACAAAACAAAACACACTAGTTCAAAATAAAACACATGGAAAGTCATTGCTAAAAGTGGGCTAAACAAAAACTTGATTAAAACACAATAATCTCTGCTATGATAATAGAAACACCACGGCTCTAAAAGACCAAAAAAACAAAATAACGAAGTCAACGAGCCATTTCTCTGACTAACACAAGGCTCTAAAGTCAACCAACCAATAACATTATATTACACGTCGGCAACAAATGAATAATATCATACTAAACAAAAACCCAAGGAAGAGTTTACATAACTCTCCTATAAACCCTTGTCCTCACAAAATACAATTACAGCCTTCTGAAGTGCTGCATACCAAAGACTGTCGACGTCTAATAAATATCGCCGACCTCACCGCATACTTCTTGCCTAACTGGGATCTAAGGAAAACAAAAGGAACGGGGTGAGTCATAAACTCAGTAAGTTCCTACGTGATCTATATGACATGCCGTTATGCACATATAACCAATGCATAATACACAATACATGATACACCAAGTATAGCAATTCATATACTTGCACACAATTCCCGTTGATCATGTTATAATGCACATTGACTCAACGTAATGTAAACACATAGTCAGGATATAAATCAGTATCTCAATCTGACTTGTATCTGAGCTAAATCTGCAAGAGAGCTTTTGACTTGTCCTGCTATAAACAATGTAGCTATGCTGCTGAAACAATACACATATATAACTGCGCCACAAATCCATAAGAACACTATAGATGTGTTGTTGTCGCGATACCCATAATATACTGTCTGAATCTGATAGTATCCAGAATTGAAAACCAAAGTCATGACTGAACCCAATAATATCCAGAAAACACCAACCTTGGGACTTAACCAGGAGTCTCATTACCCCGAGTTTTACCCGAGAGTCGCAGTTGCGTTGCAGTTGCAGTACACATGCTGAAATCATGTATGAATCCAATAGTATCCAGATCCAAAATGACATTGGGACTTAACCAGGAGTCTCATTACCCCGAGTTTTACCCAAGAGTCTAGCCTTCTGTTTGTCATGTGAATTGCTCTAACAAGGCTACATCTTTGTCACGACCAATAACAAATGAGAGACTCATACAACGACCCGTAGCGATCACGAGATTTAACTCTCGTAAAGACTACTGTCGTCCCATTGTCGACACAACCACATATGCCAACTGGACTCAATGCGATGCACAAGTAGATGTTTACTTGCTAATAAACACAACCATTGAGTCCCAAAGTAGGGGAACTCAACACACGTAACAAGCATGTTTTTTTGTCTGTAAATAAACACTTAAGCATTTATTTGCTTATATGCAAATACCAAGGTATGTAATATTTTACATATAATAAACTATACCAAAGTATTCCCTATTATCGTAGGAATCGAACACGTCACTCGTTATATTTTATTGTCCTTAAATTGACTCTGTTGAGTTATTTGTTTAATATTTATAAATTTCGAGCATCACCGTGATTTGCAGGATTCATCCCAACACAATCTCACCGACGTATTACTCGGCATAATAATGGTTTTAAACCATTTAATACATTAACCACTTAAAATTAATAATAATTCGTAACTAAATTATTTATACTCCATAATTAAAACAAATCATATGGTAGTAGCCCACAGTTCATGTATACAATTATTACATACAAAGGAAAGGGGATAATAACTTATCTCTACCAAAAAAATATCGGTGAAAACACAAAATATTCTGGTAAAAATGTAGCCCTCAATAAATACATCGTCCCTGCGGAATCGAAATTAAAAACGGGCAAGTAAATATTTCACAATTTGAGCTTAAAGCTCAAAACCCTTACTGTTCTCTCTTACGCACGTTGAAAAAGGAAGTTGAAGTAAAAATGAGTGTTAAACTCATCCAAACCAACTAAAGAATAAACCAAAACGTAAGGCTCCACCACCGACTCAATAAAGAAATAAAGGAAAAAGAATAATTGTTGACTTGAGAATAAGCCTGTTCACTTTGGTGAAACTTAAAATATCCATTAAATGGATGGTTGGACATTGTGAAATTTAAACATTATTATTTGGTCAAAAGTCAACAATATCAAACCAATTAATTATCAATTAGACTCAAATTAAACACTAACTAATCATTATTAATTAGTCAAGTTTATAATAAAAATATATTTTAACAATATAAAAGAAACACGTAACGTACGTTACACTTCGGACATTAAGCTCAACATATCTTGAGCTCAAATAGATTTTCGTAGGGCAATTACCCAAGTTCACAACCAAAAACACATAAATAATACAAAACACATAAATAACACAATTGGACTTCAAGCGTGATATTGCACAAGTCCAACTCACGATATAACCAAGTTCTTATTAGAACTCAGATTCCAAGTCAAAATATTATTTGACTAACATGCTAGCATTGCAAGTTTAACATTAATCAATTTGTGATTAACAAATAAATATCATAATAAATGCAAGGAAATTCTCGGGCGCTACAAAAGTGGATTAAATGATTTTTGATACCAAATCCAGGCATCATCATTTGAAAATTTTGTTCTTTGAAATACGACAGACATATTTTAAAATACGACATACGTTTTAGTTCATCATCAATACAAAATCCATCGAATTCCAAAATTATGAAGGTTTGTTGTGTTACAAATTTGTTTTGAAAACCAAAAATACATTACACACAAAAATACAAGTTTGTCGGCAATAGAGCTTTGTCGGAAAATAAATTGTTGGTCGGAATTGGAGATGATGGCGGCTGGTATAGCTACACTGTAGGAATCAACAATTGGGCAGGGGCAAGAAGGAGAGAGGACGACGTTGCTGCCTGTTGGTTTGAGGAAGCAACGTCGTCAATACGACATAAACGGTAGTGACGTATTTTCGCCTCAAAATTGTACCTAAAAGATATGTCTAAAAAATAACTGAATTCATTTGAAAACATGTTTTAAATGATGTACTGGCTTGTAATTTATCCAAAAAAAAAATATAAATCCTAAAATGACCTCGCAACCTTCTACACAAACTCATACTCATGCTCTCTCTCTCTCTCTCTCTCTCTCTCTCTTTCTCTCTCTCTATCTCTCTCTAATATTGTATTAGAGTTTTACACCACTGAAATTGATCTAAATAATTCATTTACTTCATTCGTTTTTACAAATTTTTTGGAGTAGTATATTTTTTTTATCTCTTGTGGTTTAACTCTTTAAATAATTAAATTTTTAGGCTTTGATAGTATGATAAAATGTGATATATTTGTATGTTAAATTCATAGTAACTATTTTTAGATTTTGTTATTATTTTTACAAGTTTTGCTCTCAAAATGTAGACATTGATCTGTTTAGTCACTACCTTTAAAATATTTCAAAATGTTGTTTTTTTAATGTTTGATGTAAATTGTATTAAAAGATAGTTCCTTTTTTATTTAGTTTATTTGCTTCTAAAAAAAATTGAATGCTGGTTCTCTAAAAAATATTTTTTTTATGATGTTTAAAAAAAATACTCCAAACGTTTTCAAATTATCATCTTATTTTTATTTTTTGTCTGTTTCAAAATAATTGTCTTATTTCAAAACTTTTTCATTTAGAAAAATATATTTTTATCACTTTACCCTTAGTTTTTCTATCTACTTTAATTATATCCACATGTTTAAGGGCATTAAAAAACGACACATTTCACTAATATTTATAATCTAGTTAATTATTTTTTTCTTAAACGGTGTATCGGGTCAAAGAAGACTATAATGTGCAAACGGAGGGAGTATTTTTAGGGTAGTTAATATTTACAATATTTTTTAAATATTAAGCCCACGTGATTTCAAAATCCCAGATCCGCCCACTTGGTCAACAACTAAGAAGTTGAGAGTGGAGATTAGGCCCGACAATTACAATTCCGATCCGACCTGAAAATTAACCGACTCAACCCAACTTGTTAACATTTTTTAGTCGAAACGGGTAATGTTTACGGGTTGCGTCAGGTTAAAGCGGGTCAAAGTCGGTGCATGTTTTGCCTTGATAGTTTTTACTTTATAAATGTAAGAATTTTTTAATCGAGTTAAAACGGGTCGACTCGTTATCCTATTAAATGCGACTCATTGCCCATCCGTTTGATATACTGGTTCCGTCTGTTATCCGTCACAACCCGACCATATCTTATCCGACCGAACTCATCTAATTGCCAGACCTAGTTGAGACATAAACAATTTTGTCTTCGCATGCTTGGCACACTAATTGAGTGTCTTTTTTTGAACAATAAAGAGATTTATAGTGTGTTATCTTTAATTTGTTTTAAAAGGGGAATATGAACATTTTCTTTAGACTTTTTGTACTTAATTTATTTGTAAATTTTGAATGATATAAGGCATGGAATGACCATATAAAACTTGACAAAAGATATAGACGACATAGGTCCACTACTTGGATGATGAATATTTGTAATTAGAGTTATGCTCATAAGTTCACCTTATTTGAATCCAAGGGGAAGAAACATACTAATTTATCAATAAATTAGATATACTTCTCTCCACTAATTTTGCCATAAATCCCTTGATTCTCAAATGCAAACGCCAATCATAGTGTGTGCACCGCCAATCTTCAGAACCCGAGTGAAAAATTATAGTCTATTTTTAGATTAAGACAATATTTTGGGACAAAACAAAAGGAAAAGAGTAACTAAGGCTCACCCTTCCCAAAAACGAAAAAGAGAGAGGACAAGAAAAAGAAAATTCCATTAATCTTATTTAACTAAAACCAATAAATTTCTGGACTGATGTCAAGTCAAAAGACAATTCTAACTAAGAAAAAAAAATTATAACAAATTTGTCTTCTCTGGGATCTTGAATATGATTAAACCCAGGATAAAAGGGTAAATTCATACTCTTAAAAAATGGCAAAATGCCCATGGGGGAACTCAAGTTGAGGGTAAAGCATCTCGCATCAGTAGACTATGATGGTCTCATTCAGCCAGAAAGCAGTCCATTTTCACATCTGTGACATCAAGTTGCAGTATCTCAGCTCTGCATCCAAGAATTGAACCAATACTGCCACATAAAGTTGGGTCAGTTAAAAGGGGACAACAAAATACCAAACAAAGTAACTTATTTTCTTTAGTGTAACTACAAGAGAATTTCATGCCATTCATATATGCTAATCTCTACAAACGCTATGAGGATTTCACACTTTTCGGTAGTTTTTTTTCCTTTGCAAGGCATACTATTACCTAGAAAACAAGTTGGCACCCTGAACCTTAGATAAATCTGGAGGCTTTGTTCTTCTCACAAGAACTAGAGCACTTTCCTAAGACCTACAATGTGAAATAAGATCAACAGAATTTGTTCTCATACCTAGGATGTGTACGCCCAAGATCCCCATGAACATACTCCTTGATATACGTCCCAGCCTGTTTTTCAGAAACAAAAATTAGTGCTTACTACATCAAGAGTTCAAACGAAGTTTCAATAAGGCACTATTTATGGATATAGTTCAAACAGATATTACAGCGTTATTTAATGATTTCTTGCCAGGGTCTAAATACCTAGTTATGTCATTAGTTGATCAAAAGCATCACAATATTTACATGAGGTCTCTATACAGAGATACAATGGGTGATCAAATAATTACCTGGGTACAAAGGTGAAGAAGAAAATATTGAGAACTTCCAGCAATCCTCTCAATTTTCATCCTGAAATTGGAAAGCACTCGCAATCATCAGGCATTCCTATCACATCATGGTAAGCTAGAAAATGCAGCGCAACTTTATTGGAAATGTGCATACCAATGTATAACCCTTTCACGCTCTAATGGACTTCGACGATGGAGAACCCTTATAGGTGTATTCTGGGAAATGGTCTGCAAGGGCCAAAAGTAGCAATTGACTTGTACTTTAGAATAAAAAATTTTGTTATGACAAAGAAAATCAATAACAGTTGACACTTTCAAGTAATTACCCCACAATTTCCCTTTAACCTTTAGACATCCTACAATTTATTGAACAGAAACTGTTTCTAAGTCAGTATATTGAGTTACAAATTGTCCCAACTTCGGGAATAAGTCAAAAAACTCAAAATCTATGCCCCTCCCTCCCTCACACGGACCCACGCGTGTTTGCGCGCACACACACACACATAGAGAAAGAGAGGACTGACCAAGTCCTTCAATGAGGATATAGTTTGAACGTCATCATCCTTGATAGAGCGAGAAATCCACACCAAGGCAGCATATTGTTTCTACATGAATGTGACTAAACATGAGCCCATAGCAAGTCCAGAAGTAAGCCAGAAAAAGAGCTGCCAGAGTCAATACGTTTACCTGCTTTTCTGCTTCTCCTTCGCGCATTAGAGACCACCCCTGACTCCCTAAAACCTTGATATTTTTTACCCTAACCTAAGTGTGGAATGTGAACGTTAGATCCCCGTCATAAATTATTCCAAACAACAAATCAACAAATGTTAATTATAACTCAACTCACCAACTTATTTTCCATGCTATTTATCTTCTTTTCTATTTCCTTTACAGAAATCTCAGACGGGAGCTGGCGTGCATTTTGTATCTCAACCAAGAAAGGTCGACCTGAACCTAACATCCTAACCTGAAAATGCAGTTCACTGATTAGACATGCATTCATTGGTTAACAGTGTGTACATAACAAAACAAATCTTCATTTACATCTATATCCTCTCTACCGGCAGCATGAAACTTGTAGCTATCTCCACGGCACACAGGAAGGATATTGCTACCAATTAGCTCCTGCAAATTCCAAGCATTAATGCCCAATGACACTCGCATGAGATAATAACAAAAAGAAAAAAGAAAATACAAAGAACCTAGCAACACCTCAACAGATGCCTCTCCCTTTCTTTCATCATCGATAATCCAACGAGTCTGACTCACATTTCGCGAGTACTGCAGTAGAGTGAGTAGCAGCGAAAGTTGCGAGTTAGACTGAAATCTCTTTAACAAATCAATATCAAATCTGAGAGTTGGTCTTGCCATCTTAATACAGTTGGCAAATACTCACACCTTCCCAGAAAAAAGAGTCATGCTTGAAAAATCAAACTTTTTCATTTGCTTTGATGCGGATATTTTCCTTTACTTTTGCTAAATGACATCTTTTTTGAGTGAGATATATCATGCTTAAAGCAAAGGGGGAAAAAATTATGAGTTAAAAGTTAGAAACCTGACTTCTTTGGGGACAAAACTAAAACAGAACGTACAACTCTTTTGGGGGGACAGAGGGAGCTTACACGAGAGATCTGTAAGTAGATTTTGCTAAATCTAGGGATCATTAGAGTCCATCAGAAGCTTGACAGCAGCTTCAAGGATGTAAGAGCAAACACCAAGGAAACTCACTCTAATGTTTGTCGTCAATTTGGCTAGACTACAGAGAATTTTTTACCACTGCAACAAAATTCTCAAGGCACACGTAAGGGCTGAATTTATATGGAGGACATCTCTTTAGCACTTTTTACTCTTAATTCTACGAATTTGAATGCACTCGCTTTAGGTAGCACCAACTTATGCAGGTTAGAGAAGTAGAACGTACAGCACAGGTTCGGCCAATTTGGTGGAAAGCAGATGTATTATACATATGTCAGAATGTTAATAGATTTAAAGTCCAAAAGAATAAAAATGGAAAACCAATAACAACTGCAATGAATGACGTATGAAAACCACTTGCAATAAGTGAAAGACAAAAACTTGAAAATAGGTTAATCTCAAACCAAGTTGAATTGATGCTACACAAGTAGTCCAAGCATAGTTGAGTATATTCAAGTTCTTAATGCTTTTAGATGACATCATCCTTCATTTCACTTGATCATATTCTTGATATTGAGGAATATCGTTCACTTCACTGAATCATATTCTTTAACATCCGACCCTAAGGGGTGGGAGAGATGACAAGGGCACTCAAGAAAAGACCTTGAGGTCCTTGGTTCCAATCCCCATACCAACAAGGGTCACAATTACCTATCAAAAAAATAATATTGAAAGATCGATACACCTAATTGTATATTCTTTTGAAGACATAGAGCCTGGTGAACGTCAAATTATACCTTCAGGTACCTCCCACCAATGTAGATTGGAGTCCTGCAGCAAATAAATGTCATCTGGCAGGGTTGTTGGACCTAAAAAACCAAGAGTGCACCCAATAAATAAGCAACAATGAATCAATAAAATGTAATTCTTGCAGACTTCTTTTTAAATGGAGAACCTTATGAATGTTCAGGTGATGCAGAAGGAACATAGTTTGTTGTTTTTGAGGCTTGATCTTTTTTTTGCTCTATGAGCTTTGTGCACATCATGAGTGCTAGGGTTAAACTCCTCTATGGTTTCATTACACAGAATTGTTTGCCCAAAAATTAGGAGGAGAAAACACAAACTGGTAGATGTTGATGCTTGGCTTTGGACATATCAAGACTGACTTAGAACACCCAGGAATACCAAACAATAGTGAAGGAGTATCAAGAGGCAGAAGATTCATTTAAACTTTATGCATCAGCAGCAGCATACCTTCTTCGGCTGGCATTTAGAACAGTCAGAAATCCCATGGTCTAGCAATGATTTTGATGCGATTTTATTTCCTTCACAGTCAGAACCCTCTGTGATAGCAGAAACATATCTATCACGGGACTGCAACTCAGCATCTGCACCTTAACGATTTCCAAAAACATGGTTCAAGAAAACAGATAAAACTAATCGATAGAACTTGCAAAGCTGTAAAAAGAGACATGATTGAATATATAATTTCCAGAATTATGTTTTCAGCAACAGTGTCAATAATTATGGCAATATGGAACCTCCAGAGAGTCATTATCTCACAAAAAAAGTCATGCTTGAGACTCTAGTTTGTGTACTGGAACACACAAGTATACATGAGAAATATTAATCTGACAATAAATAAGTACTTTCACGGAACCCGCAAGTGTAGACTAATTGTATTGTTAAGTGTTAACAAACCCACAGAAGGAGAAGAGTTGGAAGGTGGCTCGTTAAATACTGGCAACAAAACATTAATCAATAAATATATAAATATAAGTGTCTCTGAAGCAACAGAAGATTCAGTTGAACTTTTCAAGACTATAACATCACAGTATCTGATTTCTGGCTTGTGAGATCTCCCAACTTTTAGGACAGTAACACATGAATGATGAAGCACGCAACTTCTTGACTGTGTTAAACTTCAGGTCCAGATTCTCGTGTTTGGCTGTAGGATGGTTCTAGGTTTTATACTTGTCATTCATTCCTATCCCACTTGATTCAGTCTTCAGTCTCCAAATCTGTCTTTGTTTCCATTGTCTTCTTTCATTTGGAAGACTTGTATCCCTATGCAGATTAGAGCTTTTAGTTGATGATCAAGTTCTAAATAGGCTCAACACCAATAACATGTTGCAAAATCTTAGACCCAACAAGACGATATCACCGGAATGGTGAGTGTGTAGAAGTTCTACAGAATCCCATGATCGTTTGTTCCTACACTGGTTGTGCTTGTTTCTGGTAAAATCGCTTTGTGGTGGGTAGGGAGACCTGGGTTGTTCTACTTCTATTTCTTTATTTCTTCACATGCAGTTTAGAGGTTTTGGGACGGTGTTTAATGTATTTTTATTTGTGGAAGTGTGGGTTGGTTGCGGTTCTTTGCTGCATTCACACAGAATGTAGTAATTCCAGGATTTTTCAGGACCACGCTTTGTCGCTGCCACTTCTATGGGATATTTTTGGCTTCTCTTTGTGCTCCGGCTAGGAGCACTTCCGTGGGGACCCTTTATCAGAGATTCAATGTGATTGAACCGTGTTTCCAATTTTTGTATTTTCTTCTTTCTATTTTTTCTTTTGCTTTTAATTTGATGGTCTTCTTGTCCGTCTTTTTGTATTATCTTCTAATTTACTATAACTGATTCTTGTGATAACAAAAATCACAATATTTAGATGTTATCATCAATAATCCCTTGTCATCCAGTTTGGGATTCGGCGTAGGGTCCCTTTATCAGAGATTCAGTGTTTAATTAGAATGTGTTCCTCTCATAATTTTGTGTATTTTCTTCTCTCTATTTTTATTTTGTCCTTCTGCCTTTGTTCTAATGGACTTCTCGTCCATCTTGGTGTATTATCTTTTCTTTTCTTTTGCCTTTATGTATTATCTTTTTGTGTGATATAAATAACTGATGTTACCATCAAGAATCCATATCGTCTGGATTCAGAGCTACTAGCATCAGAAATATTTTAACTCTTGAGTGCCTAACACAAGTACTTCCATAATATTATTGCTCCCTCAAAAATGCATAATAAAGCAAAAGTTGAAAAAAAACTCGGTCATTTGAATATAGAAAGAGACACTAATTGCATTTATACCAAAAGATAATCCTCAAGCCGCAAGTTGGGAAATCTCATAAAAATTTCGGAAATTTAGTACTCATGCCTGTTTTCATTCTCTTATTGGGATGGCCTTTCCCTGTCATATTTTGAACTTTCGGATTTGCGTCAGGGTGGGTATATGTGAAACGGAGGAGGAAGGAACTTTGACCAGATTTAGCACCCTGCAAAACGTCCACTTGTATCGATCATTAGCCTACTATTCCTTGCATTTGCCACTCCCCCCCCCACACACACACTCCACAAACCCCTCTTTCCAAAGTGAAACTAATAGATTATGTCCTTTGCCACCCACACACGCACAAAAGGAGAAAAGAAGTTTTCAATTACCAACAATGCTTCCAGGGGGGGTGTTATACACAACTTGAATAAATCCTTTACTGAAATATGTCTAGAAAAGAACTTCTCTTGAAACCAAAGTTCAGATCCATACTTCTTCTTCATACACAAACTGAAAAAGAAAAACAACAAAAATTCACGTAAAATTTTTTAGTACATGTTTTTCAGGCTGACACATAGCAAGAAAGCAGGACATGAGAAGAAAACAGCACTTAAAGAAAAACAGTCCAAACTAAATCAATATTTACACAGGAGTACTACAGGACTAAGAAAGGAAAGGCCTCTGTTCCACTCAAAGAGACCAGATTAGATGTTCAAGATATATACTACTGCCCTTGGATATAACCATTATTAGAATTCTTTGGTAAACTTGCATCTAACATGTTTATCTCATATACGAGGGTAAAGTTAGAAAGTTGGAAATTGCGAGCTTAATCTTCAAAAGAGGCTCTTTGAGTGGAACATCTTAAAAGAGACCCTTTGAGTGGATCAAATGGCATCATAATATATTAAACACAAGACAAGAATGAATTTGTACTAGTACTACATATTACTCTTTTTTTTTTTGATAAGTAATACTACATATTACTCTTAAGAAAAGCACACAATAACTTGGCATATCTTCCCGAATCGCATCAATTAGAGAAACCACGTATTAGTTGAAGAAGACTTACAAAATTGCTTGTTCATTTTCCACAATAAGTGATGGTGCTGAGACTTCAAGGGAAAAATTGGTGATATCATGGCCCTCTTGCTTCACAGCATTGGAAATTGTCAAGGCAAAGTCATTGACATGATCCCTTTTCATCAACATCTCTTGGTGATCACAATAAATAAACTGCAAGATACCTAAACAAATTGTACAGAAGTTTGACTGCAGTTCCAATTCTTGAGAAGAGTGCAAATTACTTGAGCCATCCAGTACTTTAGAACCATCGTTAACCACATCTCCTTCCAGTGATGTTGCTTTCTCAAGCATGGGATACAGGATAGATGGTGAGAAAAGGGAACGAGAATAAATAAAATCGTGAGCACCAAATAGCCGAAAGATGCATCGGATACACACCTGTATCATATTACAGCAGTTCAAGAGATCAGATGCATGTAAGAAAGCATAACTGTCCAGAATTCAATAACTAGATAATGATCACAAGCGACCATCTTAAGTTCTCTGGTTGTTCAACAGTTTTTATTCATCCTCATTTGATCCAACAATTAGAAGCACAGGGCCGACAAATGAAGACAATCAGGTTCAAAAATATAGCTCTAGGTCCAGCTGAGGAGCATAAGAAGTTCATTCCTGCAACACTTCTTGCCATTATGAATGACCCCGAGTAACTATTTTCTGTAGACAAAAATGTATCTTCTGTACTATCAGATTTACATGCAGCTATGTATCCAAATTCCAAAGCTACACAGTGATAAGATTCTTTCACTTGATCAATTACTGGAGGAATTCTTGTTCACTAACCTGGACCTCATCTAATGAACTTGTTTTCATTTTAAGACTGAAAAATGAACTTTCAGACCACTGTTGACGGCGAAGAAGTTAATGCTCTTTTTGTTTCATTACTTCCACAAGGAACAATAATAAATCAACATTTTCTTGTAAGATTACCATGAAGATGAGATAAATGAAATTAAAAACAGCAACCAAATAAGACCAATATTAAGAAGGAAATTCATTAATTTACATATCATTGTTCTTCTGTGTTCCTTTATGGTTAACAAAGTTTGAAAAAAAAAATTGCTCATGAATGGGGAAATATACCATTATGGTTTATAGATTCTAAGCAAATCTACAAGATGAATTCATTATTCACCACGAAAAATGAGTCAAACAAGAGACAAATTTAATTGCACAAATCACCTTAATTTCTTTTTGGTAGAAACATTTATATAACTTTTAGCCCTAAGCATTCCATTCACTCTCTACCATAAAATCCATAAACCAAACATGCATTACAGATATAAAGATAAACGAATGTAAAATTCAACACCAATTCATCAGAGTATATTCTAGAGACCTCTAGAAATTTTTCCATCCCTCTATTCTCTTCAAAGTCTATCCCTAATCTACAACATGTAAAGCTATCTCACCACCTCATAGCCCATGCCAATGTCATTCAGCAAGTATAAAAGGAGTTGTCTCTTGATTGTGCACACAAAGAGGAAGAGAGAGAGTGGGTCTCTCAAGTCAACAAAACGAAAAACACAAACTTAAAAAGCAAAGCACGTCAATCCCTCTAAAGCACAGATAGGGGAAACCCACGGAAGGCACCCAGGCACCCCTTAGTGACCCCTAGTTAACGCCAGGAGAGAAAGGTCATATGAACCGCACCTCCACACAGAAGAGACCTCGAAGCGTGATTTCTGAAAATTTTAGAATTCCTTTCAGTCTATATAAACCATAGAATAGCACCCCATACTGCCGCAACAAACTCTCTTCTCCACCTATCCCAGATCCTCGAAATGTAACTTAATTTGAGGAAGAGATGAGATAGATTCGGGACAAACTCGAGTCTCCCTAGACACGTCAAATAACCTATGCCAAATAAACCAAGCACTTTCACAATGTAGAAACAAGTGATCGTGCGATCAAAGGAGTTCTTACACATCGCACACCGGTCCACAATATCCTCTCATAAGGTTCGCATGTTTTGCACGTTTGCAAAAGAAATAACTAGCTGGATGGTAGCGTAGCCTCCCCACAAGTTTGAAAACTCTAAAATTAGGGTTGAGGGTTTATTATTCAGGGTTTAGTGTCCACGATTTAGGGTTTTAGTTGTCTAGAACTTTGGGTTCTAAAGTTTAGGGATAGGATTTCTGGTTAAGGGATTATGGCATAGTGTTTATGGTCCGGAGTATAAGGTTTAGGGTGTAAGGTTGCATTGGATTTGTTCAGATAGATTTTTTTTTTGACACTAAGACACGCTGTACTGTTTTCAATGAAAGCATCAATTTTTTTTCCCTTGAATGAAAATAAATATATATATATATATTACGCAACCTTATTTGTCAAAAACAAGGTAAGCTACCTTACACCCCATCCATCCCCTCTTTCCTGAGTCTTGACAACCGGGCAAGGAAAAAGGAAGTGAAAATTACATATGAATGGGGAAAAGAATTTAACTGGAAAACTTGAATACTTGGTAAAATGTATCACATGTCAACTTTTCATAGGCAATTTTACCCTTTTCTGAATTTTGAATCGATAGTCTACAAATACTTGCTTGGTCATTAAGAATAAACTAACAATCTTTACAAACTACGCATGGCTACTCTTTGGAAATTACCTATACTTCATAGCAAACAAATTGAATCCAAGTGGTTTCAGAGTTGTGGTGATAAAAATTATAGCAGCCACATAAGAGTTGAATGTTGAGAGTTTTCAAATTAATAGCAAAAAGCAAAGCAATTAAGAAAAATTGGAAAAGAACACGAACCCCGAGGGAGAACAACTCTTTCACCGCTTCAGCCGGGACCTCGCGGAGGGCGTCACCGAGAAGCTTCACGGCGCGATCACCGTTAGCGGCAGGGGAGATAACGAAAGAGAATAAGGAAGTTGCTGCTGGCGGCCCGACCCGTTTCCTGGCCGTTGGTAACCGGCGCTGTTTCGACTTCGTTTGCCATCTCAACCGTGAACCACCAAGTCAAACCATGGTCAAACCACCAAGCCAAACAACAAATTCTTTTGAATTCCTAACCTTTATACAGTCTACTATTAATATTTTTATACTATATAAGCTATAAGGCTAATATTAGTATTTAGGAATTTGCCTTTAGATTTTTTGAATTTCGCGTTTTAAATATAATGTACGTTGTTGTATTTTTATTATATTTGATTCAATTTATTGATTATAAGAATTAAAAATGTTAATCCTTTTATTTGAAGTTTGTGTAAGGGAATAAGAATATAATTGTATTATATTTAAAGTATTTTCTTTGCGTGTTTTTATAATATTTTCGTTTACTTAAATTTTGAATGAGTAGAACTTTATAAACGTAGAACCATGGCGGCCCGATGGTTCGGTTCGGTTCCCAAGATTGTAGATTTTTCTATACTCTAATATTTGTTCCAAGTAGTGCTATATTTTATTTATTGACTAGGTTAATAATCGTGCCATAAACGGTTTTAATAATTTTTTAAAAACAATTATTTATAATTAGAATATTATCAAAATCATCATAAGTAATTAAAGTTATTTTAAGAGAAAATTGCATCACTGGTCCCTTAACTATAGACCTCTCACATTATTAGTTCCTTAACAATTTTTTATCAAATTTGAATCCTTCACGTATTAAAATTTAATAATGTGAGAGGTCTATAATTAGAATATTATCAAAATCATCATAAGTAATTAAAGTTATTTTAAGAGAAAATTGCATCATTGGTCCCTTGACTATAGACCTCTCACATTAATAGTCTCTTAACAATTTTTTATCAAATTTGAATCCTTCATGTATTAAAATTTTACAGCGACAGTCCTTTTGATAGATGTCGTTAAAAAATACCGTTAAGTTGCTAATGTGCATTAATCAAGTGCTAAAAAAAAATTATTTCTGATTTGTGTACACAAATGTTCTCTTTCCCTGCTAATTCCAGTCATGGAGAATACTTTGAATGTTCCGACCGTGGAGAATATTTTGAATAGAAGCATTTGTTCTGCCTGTGGGATACTTTTTTATCCTTAATATAGTAAAAAAAAATCAATGATGTCAAGAGAAATAAATTAATTATAATATGCAATCTTCTACCAAAAAAATGCATTTTGTGATTTAGGAATTTTGTATTTGATCTCTTTCTCTCATACACACATTCACAAGCACAAACCCAGATCTGGAATGATTAAACTCAGATCTGGAAATGATTAAACCCAAATCTGGAATTTTCCATCTCTTTATGCAAAAGAAAGCCCTTTGTTTCACTGAAGAAGACACCAAACCAGATTTGGAAATCAATACGCCATACCTGGAAATCGTCGTCACTGTCACTAGAGAAGACCTTGGTGGTTGTCGAAACCAACAATGATAATTCTTGCTTCTCAAAATTATGGATTTGTAGTAGTGGTAAGCAAGGTCGTATCCACAGAGATTGGTTAGACTTAATTTTGATATAGACTTTTGTAACCAAAAATAAAAAATAAAAATAGGGGGGTTGAGATTTTTGTGTGAGAAAATAAACTAAAAATTACTAGCAAACAATTAAGTGAAAGTGATTCAATATGTTGAAATATCCAACCAAAGGAACAATCTCAGTATTGGTTCGTGGACTTGATCATAGATGCAAAGATTAATTCCTCCATTCTCTACTAAACTGGTTATGGTTATTGGTACGACCTAACAACCTGCCTCTCCTTACTTTTTCGATAATCAGGAAACGTTCTCTAATTATTTCTCTAGCCAATAAACAATTCTAGATACGATCATAGAATTTAATTTATCAACAGCATTACAATCTAGAGAAGCTACCAATTCTAGCCAACAAACGCACATGTAGGTTCATTTAAACTAGATTATATATTTCCATAGTATAGAACGAAAATATGGTTCTAATCAACTATACTATTTACCACAAATATTAGAACAATTAAACAATTGCGGATTTAACGTTCTAAATGGCAATATGTTATCTTGACAATTGAACAAAGGGCCCGTTTTGTGCAATCAGCCAAAACAACAATAAGCAATTGCTATAAGCGCAAGAAATATATAAATAGTAGTGAAAATAGAAGAAAAAGATAAAATCAATTAGATCTCACAAGTCATAATGAACCAATACTTCAATTTTCCTTTGACTAGAAAAAGCCTTTAGCAATCCATAAACTTAGTTGCTAAAAAGTAAAGAAAATAGTAGATAGAGTAGTTAGACTAGGAAGATTGGGATTCAACAAAAAAGGGAGGGATCAAGGTTAAATAGGAGTCTCCAAGGTCTCCTCATAAAAGTCCACTAACCCACTAACTTTGAGTAAATACCCCAATAACTTTGAGTAAATACTCTCCCTTATCCCTAAAATAGTCTAGGTTCATCCTCTCTACTTAAATCCACATTAAAACATTAAGAAAAACTAATTTTTGAATTAAATGGGGGCGTCACTTGGTTGAGATTCCCGCAACGATTCGTAGCGTGTCCACGCCTTAGTTTGAGATTGCAATTTTGGATCCGCAATTTGATAAGTTGTGCTCACGCTTGACTCCAGATTTCCTTAGCTTCAATTGTTCACACATAAAGTCTTGCCTTTAAGTCCATTCAAGCCATATGTCCCAAAACTCCTACAAGAGCAATAATTCCATTAAAATTCAAATAATTGGCAATAATAAATGTCATAAACATGGGGAAATAATGACAATAAATATGAATTATATGAATTTTCCATCTCTCTCTACGAAAAGGGAGCCCTTTGTTTCACCAAATAAAACACCAAACCAGATTTGGAAATTAATACGCAAAACCTGGAAATCGTCGTTGCCCTCGCTGGAGAAGATCTTGAAAGAGCAGACTTGGAATTCAAGAGAATGAGGTCTTCAAAATAAGGTTCTGGAAATGGATGATGTATCTTTAGCACTATATAAGTAGGACTCTTGATCGTTGAGTAAACGGTTTTTGCTTTGTATACAATTAGGATGCTTCTACTTGGATGATATTTTCCATTCTTGCATATATATAAATATATACATATGTTGATTCCTTCTATTATCACCAGCAATGGTAGTATTGGTGACAGCCACGGTGGTTGAGTGGGGAAAGGGGTTTGGGAATGAAGAAGAAAGGGTCTAAATTGCAAATTGAAATAAAAGTTAAATTTGAGAAAATTTCATTTCAGTTCTTACTTAATACATTGGATAACTTAACGGTATTTGTCTAACGATATCCATCAAAAGGACTGCGGTTGTGAAAATTCCATACTCTTAGGACCTAATTTTAACAAAAAATTGTTAAGGGGCTAATATTGTAAGAGGCCTATAGTCAAGGGACCAATGGTGCCATTTGCCCTTATTTTAATCGGAATAGTTTGAAGAAATCCACTCCTCAGATAGTATACCCCTGTGAAAGCTCAAGAGAAAGATTTGCAACTTAGTGCTCGTTTGTTGCAGCTTATTTGGAGTGACTTTTGACTTTTTTTGAAAAGTCATATTTAGAGTGTTTGTTTATAAGCCAATAAGTGAGGTACAACACCATTTATGCATGAAAAAGCCAAAGCCAAAAAGCCAAAATTTTGAGCTTTTTTGGTTTTTTTTTTTAAAGATGAAGACAACTATTTATTAATAAATATTTGATTATCCTCATTTCATCCTTTTATGAAATATACATAAAAATATGAATACTAATTTTAAAGTTTTTTTAACAAAAAATATAACAACTCATAAAGGTTTTTCAACATCACAACAAGCCTATCATCTGTCAGTAAAAGTCATTCAACCATCAGTTTAAGCAATCAGCCATAAATCATAAGCCATCAGCCACAACAAACGAGCCCTTAGCAAGCCCGGTTTGCCTCCGATGCAGATACGTCACCCTGCAAATCCACTCCTTAGACATCAGGTCCAACCACCTTTAATGGGATTGGCATGAGATTGTTTCTTTTGATAACTATATTTACTCATTGTTTTCTAAAATTAAAATAAACATTAGTAAGTAGTATTATTTATTGTAATTAAAAAATAGTTTGGATACTAAAAAAAGTTAAGCCAACAAAGTGGGAGGAGGCACAAATCGCGATGGACAGCGAAGGAACCCAAGTCGCAAGCAGTACAAAAATCAAAAAATATTCTACTGTTCAAGGAGTGCTGGAGTGGTACACTGTAATGTATAGAAATACTAAATGGATACTACATTTGAATCTGTGATGCACTAAGTAAGCTTGTCACGTGACGTGATGCTACGAAACCATTGAATACATCGAGACACCTTTAATCGCTCAAATGTCCTCCAAGCACAAGTTATAAAGAGTAAATCTAATTTGGTTCAAGTTTTCTTTTTAAAACATATGCAATGACGAAATCATAAGTAAATATTTAAGTATACTCACAGTCTTTGTAATAACATAAAAAGAGAAAATAATTTGAATTATTATACTCACAATCTTTGTAAAATAAATTTACACCGATTGTGGATGAAAATTTAATTCAAGATTAATTATGAGTAAATATCCAACTTATCCTAGTAGAGAGATAGAGACATAGCTTCTTTTTTGATTTGCACCATGAACAATTCACAGAGATGAACTTAAATGACTGACATCCACGAACCCAGAAAGAACTGCTCTGTTACGTTCTTTCACCTTCACTTGATACAAAATTCTGCATATTTCAAATTCTGATCAGACCAAGAGCCCAAACCCATAACCATATAATGAATTTAGTCTATCATAAATTAAGCATGACACCGTACCTCGAGCCTTCAAGCCACATCTCTGTGATCAGTGTTTCTCCAGGGTAGACATGTAGAAGAAATTGGCCTGAAATGGTTTTGATCATGTTTGGATCTCCTTTGCAGATGCATCTTATGATGGCCCTCACTGCAAAGCCTAGTGTGCACAACCCATGCAGTATCGGGCGAGAAAATCTAATGACAAATAAAAATACAAAAAAAAAAAGGCAATGTTAAGAATTAGGTGTGACTGCACTATAGATAAGTGTTAAAACGAAAAGACTAATATTATGCTGCATTTTATGCTCACGGACATGAACATAGAATGCAGCATATCCAAACATACAAATGGATAGCCTCCTCGTCAACAAGTTATGTTAAAAACATTTACACAGACAAAATAATACTCCTTCAATTCTACGGAATGAGTTTACTTTCAAACTTTGACTCTTTGAGCCAAATGGAGGGAGTATTATGCAGCTCTACATATATATCTCATGCACTAACCCTGCTATTTCAGCAATCATAGGATCCGAATGCAGAGGGTTATAATCACCAGATAGCCTGTAAATTAGTGCCTGCATAAAAGAAATTTAAGAGTTCAGAATTTCTCAACAGAAGTTGTAAATATGCAAATGATTTCAGGCTACAAACAGATATGTTCCGTTGCCTCGACCCATGACAGGTTAACAACTTACGTAACACAACACTAACTCTCTCCTCTGATGGATGCGGTGTTGGTTATTCTATATGAAAAATAGAAGGCGAACTAGGCTCAGGCAGGAGGACAGGAAAATTGCGGAGGTAAGTGACTAGTTGTCTCTTGAACAATAAATGCAATGACCGACCTACTTATAGATGGCTGGGAGAGGCCTCATATGATGCGACGATGTGTGAACTTGGTAATTTGCTAGAGTTCGAGGCTTCAAGCTCAAGCTCATTTTCAGACTTTGGTGAGTCTGGCTTTGATTAGTGAAGTCTTTTGAAGGGTTACTATAAAAGTATTAAGTTGAAGGTAATTTTTAGTAGATTTATAAAGTATTATACGTGAGGATAATTTCATAATAATCTTTTAAAGATACAAACCATATGACCATGGGCATTGTACCGAGGAACATAGTTTGTTGCTATCCAACATGAATTTGGTCTGAACGTCAGTAGGCAAGCTTTCCACACTTATCCAACATTTCATGTATGTAAGCATAGAGTGTTGATAGAGTAATTCAAACTCATTCTGATCATAAGATGCCAAATCTAAATTGAATTCTCTTTCAATGGAGATACAGAAGCATACTCGTGTAGAAAACTTTTACATTTTAAGGTTACAATTTATTGTATAATTGAGAACTCGAGATATTATAACAAGTATAAAGGTGATTTGGCGGATCTCATACTTAAAAAGTGCTGTGCTTTTCAAACAAAGTTCAATTAATTATTCTAGCGTCAAGGCCTCAGGTTATCAAGTATGAGGAATGAGGTAGAGGTCAAATGAACTTTTATCCTTCAATCAAGCCAAGCAACTGTAATGTCACGTCTTTGAACTTGCTCAGTGAAACAGGCACCTTTCACGCACCGATCTTGAATATCAAAGAAATCTCTTTTGAGCTATGTTTATTTTATTTTATTTATGTTCACTTTCGAGCTCAGAAAATGACAGCTGGGTTATCATCTGAGTCTAAACAAGCTTACTTACTATCTGGCTCAAGCCCTTCTACATAAATTTAATTGCGGGTTTTCTCAATGGACTAATTTGTTGCTTGTGGATGCAAACTGATTTTCAACCATCCAAAGTCATAGTAGTGATGTAACAAAGACATGGAAAATAAACAATCACAGAACTTCCATTTAAGACATTAGATGAACCATGCAAAACATCAATCAGCAAAAGAACTTGTTTGTGAATACCCCTCTCACACTCGTACCAAAATGTCTAATGAAAGCAAAAGATAACATGGCATAAATTACAACATATCATAGCTGATAAAGATGATGATATACGTGCCTGCGATGGTTGGGTACATTCCTCGAATACAGCAAATGGTTGAGTTTTAGGAGGTCTAGAAGCTCTTGTCTGGTTTTTTGAATACTTTGAGAAGGAATATGGAGGAGATGATTTCGAGAAACCGCCAGCACCCCTCAAATAAACAGCCATTCTGTGAAGTAATGTATTTAATATGTCAACTGCATATGCTGTATCTCTCTACTTCAATCGGTCAAGAGAGAACTCACCTGTTCTTGCAGAGCAGTTCACCAGACTCTTTTCCATAACTAAGGACTTCAATCTCAAGAATTGTAGCTTTACCTATAAATTATTGATACATATAATAAGTCAAGAGATTCACAGCCATTAAACCCAATTTTTGCTTTCAATCATAATTTCAGGGTGAACATGTTTTAGGCTTTAGTAAGATAAGATCATGGTGACCAAAGGGTTGGTATTCTTAAACTCTGACGCAGTGAATGCACTCTTGAAAGCAAGCATCATTCAACGAGAAAAATAAAAGTAACCTCATCGTCATTACTCCTTTACACAAATCATTCTGAAGTATATGTTCTTCTCTTTTATAACTTATTTTGTATTGAAACTCAATACATCAATATAGAGTATGAAAACTTAAAACATGATGCCTTTTAAGCAAACCTTTATCATGCAATCCAGTGACACTTGATTTATTATGTATCTGCATGAACAACAAGACCATCCATTAAAGAACACAAAGAGGAAGGAAAAAGGAACGTACAGATCTTTGAAGAAAGGAATCATCTTTTCTGTGAGCCCTTTCTTTGTCAAATTCGAAGTGAAACAAGGAAATTGATTGCCTATAATATTTACAGTATTCTCCACCTCAAAAGTCTCATTTCCAAAAAATCTCTAAATCGAAAGGCTTTTTGAACTACTGTAGCTGCTGCAGCCAAGGCTCCAAGGAGCAGGTTATCAAGAGTTAAGTCATTTCATCATTGTTTGTAAAAATGTTTAAATAATCGTAATGCATTCATTTACCCAGAGATGTCATAAGCCCATATTCCTTCCATGTGGAGTAAGCAACGTTAATATAGGAATGATAATTAAGGAAATCTAACCACATGCAAATACATACAACATAAATACATGAACTTGACAGCTTGGGATCAAGAACCTTACAGAACCATTAGCAGGTAATGGTTTGTGGATTTCAATGTATTGTTGTCCATGCAAAAGAAGGCGTGGATCGTATCTGCCGGGAAATAGAAAACATGACTTCAGCTATTGTACTTAAACAGGTAAAAGTATTAGAAGTAAAAGAAAATTAAAGTCCATCACTAAAGTTTGATCACTTACGGCAACCCTGGAAGATTCACGATTTCCTTAGTAAGTCCAAGAGAAAATAAAGCAGCAAAAGTTGGTAAAACCTAAAATGTAAAAAATAACAAGAGCTTTTTAATTTTTGCAGTTGCTATCAAGAAAAAATTCAATAATAAAAGCTGTTTAGACTTAGCACAGATCACAATTCTTTCGAGAAAGGAAAAAGTGCAAACACTGTTGAAATCCAGATAAAAACCTCACTTCTCCAAGTCAAGGAACTGACCCAAAACAAAAGGATGCTAAATGAATCAAAGGGGAGATAAAAGGGCCAAAATCACACACACGCTACAGGTGATAGGTTGATCCCCATATTCATTTATTTAACAATAAAAAAAACATATAATGATATAGCAACTAGACTCATCCACTTTTAGCACCTGGATGTTTTGCTGCCCGTCTTGATGATAAACATATTTGAGCTCATTAGTATCCAAGGCATCCCTCGCACATGCTCCGACACCAAGGGCATAGAGTGCAGCATCTCTATTTGAAAAAGAAACAGTATTTTTACTTGAAAGAGATACTATATTGTGGTAAGCTGGAAGATTTGAATATAATAAATTTGATAGTGTGCATGTGCTCAGTGAATTATGAACAAACACAAAATATGCTGGAAACATGAATTAACTTACCTTTCATTATAGGTGTATATCGTCTGTAGTCCACATCCCATATATGCAATAGAAAGGAATGAAATTAAATTAAACAATCTCAAGAAACCTAAATAATATAAAATATGGTTCAATCTTGCAGGTAGTCCTTCCAAATAATCATGTTGATAAATTGAACAGGAGTACACGACAAAGTTTAAAGCTAGTGCAACATAGAATCTGTGGAGAAGTAATTAAGAACAGAGATGCTCGACTTAGATGGTGATATCTCCAAATAATTCATGATAGATTCACACCATCATGATTTGTGCACTGCCCGTCCTTTTTTTAATAGCCTTTAATTAGATTAACTATATCACCAAATGAATGAGATTTTAAAAATTAATCTGCTTTCAGGTTTTCACTTATTTTAGGATTCGGATATGGCTACTTTGAACAGTAGATGCGAAGACATTGTTGTCTTTCCAAAAGTAGCATTAGGTAACTGAAGACATGGAAATGCCAAAGTATGTATTGGTCTGGTAACCTCGTTAATCAGCTTTCCAAAATTTATGTTCAAGAGTAACAAGTTTTTTTACTTTTTATTTGTATAAGTTCTGTTTTGGGTTAAGTACGTCAGTATTAGTTAAAAAAACAAAATATATATATATATATATATAAGATGGCTAGAGTCATTATTCCCCATAACAACAAAACTACAGAAAAAGACTAGGAACTCCTCAACACATGCTTCTAGCTAACCAATCATTAAACATCCTATCTACCAATATATTTGGACCATTTCTCACTTTGTACATTCATCCCTGCACAAGGGCGAAATGTAACCTTAAACTACCCATGAGTAAGAATCTCAGATTGGCAAAGAAGATAACCTACTTTAACAGCAATTCACACAACAGTTATTCTTCTCATTCTCCGAATCATATACCATCACCGTTCCAAGTTCCAACAATCCCTACTTACTTTTTCCGGGATGTTCCACTCAAAGAATTTTATCCAAAATAAAAAAAGTTGGATACAGCCTAAAATTTTGTAAAATGGCCACTTCCAACTTATGTACCTCTTAAATATTTGACTTTTGAAAAGTCGACTCTTTTAAGAGAAAAACGAAATGACTATAAGTGTAAGCACCCGAAGTATTGAAATGATTTCTTCGATAAGATACCGTTCCACTCCCTTATTTGAAAAGTCAAATAGTTAAAAGAAAAAATAACCATCCTTGGAACTACACATCATACCATACACCTTGTGTTGTAACACTATGGCCCGTCTATGACATGAGTTATGAAGTCGAACAATACTTGAGTTTAATGGAGGAAGTTATATCCATGTATCAACATAAAATCTGAAATGATAACTAAAGTACTAAACTACCAGTAATTTAAAAGCTAATCAATTAGGGCAAGATCAAAATAGGAAAAAACAGAAATCACTTCTGTCGGCCAATGATCTGCTTCACCAAATAGAAAGAGGTTAAAGCTCAAACTTTTGTTTGAAGAAGATGGTCAAAATCACAAGTGCGATAAATCGTAAGCTAAAACTCAAACTTTTGTTTGAAATAATCATTTCTATACATTTAAAATTTCGCGACTTTCGATCACTTCCTCCTATCCAAAACATACAGACCGAATGACTCGCGAAAATTCGTCAAATGAACGAGTATTGATAAATCAAGATAAGAACTGAAGAGGAGATTTGAGTTACCTCGGGGAACTTGTGCGCAATGATGAGGTCGGGATTCATCGGAGAGTCTTCTTCCATGATAGTTTCACAGATTCCAACAAAAATTGGTGGATTTGGGAACTGAATAAGGAAGGAATATAGCTTACGAATCGGAGAAATATTGCGAAGACCGTGGAGGTAAGATAATGTAATTTAATTAATAGTCAACCGTCATTGTCACGTGCTGTGTTTTGATGGCGGAAGTAGTCGTCACTGTTTTAGTCATTTTTTTTGTATCATAATCCAGTGTGAGATTGAAAAATTGAAAAATTAAAAATTAAAAAAAAAACTTTACCATCCTAATATTTGTAATAAGTTAATTCATTTTTCTTAAATTATATTTAGAGTCGAACATAATTCTTTCAGAAAAATTTACCTCCATCTTGAAAGTTGTTTTCATTTTTCTATGTACTTTTTTTTTATAATTATGACAAAATAAAATAAAACACTACATAAGATTTTCTCATAAAATTCGTATGAACAAAATTTAGGTACATTGTTTTCTCATGAACAAAATTGTAAATGTGACTGATTCTCAAACGAAACTTTAAATCTATTTCAATTCTTACTATCACCTTTTATTAGGCATGTTACTACATAAGATTTTGGTCTAAATATGATATAAATTTTTGGGTATGGATTTATATAATGGTTGAATTTGAATTTCATACAAATAACCCTAACTCAATTTTGAATATGAATCCAATAATCTATTTACTTAATATATTGATCTGATCCATCAAAAACTTGATCTAATTCAAAAATAACATAAGCCTCCCATTTCTAAATAATCCTCATATTTGATCCGATAGATCGTTTAAAAAAAATACTTTATTGCTATAAATATTGGTTTAATGTGTGGTTTTCTTTAATATTTATGTGTGCATGTGGTCATAATTAAAGTATGTTGAAAAAGTAAAGATAAAGTGAAAAAAATATTTTCATAAAAATGAAAATTTTCAAAGAAGACAATTACTCCCTCCGTTCCGGACAAATAGTTCATTATATTATTTTGGGACGTTTCACTTTCAAAAATTATATTTATCATTCTCACAATATTTCAACATTACTCTCACATAGGTTGACCGTGCAGTTTAGAAAAAGTAATTGACTTGATTATTTATATTAGTTTAATGTGTAGTTTCCTTTAATGTCCATGTATATGTGGCTCATAATTAAAGTAGAGTAAAAAAGTAAGGGTAAAGTGGTAAAAGTGATGTTCTAAAAAGGTAAGTTTCAAAGTGGACAATTATTTTGGGACTGACGAAAAAGGAAAGGAGGACGATAATTTAGGGACGGATGGAGTAATAATTATACTCAAACATTTTTGTATTTATGACCAACTTTAATATTCCCTTCATCTCTAAATTATCATCATCCTTTCATTTTTCGTCTGTACCAAAATAATTATCTAGTTTGAAACTTACCTTTTTAGAACATTATTTTTATCACTTTACATTTACATTTTCACCCTACTTTAATTATGAGTCACATACACATAGGCTTTAAAGGAAACTACACATTAAACCAATATAAATAATCAAGTCAATTGTTTTTTGGGCAAATTTCAAGTGGATATAATTTTAGAAACATGTTTTCATCTAGGTCCATCAATTTTTTGGACATTTCATATAATTACAAATTGGTTACCAAATGACAAAAATGTCATTAATGAAGACCAAAAAAATCAGATAATACTGATACCAATGCTAGGCATCAGTTAACACATTTTTTTTCAAGACAAAAAAATCCAATAATGTTGATGCCAAGGTCAGGCATCAGAACCAAACATTAGGTTGTTGATCCTAACCCCAGGCATCATGTTGCTGCCAAATTCAGGCATCGGGTTGCTGATGCCAAACCCAGACATCAGGTTGCTGATCTCAAACCCAGGCATCAGGTTGTTGATGCCAAACCCAAGCATTAAGTTACTACCAAACCCAGACATCAGGTTACTGATGCCAAACTCGAGGATCAGGTTAATTTTTTGTCTTTCTCCATTTCATGGGGATATTCTACACGTATTTTAAGAAAGTTATCCCTCGAAGCGTGTTGAAGAAACCCCTCGAGACATTCAAATCGTGGGTGCAGAATGCAAGGCCGCCACTTCACTTGTTCAATACGCGACCACTTACAAATGATCCATGTGAAGCTCCTCATGTATATTCATTTGATTCCGTAGAAGAAAGAACGAAATTATCACGAGCTATGTTCGATCATCAACTCGTAAATTGCCGCCTTGTTCTTCAAGTGGGAATCATTCAATTATTATGTCTCGAAAAGTTTTTCGCCTATGGCGAAACCTATTGAGGTCAAGGTTCTAAAAATCGCTAGGCGGGCGCTAGCTCAGGCCTAGCGCCTAATATGGCCTAGGCGGGTCGAGAAATAAGACATAATATCGATTTTTAATATATTTTTATTATAACCTAATTATTAAACATAATTTTTAAATTATACTAATACTAAATATCACCTAATAATTTAAAAGTAATAATTACAGTATGGTGTTAAATTTTAAAGGTAAAACTAGAAATTTAATATCATCTACGGTTCAAAATATTACAAAAATAGTCAACAGTTCAATTATCCATATGTCCGTTGACAATTACAAATTTACAAAAATAATTTAATAATTTTAAATTGATATTTATTTTTATTTTTTTTAAAAACCCAAAATGACATTATTTAGGGCCAAAATTAAAAACGGGCCTAGCCCGCCTAGAGCGCCTAGAGCTTAAGGCGCCTAGCCGAAGCCGATTTTCCAAATTTCTAGGCGCTTAGGCCGCCTAGGCCGATTTTTAGAACACTGATTGAGGTACGTAACCATTATGTTATTTGTGCGTGCCTAGAAGTTTGATGTTTAATCTTCTAATTTCTTACAAAAGATAGTCAATTGACAACATGGAAAAATGGTTATCTCAGCCAAATCCGATTATGAGTTTGATTGCAATGAGATGAAATGGTTTGATTGAAAACAAAAATTGTATACGAGGAGCTTTCGCCCCAAGCAAAAAGGTTATCTCCTTCGATTACAGAGGGTTCCTCTGTGATTGACTCGAGAACTCGTAGAAGTGACGAATGAGAAATTTGTCTTCATTAAGGGTAGTGGCGTACTTTCGCCTCAAAATTGTACCTAAAAGATATGTCCAAAAAATAGTTTGATTCATTTGAAAACATGTTTTAAAAAATGTATCGGCTTGTAATTTGTTCTTGTTTTTTTTTAATCCGTGCACCGGTTTAACTAGGACGATAATTTAAGGATGGAGGGAGTATAACTATATATCTCCTAATAATTAAACTTTTCAAATATAAGGTTTTTGGGTCGAACGGATAGAATATTTTAGAATAGACAAAAAAACAATTATTTAGAATCAGATAGAGTATTTATCAGTATACACATAAATAATACATACACTAATGTATATACGTTGTTTTTTGGTCTTCCTCCTTTCAACGCCTTTTTATATTATCATATCTCATGACTCCATAAATCTATTGAATCGGACATTTAGTCAAGTAGTTATAGATTAACATACACCTGTCAATACGAGCTAGTGATCTAAAATTCTAAATCCTTTCCTTTTCCCGTATCCGATTATGGTCCTTCCTTCTCCCGATCCATTCGACGGAGACGACCCAGATCCAGACTATATCTATAGTTCATCCTTTTTATAATTATACCTTTAGGTGTCGTTTGGTAGTCAGGATTAAGGTCATATAGGATTAATAATCCGAGTTGTCTGATGTTTGGTACGCAATAGGTGGTCGGGACTAATAGCACGAGTTATCCGGATAAAGTCATTATTCCCTCACTATTAATACCAAGGGGGAGGGTGATATTATTAACGCCCTCACTAAAAAAAATTGGGATTAACATTTGTAATCCCAAAACTATCCCCAATATATAAGTGATGATTAATAGCGATGGTACTAATAGTACTGGGATTAATAATATTACTTATCCTTATCCGACTACCAAACAAGCCCTTAGGCTTTAGCGGATGATAAGGCTCATCCTTCTTTGCTTGATCCGTAGGAGAGGTTAATGAAAAGACTAAGCCAATAGGTCAACCCACATGAATACTAATATGGGTTTATTTTGCCGCTATCATGCTAGTAAGCAAGTTTGTTGTACAACTCTCGACGGAGCCTAAGTTAGATCCTATTCTCTGTCTCATATCACATTATGTCATATCCACAGCCATGACTCTCTCTCAAAATAAAACAAAACAAAACAAAACAAAAACTTTAACAAATGCCAAACTCCAATTCTCCGTGACTAAGATGGTGAAGCTGTGGGACTGGGAGCGGAGGTTCTGAAGGATGGAAACTGAGTGAATCGTTTAGGGTTGTGACTTGTGACGTTGAAAAATGAAATCGAATACCTCTTATCCATATACAATTAATAAATAAAATATTTCACCCGTCCCAAAATTATTATCATATTTGACTCGACGCAATGATTAAAGAAAAACAATTGATTCGATTATTAATATTGGTCAAATGTGTAATTTCTTTTTAATTTCATGTGCTAGCCCGAGAGGGTGGTCCGCTACATGTAGCACATACACGGGCCTACTAAGCGCAGTACATTGGGTCATCAAGCTCATCACAAGTCGATCCAAAAGTTTTTGGATGATGTTAGCGCCTAAAAGTAGTGTATGGTCATCATATAAGGGACATTCAAGTCTCACATTTACCCGATGTGAGATTGGGTGTAGAGATGTTAATCGGTCCAGCCCTAACGGTTCCGATCCAACATAGGTTCGGTTTAGTCGGTTAGCACTATTATCCGGTCAAAAACCTAACGGTTTCTGTTCAAACTTGCAGTTTGTAGCCAATGATTAAACTTGTACGTTTTTTTCCCGATTTTGAAGTTTGTACGTTTATTTCAACGTATTATACACGTCTCGTATATTATACTAACTAAATTAAAGCTGTTAATCGGTCCAACCCTAACGGTTTTCGGTATTATATACATCTCGTATATTACTAACTATACTAAACCGTATGAGAGTCGGCTTTCGGTTCAGCCCTAACGGTTTTCGGTCAAACCCTAACGGTTTCGATCCCTAAACAGTCCGGCTTAAACAGTCCATCTAAAATTTCAACCCTAACGGTTCTGGTCTAGTCTGTCAAAAACCTAACGGTTTCGGTTTGAGCTTGTGGTTTTCGACCCTATTAACATCTCTAATTGGGTGTATTACAATCACCCTCACTTAAATCTTTAACATCCTCGTTAAGGCAAAATCATACCCTGGGCGATACAGAATTCAATAGGTCGTTCATACGAAAATAAACAGGTGGCTCTCACTTCCCACGGTGTAGCACTTTCAGTTTGGATCTAAACAAAATTGAAACCAGCTCCAAAATTTTAGAATCAAATCTTGTCTTCGGATTGATCATTTTGTTCTAAAATCTAAAATGTTGAAGAATCTTCTCTCTCTCTCTCTCCCTAAGAGAAATGAAGTAAAATAATACTACATAAGTCTGATAATTACAACTCATTACTCGTTAACTCACTCACCCGACCCGACTAGACCAAAAATTTCGAGAACAAAAAATTATCCGATCTAACCCAACTATTTAAAAAATATGTTAACTGATTGGATGTGGTCGATTTAAAGCGAGTCAAACTAATTACCCATTTTAACCCGATAGTTTTTATTCTCTAATTTTTTTTTTTGAGAGGGGGGGGGGAATTGGTTTGAGACGAATCAACTCATTTTAATCCGTACCCGTCATAACCCAATCCAATTCAATCAGACATTCAGACTCATTTCAATCTGTTTGATATTCAACTTCTAATAAGTTGCAACCCGTTACTCGACACATACCCGACCTAACACACTCAATTGTCATGCAAATACTACTCAAATGCAAGGGAAAGTCATTCCTGCATTTCCTCCACTGAAGTGTTGATGAAAGTTGCAAGATTTTTCCACATCCCCGACACATGTCAAAAACCAAGGACGTAGATTCCTGACATTCAAGTAACACCCTCGAGGGATGATTGGCAGATAGCCCCTTGACTAAAGACCGAGATATTTCCCGCAGGGATACAGAACCTGGAATGGAAACCCCGCCGATAGTGAAAGATCAGTCATTCAATTCCCATTCGGAGACAATGGATATCTTCTAGCTCTCCTTGATAGATGTGATCTCGAAAGCTGATTGAGAAAAGGGTTGCACTAAAGCACAATGGCTTTCGCGCCAGCTCACTCGTGAGGTTCTCATGTTGCCTTTCTACACCCAAGGCGAATACCCCATCCCCAAAAGGACGTATGACGCATCACGCATGGAATGAACAGTCTCCAGATCCAATTTTTTCTTTCCAGCAATAATGTTCAACATGAATTAGGCAAAGGCATAAACATCGTTGATTGGTATTCAGTCAAAAAGCTTAAAAGGATTGAAGTTTAACGCATTAATGTTGGCTCATAGAACCAATTGCACGGCAGCTGTATCCTTAACAGTTATGGTTCCTTTGGCCTTTAGTGGTTATTGATGACCACTATGCCTTGCATCCGAGGATATCTGCAAATCAAAAATTATTCACCAAATCCCGTGAGCTTGTAGATGAGATGGATTTCAAGACATGACATCCAAGCCAGATTCAGTTAGGGAATGGTCAGCTTTTGACAGTTAATAATTCAAATCATTCATCTTGAATTACCTTTGCATGAACAGTCTGTCGCGAACAAAAGCATTAGAGCAAAATTCATGTAGCAGTATGCCACAGGTCCAAATTAGACACCAAAGTTACTCAACATAAACATCAAGTTCATCTATATCCTGGCAAAGACTACAATACAACCACAAACACTTCATCCTATCGCAACCCAAGCACGCTAACAGCTGTGTCAATTTGGCTACGTTAATGAACATACCAGCACAAGATCATAGATGATGCATAAACAACAGTGCATTATAACAGCACTTGTCCCCGTATGATACTGATGATCTACATCGACTTCACATCCTGTCTTCTCTTCTCCGTGGAGCACAGGTGATGATTTCATCAACCCTAAGAATCATCTCAGCTGCCTCAGTTGCAGAGAGTAACACAGCCTGCTTGACCTTGAATGCCTCAGATATTCCTAGTGCTGACATATCTCCAACCTGTAAGAAGGACCACCAACAGTTAAGGCGGTAAATGGGTAATGTTATACACTACAAGCAAGATGCTCCACCTAGCACACTTTTGATGAAAATGAATCCTACCCTTGTCAAGCTATGTAGATGCTCTAACAAGTAAAAATGTAGAAGCTTGGGGAATGCCAGCTCAGTTTGCATGATAACTATAACATTCCAGAGGAGCTCAGGTAAAGAAATTAATTAAGACTGTATATGTAGCTACTAATATAAACATATAACTTACAGATCCAGTAATGACATCAATCCCTGCATTGCTCTCCTCATTGTGGTGCTCGGCACGAAGTTGAGCAATCAACTCAGCGCTGTCCAAACCAGCATTGTCAGCAATGGTGGTTGGAATGGCCAGCAGAGCCCGTGAGAAAGCATCGATAGCATGAGACTTTTTCCCTGGAGTCTTTCGTGCCAGCTCATCCACGGCCTTTGCCATAACCATCTCTGGCCATCCGCCACCAAGCAGAACCCGGCTATCAATTACAGTCTGAGACAGCACACACAAAGCATCATGCAGAGATCTTTCAGCCTCATCTAACACATGAAAGCTGCAAATGACAAAAAAATAGTATCATCTGCACTGAAGTTGAAGAGTAAGGGATCCACATTCACAAGTTACAGCAGAAGCTGGAAAAAATATAAAGATACATGCCGGAGATGAACCAGTAACTCATTCTATATAAATCAAGTATAACACAATACATAAGCATGTAACTGGTAGGAACAGCAATCACTTTTACGAGAACTAGAGCACTTATAATTAACACATCCAATATATCTACAAAACAGAGTTGAAAATTCACCTTAGCATTGGTTCACGGTCAATGCGAAGTTCACCAGCAGGACTTCATTATGGAATGGATCTTCCTAAAAAATGTCTCTATAGCACTCACTAAGTATAGAAATAGTTGGTATAGGGAATCAGAACCAACGCATTGTGAAGTGTTTTTAAAGCATTGATATTGATTCCCAATGCAAATAATTCTTTATTTGGATCCTTAACAAGTTCCCGACAGGCGCAAGTAAATGTCAATTGGCTTCATAACCACTCAAAAGAGAGGGGGGGTGATGTGGCCCAACCTTAACTAAGAAAAAAGTAGGGCAGATTCATCATAGTCCAATATTTTCCATCACATCATAAGTTAGATAGAGAAAAAAGCCAACGAAGCATTTTGGTTGAACATTCTGGCTTTCACCTCACACCCTAGTTCTAATACAGCCGCCCTAAAATCAGTCTTCCTTTCATCTCAAGAAAGTCAAGGTAAAGATAGCATTTATATTTATCCTATACCTTTCCCACCACCAAGAATTTTATTCTTCATTCCTCAGAACTAAACTTCCATCTCCATCTCTCTAATCAAAACAGAGCCTAAACATGCACATACAGACTCAAGTTGACAACTTTCACCAAAAGAAAAAATCAGTGAATTAATTTATTTGCTAATGAGCAAGCACAAGAACTTTCACATCAAGAAAAAGGACGCATACGTTAAGACAGATATGCATAGATGTGTGAACCATGATGTAAATTATTTAATAAAGAAAAAAAACAGTTGATTTCAGCCATCATATAACCAATAAGAATACACGGACTCATTTCAATAAAAGCAACATTAGAAGAATGAATCAAAATAAATAAAAACCAAATAACCTTGGGCTAACATACCTTGCACCTCTCAAAACTATGGTACATGCCTGACCCATTGCAACCCCAGAAAAGTGGATTAACTTGTCCTCACCAATCATAATTTCCTCAATGAGCTTGCAGTGCCCAAGTTTAACAGACTCTGGATTGTCAAAGGTTGACGCAATTTCACCACCGGTAACCAATCCCAGTCGTTCAATACCCTCAAAATCAGCATGCTCGATTGCAAGTATTCCGGCATCTGCAAATAGTTCCTCGGGGAAATTATAGATCAACTGTCTATTAACAAAGCAGTTAATCCCATGAGCAATGATCTTTTGCACCTTCTCTCTCATCTTCTCCTTCTCAGCTCCTTCGATCTCAGCAACTTTAGCCATTGAATCAACACGAACACGTGCACCATAGATTTTAACTTTATCTGTATCCATTGCAGTATTTGCCACCAAGATCTTTGCATTCTCTATCCGTTTTGGCTGGCCAACACCAATCTTTTTGTCCAAAATAAATCTGCAGAAACAATATAATACATTAGCACCACTTGAGAATTAATCATTTAGTGAACACCAAAAGAATGTCCCAAAAAGGACGGGGGGAAGCGTAACTAAGCTTTTTTAGGCTGTCGGGCATAATTGGATCAGCATGAGAGCTAATGAAAGAAACAATACAGTACTGCCATATGTTGCGCAGGCAAAACTTTACATTAATCGTCTTAAATGGCTCATCCAAGGTCACGTACTCAATAATACGTCATGAAGTTGTAACGGAACCGTTCAAGATAGAGGAACATCAACACAATGATGTAACCATTTTCTAACAATGGATTCAAGGCATACAAGATTAGTTAAAAATAAGTAAATCATCTACTTGAAATTGAAATATCGGTACATTTTCTTTTCCACTCTTTCCAGTTTTAAGTCACCAAATGTGGCCTCAGCATAAGAGTCAACCAGGATATTGTATATAGCATTATCTCAAGTAACTTCTATCTTACAATGCCACAATTTCATGAAGAGTACATATTTTATTGCAAAAGGATGAAGCCACAGGATTTGTAAGAAAAATAAATGTATTGAGCTAACTAGGATCACAATATGAAAAGATCATAAAGTCGTTTAACCCACCCCTCATCCAAGAAAGAATCCTTGAGTGATCCTCCAGCCTTCTTGATAATTTGGATGGCCTCCAAGTTCGTGCTGCCCTGCCATTTCAGAGAAATTTATCAGGCATTTATCCCATATGAGAAAAAAAGTTTCTAATCAACAAAGATTCCTTGAAACATAGAATTGAAGGATCTATTTAGATGCAATAACATGTAATGAATTAAACTGTACTTGAAGGTACACAGAAAATTGATAAAATTATATATACATACATACATATATATATATATATATGCATGTATGTACAAGATCCAATCAACAGTCATCATGGTTGTCACAAGTTTCAGAACGGTTAAGAAACTAAAAAGACAATTGAAGAATGAAAAATTTTACAAGAATAGTACTCTTTGCAGTTCAAAATAGGGGACTAGTACTAAAGTAACTTATGACAAATCAAAGACTTAAAAAACGAGCTACCAACCTTTAGCCTCATGACAGCATCAACAGCAAGTTCAGCAAAATGTTCCTTGTCCTGTGAAAGAATTTTTGAACTCAAAGTAGTCATCGCAATCTTCATCAAGTCTGACCTGAATTTCTCTGCATTAACCAGAGATGGAAGAGAATAAACATAAACACCACACAAGGATAAAATCAAAGGATTGGTTTTGGCGGTTAAGAAAAATCCAATCAATTTGAAGAATCTCACCAATAGGACATACTTTTATCAAAAAGTTTTACTAATGCTATCCAAAAAGAATTGGTCTACTTTGACTTTACTTGATAAAATTGATCTGTTGCTAGAGATTTACCAAAATTCACTTGTCCATTGGAAATTCTAAAAGTTGCAATTGATACTCTTAATATTGATCGGTGACCAAACATAATAAATGTATGTTGAATGAACAATTATTGGATATTGTCATAGGTACTTTCCAAAATAGAAAGTGGACTATTTCCTAGCCAGTGTATCCCAAAAGGACGATTATTATACATGAGCATTCAAAATGACCTTAGAACAAGCAAATGCTCTAAAATACTAAACCAATTTCCCACAGTAGGCCTTGATGCTCAGAAGTGAAAATACTACCTGGATCTTCTTTATTATCCACAACTTTCTGCAACAAAGCATTGCGAGCGCATTCAGCAGCCATCCTATAACCTGAAGGAGCAAGAACATTCATAGACATACAGAACCCATGCCTCAGAAATACGAGAAATTAAGCAAGAGAACATCCCCAAATAAGATCAATCCTTCAGCTTAAGATTAACTAGGAAATAATTAGAACGGAAAGAATTTCTAGCACACACCAATGTTTTGTTTTCAAACAAAAGCAATAACGTGATCAAGAAAAATTACTACATAAATACAAAAAGAAAATCATGCAATACCAAAAAAAAAAAAAACTACCATGTCTATTATTACTTGACAGTCAAAGGTTCAAGCAACTAATAAATTCACCTAATTTAAGTCAATTGTCTGTGTCAAGAACAAATTGAACTGCCTATAAAAGAGTGATACAGCACAATTAGGACATAAGAACAAATTGTCTGTGTCACATACCAAAAATTCATGGTAAAGGACATCATAAACCAGTAGATTGCTTGATATATAAGTTTGGTCTCCAAATGACACATTCAAGATTGGATCCATGATCATGAAAAGGAGGCCCGTGCACCCTTGATTCTTGGCAAATCGACTTTCAGTCGTTATTAATTTGTACTCTTGAGAACAAATAAAGGGTTATATAAGATAAAGAAAAAACTTCTAATTAAAATGAAATGAACATAAAGTGCGACTTTCGTCACTACTTGGTACTCCCTCCGTCCCAAAATTATCGTCTCGGTTGACTTGGTGCACGGTTTAAGAAAACACATATGACTAGATTATTAATATTAGTTTGATGTGTAGTTTACTTTAAAGCCCATGTGTATGTGACCCATAATTAAAGTATGATGAAAAAGTAAGGGTAAACTAGTAAAAGTGTTGGTCCTAAAAAGGAAAGTTCCAAACAAGACAATTATTTTGGGACAGACGAAAAAGGAAAGCGGGACGTCAATCTTAGATCAACGACGTAAAAACGTAAAACCAATACATAGCGGGAACTTCTCTGGCCGATCGCTTCCTGGAGAAACTCGAATTGAAAATCCATATCTTAGTTCAAAAACATGATGTCAAATTTAACCCATCAAGGGTCAAATTTTGTAATTAACAATGTCACCATAAAGAAGTCATCCTCCCCCCACACACACACACAAAATAAATAAATAAAAATTAAAGCATCCTAACAGTAAAGATAATTGTCCATAACAACAAATTGAAGACTGGGGGCTGATAGATTTAACTGACAACAGGGGATGATAATGCGCATTCTGGAACACAAGAATGCATTGACCAACAAAATAATCCATCAATTTGCTTCCGGGGATTAACATTGCAAGCTAAAACTACTGACACGGCATAAATAACACACAGAAAACTGATATGAGTACTAGACTTGAACCAGCCAGAATTAGAAAATTAAAAACAGTAACTTCAGAGAAAAACATGCTAACGTAAGATTATAAGGAAAACCTGAAATTATTGTCATTGGATGAATCTTTGTAGCTACCAGCTTCTCAGCCTCCCTTAGAAGCTCCCCAGCTAATACTACAACTGAAGTAGTGCCATCGCCCACTTCGTCATCCTGAACTTTTGAAATGTCTAGACATTTAATTAAGGAAGATGATAATATGGGAATCAGATACAGAAAAGCAATATAGCTAATTACTGACAATTGTTTACATTAGTTCAGTAGCCTTGTTTACCCTCTAATCGCGATATAAACCATAAAAGCCCATAAATAACTGAGCAATGTAGAAGGATCCTGTTTGTAGCTGCTACACTGCTCCTTGTTGCAGTGGTTTGGTTAAGGGACCCCCACAGGACCCATAGCGAAAGCTGTAGTAAACAGGAGAGAAAGTATAGTTTCTTTCTTCGTCTTTACCTTTTGGTGAAAGAACAGAAATAGTTCCCTTTTTTCCCTCATTTCTTTAGAATGTACTACATTGCTCAACACAAGCACAGCGCAAGTATACGAAGACAGAATGAAACTTAAGTGAATCTTCCAGTAATTAAATACCATGAATTTCAATTTATATAACCCCAATATGGAAGTTTTCCATTCCATTTGTGGCAGCCAAAACCCACAGCAAAAAGTAAAGGCAAAAGTTAAGATTAGAGTACATGAGATATCAAGTACACAGATTTTTTAGGATACCAACAAGGACTTTAGCAGCTGGATTGTCAATATGGAGAGATTTCAAAATGGTGGCACCGTCATTTGTAACGGTAACGCTGTGACCTCTGCCAGTCGACTGTAATATTTTGTCCTGGAAAGAAAATTTCATAAACGAGCAGTGGTTAGCCAACAGCGACAATAAAGATACTAGATGTCAAAATGCTGATTTTTCTGCGGAGAGAGCAAAGCTAAGAAGAAAGCTTACCATTCCCTTGGGCCCTAAGGTTGTCTTCACTAAGTCAGCAATTGCCATTGCCCCAACAAAGGATGACTGGAAAAAAAAGAAGATTATATATATTAACAAGTGAAATTACAAGCCATAAGCTGAATGAAGGCCAAAGAGACAAAGGTGAAGTACAACAAGGGAAAATAATCCAAATAACCGTGGAAAGAACAAGCATCCTCTTCAAATTTAGCAACCAATGTATGCTTTGCAAGAATATTGAGAACATAAAAATATGATAAAACCAAAAATCCAAGGATGTAAGACTCACCATCCTGGCTCGCTCACCCTTCTCCTCAGTGGCTTCATCTTTAAAAAGACTACCAATCTAAAACACAGATACAAAATAAAATGATTAAAGAGAGAGCATAAGGAACAAAAGGAAAATAAAGGAATCGACAAGTAATCAGTGTAAACATACCGCCATTACAGTAGAATGCTGGATTCTAAATGCTCAAAAGCGATTATTATCTGCAGGAAAATAACAAGTAGTTTGAATTAACACAAGGCAGGTACTTCTTTTATATACAAATTATTAAGAAATGTCCATAGAAAAAATCCTGAGATTGGAGATTAGACATGTCTTGATGAACTCTAGTTGTGTCATCAAACAGAAAATCGATGGCAAATGAAAGTAAAAAACCAGAAATCACATTTGGATGTGACACCAAAGAAGTAAGATTCTGGATACAAATAAGAAGCTAACTGATACCACTTCTGTCGGTAAAAAGTGCACATTCGGAAATATACAGACTCTGTCCCATAAACACAGGCGTATTTTTTTTACTTTTCAATAGCAATTCGACTCTCTCTCAGATCAATATTCAGCATACATTACTTAGTTATAGAGAATACAAGTAAAACGTTCATGGAATCTAAACTAACTAACAAGTAAATCCATATCAGATCTTCATGCCAAAAATAGTCGGAGTTTACTTTGAAAGGTCAAACTAAGAGTTAGTAACGGGACAGAGCTAACACTAACTTTTAAGGGATCAAGGCACTTGATATGTCAAAAAAAAAAAAAAAAAAACCTAATTTTCAGAAATAACGAGAAATCCGTGCATCGAGGAGGTTAATAAGAGGAAAATGGAGCAGAAGTAAATCAAACAACAATGAAACCCAAGAAAAATTTCCTCAGAAATGCTTAAACCCTAAGAGATATTAGCCGCCAAGTACCAACACATACTTTGCGTTTTGTCTATGCGTGCGTGCGTGCGTGCGTGCTTGAGTGATTCAGCGAAGCGTTACCTGATCTTGGAAAGAGAAATGAGCGAATCGGAGCAGCGAGTTTGTACGGAGTAACGATGGAGGTTGAGGAGTAGAAGTAGGATCCCGCCGAAAGGAGTACAGTGGGGGCTTTCGTATTTAAGCAAGTAGGCACTGAGACGCACTGTAATGTTTAGAGCCTGAATTCCCTTACTCTTAAAAGGGTTGATTAATGATAGTGCCACCCTAAGGTTTAGATGAATGGCATGGATGCCCCTGATATTTGGAAAATAGGTAGGGACCTCCATTGATGAAACGGCCGTCTACTTCAACTGTCATTAAGTGAAGGGGAATGGTGTGTTGGTGTTGCCCAAAGCAAGTCAAAATTAAACTCCTTATATGGAACACAGAAAGAGTAACTCCCACTTGCTTCTTTTCTTGTTTTTTTATGGAACTGTTTCTCTCACTCCCAAAAATTAATAGTGTACTATTGTTGATCATAGAACCAAATCTTATTCTATATTCCATCACCTTCTTCAGTTCTTCTTCATGTTGGTTTGTTCTCATAGGCCTTAACGATTCTTTACAATAATTTGTTTCAACAAACAATTGCGACAATTGTTGAGATTGTTATTATTGCTGGTAAAGCAACATGTGATATCAAGAGAGATTGGTAGAGTAAGATAACTAGAGTGAAGTATGCAAGGCAAAATGATAGGTTAGGGATATGTTAAGAGCTTCGATTTATGCTAGATTGGGAGCCGACACGGAGACAAGTACAATCATTTCAAGATGGGCTAGTATCACAAAAGAAAAAATGTGATGTGATAAAAATACAGCTTGGGTCGTCCGTGTGATGAGTAGGATATCTGGGCTTGATTTGTTTCCTTGAACCTGATTAAGACCACAAAAACACTTTAGTGAGAGTGCAATGCTTGGTCTCGCGAAACCACTCCGGTGTGAGAGTAAGTATTATGTGACAGAGTCAAAAGAGAATTTGACAGAGGTTCTAGGCTCAAAAAAGAGTGTGTACCTTGTTTGTGGCTTATGGAGGGGTATTTATAGGCCCCAAATGTCATTGAATCCGTCTAGGATTCATTGTCTTAGTTATCTTGTAGGATTATGAGAGAATCTCTTGATTTTAGGCGTGATAGGCGACTGGCCACGTGAATGTAGGAGCGGATATGGTAAGTGTCCTGCTCGGATAAGGAAACATTTGATTTGTCTTGGAGAGCAAGTGTCAATGGCTCCCTACTTGATACGTGCCCGGGCGAGCAAGGCTTTGTTTGGCTACATGATGTAGACTGATTAGAGATAAGTGTCGATCCTGGGCGTGGCCCCTGGTCGGGCAGTCAAGGTCAGTGCTCGATCAGGTTTGGACGGGATGAGTCTGATTCTTTACCTGATGTGAGTGTGGTTCCAGAGCATGGCTCCTGGTCGGCAGGCAAGGCCTGTGTCCGGCCAGATTTAGGCAAGAGTTATGTTACCCATTGTTTGATATATCGCTAGCTCTGCCAACTAGGTTGGTAGGTCCCACGCTGGTTGACCCCGTGACCGACATGTGATGGTAGCTCGTGATTTGCTTGTGATCGGGTTTGGGCCGGGTACATCAAAATGTATTCACGTAAACAAATGAATTTTATAAACCCCCCCCCCAAAATGAATAAGCCAAACATATAGAAGGTATAAATAGTTCAAATTCAGCCGATGCAAAATCACTACATATTCAAAAGACTTATATACAAAACTAGGTTAAAGCATGACAATATAAAAGATTAGATAAACTCATTGAAACTAAGTCAAAGTATAAAACATTTAATAAAGCAATTAGGATTAGAAACGAAGCTTAGGCAAGGACAATATAAATTTGGGCTTGGAAAGAGCAGTGATATAGACAACATATAAATATGTAATAAATAAAAAGTCTTGCTTTATGTGACTTTACAAACACCATTCATCCTAGAGCTTTTTCATCAAGGGGTGATTAATGAATTTGGACTAAACATAAAGGGAAAAACTCATATTTGGGTCACTTAACTTTTAAAGAATTTGTAGTGCAATCATTGAAACTTTAAAATTGTTATTCTTGTCATTGAACAAAAGTTATGTTACGAGCAGAGGCGAACGGTTGTTATATATGTAAGGGGTGTTTGACGTAACTTATGTGATAGTGTTTATAGCTTATAGTTTCTCATAAGTTATTTAAAGAGTGTTTGATTTTAAAAATGGAGTAATAAGTCAAAAGTGGTGTACAAACCAAATAAGCATCGATGGTCTTATAAATCATAAGCACCTTGGCTGGTGCTGAAGACTTATCTATCAAAAAACCGGATGAACAGTTTCATTTAATGAAAAATTCATATTCCAAAACTACCCCCGTTTTAACTTAAATAGGTTTCCTTCTCATCAGTTGTAAAGCATCGCTTTCTTTTCTCTCCGCAGCCACAGCCACAGTGCTCGAGCTCTTCGCCTCTTCCACAGCTCGAGCTCCTCCACCGCATCTCGATCTCTTCTAGCCGGCAACTTCTCTCCATTTCATTGGTAAGAGATCCATGTATGTCCCTTATTTGAAGCCCAAAATCACCGGTGCAAGTAAGTTCTTTCATCTAATTCAAAGAAATTACAAGTATTTGATTTAAAGGTTAATTGAGTTGTGATATCTATGAATCGTGCTATGGTACTACCATAGACTACTCTTCTTCTTATTTTTTTCTTGGTTTTTAGTTATTAGAATTTTGTGCCTAATTTTAAAGCAAAGATTATGTATTAAAAAAATGGATCTACTAATAATGTATAAAAAAAATATGTTCTTAAAAAGAATTGGATTGACATAATTTTGTGCCTAATTTTAATTCTTAGTTCCAGATTCAAACAAGTACACATACAGATAATGTATAAAAAAATGTATGGTTGGTGGATTGACTGAGAAATCTGCATTGATGTGGTTGTGGTGGCTTATTTCAGTCAGGGGGTTGTTTGTTGTGATGGGTTTGTTTTGAATTTTTTTGATAAGTAATGGGTTTGCTTGTTGTGATGGGTTTGTTTTTATACATTCCTTGTGTAGGCTGTAAATAATTGAAACCGTATTTCCTATAAAATGCTATAAGCAACAATAAATTTTGAAAGGGTTCAGGATTAGGGGTTTAGGGTTTTATTGTATTTTAAGTTTGAGTAGGAAAATACTTGTTGGAATAAATTATTTTTTAGAATGTTAAAATAGTATACTTGGAACAGAAAACGAAATGTGTAATGTATAGAGCGCACCACTGTAGATGCCCTTATGGAAGCCCAAATACTCTAACAGCAGTTTTAAGTTTTTGATAACCCTCCCACTGTGGAGGCTCTAAATGCTTCTTATATTCCACTATCGATTAACAATCTCTGAATAGGCAATCAATCGAGGCCATGATTGCATAACTAGTTCATATGTTGATTCATGGTTTTCACTACTTATTGTCCCATCATTTAAATCTCCACCAATCTCTTACTTTTTGATAATCATCATACAAAACAAGCACTAGAAACTCTTATGATAGAGGTAAGCCATAGCTAACTGAAATTATTATCACTAAGATCGATGCAACATAAACGGGGTTGTAGAAGAGAGAGCATTCTTTGTAAAAAAGCACTCGTATATATAAAGAACTGTGTTTTTTTATCAAGCAAGGGTGAAGCAGGAGTTCCTTTTTCAAAGAATGTGAAAATACCATATAATTGCACTAAAACCATTTTTATCTAAAACGAAAGAAATACGAGTTATCTTTATGAACAAAATGGAATCAATCACCCCACTCTCGAACACGCTTGGCCCCATTTTTATAGATAAGGAAAATGTTTATCCATATCAATGGAAACTGAGAAACTGGTTTACTGGCTCAAGCAAAGGTCTCATTGCCTTGCTCAAGTTCAACTACTTATTAAAGTTTATGTCTTTCTCAAAAGCTTATACATACCAATTCCATTACGTGATTCAAAAAAACAGAACGATTTCCAAACAATCAAAAAAAAGCAATTACAACATCAATGTTACCTGAATTTTGAAAGGGTTTAGGATTAGGGGTTTAGGGTTTTATTGTATTTTAAGTTTGAATTAATATGATGAAGTGTATTCTTGTATTTACTTGCACTCCTGCATAAATATCAATTCTCTTCACACATTTTTGCCATTCATTTCCTCTTTGTTTTCATTATTATGACAGTAAATGCGGTTATCTTGCATAATGGACTTTAAATGATTCATATATTAAAAACTGCTAGAGAAGTTATCCTTCTACAACCAAAAGTCTCTCTTCATTTTTTTATATTTATACAAAACACTTGTAATTTACCGAATCAAGTCATGTGTACTATAACTTGATGTTTGTGTTTTTCCTTTTACTTTTCATGTACTATTTATTTCCTTATGCGATAATAATTGGAGAAATGGGGGTTTTTTTTTTCTTCATGTTATTTAAAGAAGAATGACATCTCAAATGAAATCGAAAGGGGAAATGACAAGCACGTCACAAGGTACAAGTGAGAAGGCCAATTGGGAGCCTGCACACCATGAACTTTTTGTTAACCTTTGTGCTGAACAAGTTTTAGCTGGAAACAGACCTACTACTTGTTTGAGCAAAGAAGGATGGAAGAATGTAAGAAATGCTTTTAATGAAAAAACCGGAAAAAATTATGTCCAAAAACAATTTAAGAATCATTGGAATCATCTTAAGAAAGATTGGAGTTTGTGGACCTCTTTACTTCATGGAGAAACTGGACTTGGTATTGATCACGCTTCAGGTACCGTAGATGCTTCTGATGAATGGTGGGAAATTAAACTTCAGGTATATATAATCGAGTATTTTATTGAAGTGGTATATTTTTTTTAAAACATATATTTGAATATGTTTGCTATAATTGCAAACAATTCCTGAAGCAGTCAAGTTTAGGAATAACCCATTAAATCATCTTTCAAAACTGGAAATCATGTTTTTGGATACCGTTGCTACTGTGGAATATGCATGGACCCCTAGTTCAGGTGTTTTCCCACCACACATGCGTGATACAGGTAGGGAGGATGAAGAGAGTGACGAGGATAACAATACTCAACAACTTGACGATATTATGGGTGCCGTAGAGTGTGGAGCTAAGAAGACAAGAAAAAGAGGACCTGAAAGTGTATCACGTCCGTGTAAGAAAAAGGGAAAAATAATTACTACCGCTGCCAAGTTGTCCAATACACTTGATAAAACTATGGACGCGGTGACTGCCGATAGTGTGTCAAGTGTTGGAGATGCAGGGTCCCGATATAGCATGGGCGCTTGTCTTGACATCATGAGCAAGATTCCAGGAGTTACTGTTGCTGATCAAATATACTTGTTTGGGGCACATTTGTTTAAAAAAGCTGAAAATCGGGAGATGTTTATTGAACTACCTAGTGAGGCACGTCTTGCATGGTTGAAGGCCAAACAATCTATTTTCAACCGTTGAGTTGAACATTCTTTTTTACATGTCTTCTTGATGTGGTCGGACAAGGATTATGATTTTCTTTATTTCTTGGCGAACATTTTGTCGTTAATGTGTGTTTAGAACTCTAAATTTGTCGTTAATGTGTGTTTAGAACTCGAAATTTGTCGTTAATGTGTGTTTAGAACTCTAAATTTGTTGTTTATGTTTTTTATGATGGTATTGTTTTAATTCTCCTATCTCTTGTCAACTTAGATGAATGATGATTTAATTAATATAGAATGATTGCTTGTTTGACATGATTTTTTGTTTGCAGTTGTAATGGAAAATAATCATGAAGATGGTGTGTCCAAGAATAACGAAATTACTTCCAAAAACATGAAAAAAAAATTGCTTTGATGGGTGGGCTTATTTCTGCTTATTTATTTCAAAAATATGCAACTAAATCACCGTATAACACATCACAAGTAAAAGGGTGGAAGTTTGTTACGCGTGTGCTTGAAACTGATACAAGTTGTCATAGGATGTTTTGTATGTCTAGAGCTGGATTTTTCAGCTTATGTACGCTGTTGGAAGAGGAATATGGGTTAGTTAACAGTAGAGAAGTTAAGGTTGAAGAGCATGTGGCAATGTTTCTCCTAATAGTTGGTCACGGTATGAAAAATGGAGTGATTTCGGAGTTATTTAACAAATCTGGTCAAACGGTTAGCAAGTTTTTTCACTGTGTTCTTCGCTACTACTAAGATGTCATTTGATTGGATAAAGCCTTCACCTAGTATTGGAACACATCCTCATATCAAGAACAACAAAAAGTATTGGCCACATTTTAAGGTATTTTAAACCTTTTGACACATCAATCTTAGTTATTACTATTCTTTATTGTCTCTTAACTTATGTTTTGTTTACATGATTGTATCGGTGCCATAGATGGCACTCATGTACGTGTTACCATTTTCGTTGAAGAGCAACCTCGATTTATAAGTAGAAAAGGGTATCCATCTCAAAATATATTTGATATATGTGACTTTGACATGTGCTTCATCTATGTAAAGCCGGGATGGGATGGAAGTGCTCACGACACACGTATTTTCCTACATACTATTCGAGATCCCTTATCAAAATTTCCTATGTCTGCTCCACGTATGTCTTATATTATGAATATTTCAATAAAATTCATAACTTATCTTTCTTTTTTTCCCTAAATTGTATACATTATTTGTTTTGTAGCTCAATTTTACTTGGTTGATGCGGAATATCCTAATAAAATTGGGTTTCTTGCACCTTAAAAAGGAGCACAATATCATTTACCTGAGTTTCAATATGGTCAGCAACCACGCAATGCACATGAGAAGTTCAATGTTGCTCATTCTTCATTGAGAAGTGTGATTGAAAGGACATTTGGAGTTTGGAAAGCAAGATGGAGAATTTTTGCAGACATGCCAGGTTATAGTTATGAGGATCAAATTTGTATGGTTTGTGCAATAATGGTGATTCATAATTTCCTCAGGAGACGAAACATATAGGATGATGAGTTTCTGAAAGAAAGATACTCCGTGCCTTCTCATTCATTCTTTACCAATATATATACAAGTATTACATACCAAAATTATAGGCCTAAATTACGGGATACACATCCCTTAAGTGATGGGATTACCATCAATAACTAACAACTATTTTGACATACTAATCTACTTAATTATAGGAAATATATATTTACAAAAATACTTATTCTAACACTCCCCCATAGTCAAAGCGGGAGGAGACCGAACGTTTAGACTAGTCCGAAATTCATCGAATAAAATTAACGGGAGTCCCTTGGTGAAAATATCCGCAATTTGAAACCGTGACGGAACATGCAAAACGCGAACATTCACGGACAAAGTGAATGTCCATTTCTATATGCTTAGTTCGATGATGTTGGACGGGATTTCCCGAGAGATAAATGGCACTCACATTGTCACAATATACAAGTGTAGCTTTATGAATCGGACAATGAAGTTCCAAGAGTAAATTACGTAGCCAGCAAGATTCAGAAACAACATTTGCCACCCCCCTATATTCAGCCTCAGCACTCGAACGGGAAATGGTAGGTTGGCGTTTCGAGGACCAAGAAATTAAGTTGTCTCCCAAGAAAACACAATATCCCGAAGTGGATCGGCGGGTATCCGGACAACCACCCCAATCAGCATCGGTATAAGAAATAAGAGTAGATGTAATAGACGGAGTAAGATGTAACCCAAGAGAAAGAGTGCCCTGAAGATATCGAATGATACGTTTCAAGGCATTCATGTGAGCTACCATCGGGTTATGCATAAAGAGACAGATCTATTGGACCGCATAAGAGATATCTGGTCGCGTAAACGTGAGATACTGTAATGCCCCAGCAAGACTCCGATAAAGAAACGGATCATCAAATGGAACGAAGGATGTAGACCCGAGCTTAGACTTTGTATCCACTGGGGTAGAGACAGATTTGCAAGAAGACATGCCGGCCCGATGTATAATCTCTTCCGCGTAAGTACACTGAGATAGAAATAAGCCCTCAGAGGAGCGGACAACAGCAATACCCAGAAAATAGCTTAGGGGACCCAAGTCTTTCATAGCAAACTCAGAGCTGAGATGAGACATGATAGACTTACGCAAGGCATCAGTAGAAGCAGTAAGGATAATATCGTCAACATAAAGAAGTATATAAGCAGTAAGGCCATTATGATGATAAATAAAGAGAGAGTTATCGGACCGGCTATTGGAAAAACCAATAGAAGAAACAAAGTCCGCAAATCGCTTATACCATGCCCAGGGGGCCTGCTTAAGACCATAGAGTGACTTCTTCAAGAGGCACACATGATCTGGAAAACGAGTGTCCCCGTAACCCACCGGCTGATGCATATACACTGTCTCACGAAGTTCACCATGAAGAAAAACATTCTTCACATCCAATTGATGCAACGCCCAATTCTTGGAAAGGGCCAAGCTAAGAACAAGGCGAATTGTAGCCGGTTTAACCACTGGGCTAAACGTTTCACCACAGTCAACACCAGCCTGCTGAGTTTTACCATCACCTACAAGTCTGGCTTTATGCCTCTCAAAAGTACCATCAGATCGAGATTTATGAGAAAATATCCACATTGAACGAATAATATTAACATTCAAAGGACGAGGAACTAACACCCAAGTTTTATTATTAATAAGAGCATTAAATTCGTCATCCATTACCAATTTCCAATTTGGGTCTCGAAGAGCCGAGATGGGATTAGAGGGGATTGGAGATTTGGACATACTCAAATGAAAACAATATTTAGGATTTGGTTTAACAATCCCGGACTGACTACGAGTGATGGGACCACGGATGGAATTTGATTGGGCTGCCAGATCGAGATTTATGAGAAAATATCCACATTGAACGAATAATATTAACATTCAAAGGACGAGGAACTAACACCCAAGTTTTATTATTAATAAGAGCATTAAATTCGTCATCCATTGCCAATTTCCAATTTGGGTCTCGAAGAGCCGAGATGGGATTAGAGGGGATTGGAGATTTGGACATACTCGAATGAAAACAATATTTAGGATTTGGTTTAACAATCCCGGACTGACTACGAGTGATGGGACCACGGATGGAATTTGATTGGGCTGCCAGAGGTGCAGGTACGGCTGGAGGGTCAGCCAAAGTTGTAGAAGAAGGCCCAGAAAGTGTGGGCTGGCCCAGATCAGGTGGAGAAGAAAGTGGGCTGGTAAGGGAATTTGTTGGTTGTGGTCCAGAATGCGCTTGGGACAAAGGAACGGGCGGACCATTATTTTGGTTGACCAACTGGTGCATGACTGTAGGAGAAAGGCCAGAATGCAGAAAATCATAGGAACTTGGCGTTGGATTACACAGTGAAGAAAAAGGAAATCGCGACTCGTCAAAAATAACGTGTCGACTTATAGTAATTTTCTTTGAATCCAACTCAAAACAAATATATCCTCGATGATTTTTAGGATACCCCAAGAAGACACATGGTGAAGAACGGGGTTGGAGTTTGTGTATAGTAGGGGACGGACGAAGAGGATAACATAAACACCCGAAAACACGAAGATGACCATAGGACGGAACCCGATTATATAGAATATGTAATGGGGTATTATAGGTCAAATGTTTAACCGGAAGGATGTTTTGAAGGTATGTTGTCATTTGAAGAGCGTGATGCCAAAAATTAGGAGGTACGGAGGCATGAACAAGAAGAATACGAACCATATTATTGGAAGTACGAATTTTGCGTTCGGCTTTGCCATTTTGAGGTGAGGTATATGGACAAGATGATCGAAAAGATAACCCATTTGTGTTACAAAAGTCCCAAAAATGCTTATTGTCAAATTCCCCCCCATTGTCACATTGAAGTGTCTTTATTTCACGTTCAAATTGAGTCCGAATGAAAGCACGAAAATGGAGAAAAGTGGCATAAACTTGAGATTTTTGGGATAACGGAAATGTCCACACAAAATTAGAGTAATCATCAAGCAAAATTAGATAAAATCGGTGACCTAAAGAGCTTAGAACAGGGGAAGTCCATAAGTCACAATGAATTATGTCAAAAGGCAAAACGGTAAAAGAAGTAGAATCACTAAATGGCAATTTTATTTGTTTCCCAAGGACACATGAGTGACAAATTCGAGAGTCATCATTTTTATTACAACGAATAAAATTTCTACTTCTAAGAGAGCCAATGACAGGAGCCCCGGGATGACCTAAACGGTCGTGCCATAAAGACGAACTAATTGCTGCAAATGAAGACAAAGATGTAGTTGAGGAAGAAAAAACCGAAGTGAGTGGGTAGAGATCTCCTTGACTATCACATCTCATAAGAAGCGCCCCCGTCCGGAAATCCTTCACAGAAAATCCAAAAGGGTCAAATTCAACTGTGACGGAATTATCACTAGTAAATTTTTTCGAACGGAGATGAGATTTTTAATGATAAGGGGTGCGTGAAGAACATTTTTCAAAACAAAAGGAGGGGACGGATATGACAACCGAGTATTACCAACACCCTTAATTGGAATTTTACTACTGTTACCAACAATAATGCCGTTATTATTAATGCTCGTATTAAAATAAGACTTGAGTGTACCTTGTTCCGATGTCATATGATTCGTCGCTCCGGTGTCCATAAACCAATTAGCCTCCGGTGGGTTTAGAGACATAGTGTGCATGGCGGAATCAATATTAGTGGGAACTGAAGAGGTAGAGGCAGCATACACTTGCGGAGAGCGGTTATTTTGAGCCGGACGTGGCCCAATTCATTGTTGGGTATGGACATGGGGGCATAGCCCAAGAATAGGGATTTGTGAACCCTTGCTGAGACCAGCCAAATCCAGATGGCGGCAACTGCTGACGACCACCATAGCCGCCGTTTCGACCTCCCCCACTGCTCGGACCACCACCACTGGTCCGTGAACCTGAACCTGAGTTATCATCCCTGTGACCCTTGTTATTTCCATGCTTCTTGTTGCCTTTACCTTGCCCTTTCTTGCCGGAATTCTACCCACGTTGGTGACCCCCAAAATCTGAGAAAGAACCTGGGTCATCGGAATGTCGAGGCTGGGAAGAAATTAAGGCCGAATGGGTGGAGGTGGCTGCCTTCTTGGCAAGGCCGGATTCCTCCAAAATCAACATGGACCGAGCTTGGGAGAACGTCGGAAGTGGATCCTTCTGCCGAATGAGAGTAGCGACGCTATTGTAAGTTTCGGTGAGACCGGCAACCAATTGAAGCACCATTCGACTCTCGGTAATTGGCGCACCCACATTCTTCAGTTGATCTCCCAAAGATTTCAAGCGTTGACAATAGTTCGAGGCATTTGTGAACTCCTCCATTGTAGTCGAAGAAAATTCTTGTTCGAGAGATACGACACGGGAATTCTTATTGTCTTCAAAGATATCCCGAAGCCTATCCCACGCCTCCATTGCCTTAGCACCCGGAACAAGAATGGTTTGAAGAAGATCATTCGAAATAGTCGAATAGATCCACTTCAACACCACGACATCCAAAATATCCCATAGTTCCTACTCCTCATCTGTGGTAAGAGCCTTCACGTTGTCATTAGCAACAATGTGATGTAAAACCTTGCAGGACTTAGCATGGTTGCGGAACAACTCCGCCCAAGTGGAATATTGCACATTCTCTATCTCCAGAATGACCGCAACATCATTCCTGACATTGGAGACGGCAAACGCGGGGTGAAATCCAAACTTGGAAGATGACATCTTGTCGGCCTAAAAGAGAGAGGCGGACAAAGAGAAGAAAGAGAAAAAGGACGGAATAAAAAGAGAGGAACGATTGCGGAAGCGATAAGGTAATCGTAACCCGCTCTGATACCATGAAAGAAAGATACTCCGTGCCTTCTCATTCATTCTTTACCAATATATATACAAGTATTACATACCAAAATTATAGGCCTAAATTACGGGATACACATCCCTTAAGTGATGGGATTACCATCAATAACTAACAACTATTTTGACATACTAATCTACTTAATTATAGGAAATATATATTTACAAAAATACTTATTCTAACAGTTTCAAGCTTATGATGCTGATCCTAACTTATTTCCAGAGGTTGAGGAAGATGACCCTAATGTGGTCAATCAAACACCTATCTCTTTTTTGGGTACTGCAGATCTAGAGATGGAGGCAATGAGAAATGCAATGTGTTATCAAATATGTAATAATAATATTTTCAATTAACATTTAGATATTAACACTTTGAACTTAAATGTATTTTTATTAAACACTTATCACTAGTTATATGTAATTTGGATATTATCAACTTTGAACTTATATATGTATGTAATTTGTATTTCTAATTTGCTTTGATTTACATTTGGATATTACAACTTATTTGTAACTCTAGGAATTCTCTTCAAAATATAAATTTATTTATAAAAAAATTAACATTATTTGTAACTCTAGTTTAAAAATATTTGGAAATAAATTTGATAGTTATCACAGCTTATTTTAACAAGGAAAAGATTATGTGATGAGATTATTTTAGTCTTTATAGTTTTATTCATCATTTTTTTCAACTTATTAATCAAACAGTCATACTTACTTATAACAGTTAATCAGCACTTTGAAAAAACTAAATCAAACAACATCATTCATTAGCCCATCAGTCATAAGTCATCAGTCATCAGCACATATCAATAAGCTAAATCAAACGGGCCCATATAGGTGTCCATGTACAACGGTCAAACTAAAAAAAAAAGAGTATTATTTTTTTTTTACCAATTGGACCACTCCCAATTTTCCCCCTAGACCTCCTAAGTCCTAAATCCTAACCTAGTCGCAGATTCGCATAAGTCACTCCTTCTCTCTCCCAACTCCTAACGCATACGAGAACGGACTACGGAGGAGAACGCCAAATCCAACTGCACGAAAGTCAAAGGCCGAAGAGAAGTGGAAGCAGCCAAGTACCTAGTCATGTCACAAAGGTGTAGACCGCATTACATGGTTGTGCCACTTCCCACCTCCGCCTCACTTAAGTTTTATGCCTTCTTTCCTCCCCAGTCCGTCTGTCCGGTCAGTCCCGCTTGGTCACCCCCATCGGCCCATCAGACTGCTTGCCTACTTGGTACTCTTTTATTTTATTATTTTCAATCTTTCCACTTTATTTATCCGAAATTAGGGTTTTTGAATTTGGGGTTTTTGGGTTAAAATGTCAATTTGTTGATTTGATTAATTGATAATTGTGTATAGAAAAACAAGTTTTGGTTCCTTTGGAACTTTGGTTGAGCGTATATTGGAGAATTTGAAGCAATTTGAAGGTAAAATTTGATTATTGAATTATTTGTTATTTTATTGGGTTTCTTGAAATTTTTTTAGCTTATATATGAAATTAAGAGGTTTTGTGTTTTAAAAAATTTAGTTGAACTTTTTATTACTCATCTCATTTACTTGTGTGTGATTTAGTGATTTAAAAAATTTACTTGTGACTTGTGTGTAATGTTTTTAAGAACATGCTAATATAATAAATTACCGTTAATTTAAAAAATTTCGTCTCTTCAACAACGTTAGTGGTTTTGACTTTTGAGAGAATATGGATAGATTTTTTAAACGAAAACTGTCAGAAATCAATACTGGTGTAACCCTGTAGGGGGTGCAGCGGGTGCTTCTAGTGGTGCATGCTAGTACTCAACAGTTTGTTTCCTTAACTTCAGGTAGGAGAGATTTTGTTGAAGCGAGTAGTCTTTCTTCAGATTTTGCAGAAAGAAAAATTATATATGAATTTCACCCAAATCAAGTTAATGAAATTAGAAGAAATTTTCTGTTAAAGGGGCCTTGTCAACCCCGTGGTCATGAGTTCCCTCAGAAAATAATAGGAAATAGATTGCGTCATTTTAATCCAGATTGGTCTAATCAATATGCTAATTGGTTAGAGTATATCATAAAAAAAGATAAATCATATTGCTTGTATTGTTATTTGTTTAAAGATCAAGCCAACAATCAAGGTGGTGGTGGGGTATTTATTAATGAAGGTTTTTCTATTTAGAATAAAAAATATATAGGTTGGATTTGTTTGTTGGTGCGGTTAATAGTGCCCATAATTTGTCATTAAAGACGTGCGAGGATCTAATGAAACAAAAGCAATCTGTTGCAGTTTCTTTTTATAGACAATTAGAAATTGAGAGAAATGAATATTGACTTTGATTATGCGATTCAATTGATTCTTGTAGATTTTTATTGCACAAAGAGTTAGCTTTTCGTAGTCATGATGAGAGTGAAAGTTCTTCGAAAGATGGAATTTTCTTGAAATGTTTAAGCATATAACTATTCATGATGAGAAAAAACATAATCTTGTTCGTAAAAATGCTCCAAAAAATCGTCAAATAATCGTTCACAACATTCAAAAGGATATTGCTAATTGTTTTGCAGTAAAGATAGTACAAAAGATAATTGAAAAATTTAAAGATGATTTTTTTTCATTGATGGTGTATGAATCTAGTGATGTATTTGACAAAGAACATATGGGAGTGGTTTGGCGATTTATTGACTTGTGTGGGAATGTGAAAGAGAAGTTTATTTATGTCGTCCCTGTGATGGAGACTTCCGCTTTATCTTTTAAATTTGCTATTAATAATTTGTTTGCTGATTTGGGTTTGAGTTTGATGAAAATTCAGGGTTAAGGCTATGATGGGGCAAGTAATATGAAGGGTGAATTCAGTAGGTTGAAGACTTTTATTATGAATTAAAATCTGTTTGCATGTTATGTTCATTGTTTTGCTCATCTACTTTAATTAGCTCTTATTAACGTGACTAGAAAACATGCAGATATTGTAGACTTTTTTAGTATGATTTCCACTATGATAAATGTTGTTGGAGGCTCTCATAAGCGTAAAGACATGATTCAACATAAACAATCAGAAAAAGTGGCAGAAGGAATAATGAGTGGTTTAATTGAGACATGAACGAGATTAAATCAAGAGTTAAGTCTTCAGAGGGTTGCAGATACATGTTGGGGATCTTATTATAAGTCATTGGTAAACTTGGTTGCTTTGTTTTCTTCTATTCGTGAAATTCTTAAAGTTGTTTCATGTGATGCTTTCGATTCAACGAAAAAAGCTAAAACACGAGGTCTATTGAGGAATTTGAAATCATTTGATTTTGTCTTTTATTTGCAATTGATGGTGCTTATATTGGGACACACACAAGTGTTGTCATTAGCTTTGCAAATAAAAGATAAATATATTTTGAATGCTATGAACATTGTCAAAGCAACTAGGATGCGATCAATGCATTTTGCAATAAACATAAAGATTGATTGTTTGGATATGAATGATGAATACGTTAATCCTTGCGATCATCAATGTGAATGTAACATTTCTAACGAATTTCCTTATCATGTGGAATGTTTTTATGTCGTTATAATGATCGGTTCAATGAGGTCAATTATGAGTTGCTTCATTATGTTGCTAGTTTGAGTCCAAGTAATGGTTTTGGTGATTCTAATGAAACAATATTGATAAGAATGACTCAATTTTATCCTCGTGACTTCTCTCGATTTGAACGCATGGCTCTTCATAACCAACTAAAGACATATATTCTTGATATGCAAACAGATAATAGATTAAGTCAATTCAATGGGCTTTGTGATTTATCTACATTGCAGGTGCAAGCAAAAAAATATTGTCGTACCTCTGATGTATCGACTTTTGAAGTTTGCGTTAATTTTGCCAATAGCAACAGCAAACGTGGAAAGATGTTTCCCTGCAATGAATATTGTAAAGACGGATTTACGAAATCGAATGTCTGATCAATTTTTAAGTGATTCACTTGTATGTTATATTGAAAAAGACTTGCTAATAAATGTTAGTAATGATGATGTAATTACGTGTTTTCAACGTATGAAAATGCGTAAAGGACAATTGTAATTTCTAAACTTTTTATGTAATAGTTAAAATTTTGGACACCGCTTAACTTTATTTATGGATCCGCCACTGGTTGCAAGCGAGCCTATTTTTTTGACGGACGTTAGAGTAAGACATTAAGTTTTAGTCAAATCCCTATTTTACCCCTCCAAAACTTAATTTGCGTGATTATAGAAACCCAAAGGGGTTTAATAGAAAAAAAAAACACATGCTACGGTTGATCTTCAACCTCCTTCTACTGTAGCCCCCCCCCCCCAAAAAAATCTTTCACTCTTACTGTAACATGAACCTTAGATTGTAATAATCATCAAAATTGAAAGGCCTAACCCTAAAACATCGGTAACCAATCTCCACAAAAACAAAACCCCCAAAAACTAGAGCACGATGATTGGTGAAATCACCGTAAAGTTGAACGTAGACTTCTTGCTCCATCATAGATGTTCGTGGAGGAGAAGATATACACGTGAGGAGCAAGAGGGGGGGGGGGAGCCAAACAAAAGTACCAAAGGATGATTAGTTGATATCGGTTCATATAGACTCTCAGATAAATATGATAGTGGTCTTTAATGTTTGAACTGCCACACCAGTAATCGTTCAGTCTAAACTCTATCTTTTTCCTCTAGTTTGCCCATAATGGCAATACAATCTTCATTAAATAGATTTTTCAAGCATATGACTTTCTTATTTGTTTTCGTTATCTTCCCCTATTGCTGAGTCCCCAGATTCGGCTTGGAGAAGTGCCACACATCAAGGAAGGAGTGTGGTGGTTCAACCATGAGAAAAGGTTGGTGTGGGAGATTGGTGGTTCGATCATGAGCGTGGCTTGGTCGGCGGCAATGAAGACAATCAGTCACTGAATTCGAAAAGGAAGACGAAGATGGGTGAAGGGGGGGCGGCGGTCATAGGGATTCCAAATGATGCTTGGTTTTCTTTTTTATTATACTTTGACCCCTTATCTTTATACAAATGACATATGTAATTATTATTTTTTCCAGTTAAACCCCTTTGGATTTATAATATCAAACAAAAATTGTGTTTAGAAGGGTAAAATAGATATTTGACATAACTTAACGGTTAAATCTAACGTTCATCCAAAAAAATGAGTTAATTTGCAGTGTAACTTTAGTGTAAATCCAGTTGGCAACGAAATAAGGTTAAAGGGGGGGGGGGAGGGGTGAATAGCCTTTTAAAAACTTTAAGGGTTATTTTGAAGACCTTCAAAAGATGCAGCAGAAAAAATAGGTTTTTCGACTGCTAATGAAAAATCAGCAGGTAACATCTGCTGAACGTAAAACATTTTGGCTTTGTTTTATTTTGATCACTTAAGTATATGGACTGAATTGAAGTACAATATGTATAAAATTAACTATGTAAATAATTCAGGAATGTAACTATTAAATATTTAAGTAGATAGAACTGCTTAAGTGTATGGACAGTAAAAACAACAGATAGAAGAACATAGCATTTGGAGTGGTTCATGGTGTTAAAACTACCACGTCCACTACCAAGTTGGTCAAACTTGGATTTTGAAGTGCACTAAATATATTGAAATTCTAAGTGATCACTAACGGATCTGTGTACAACAAAAACCAGTGTATGAGGAGTATGATTGAGCAACAATCATACTCGTGCAACAATCAATTATTCTTTTAAGATTAGGAAGAAGTAGGGAATAATACAATGATTGTCTAAACAAGTACTAGAAAGGAATAAGAAGTGAAAGAACATCTAGTAAATGTTTAAGGGCTGAAACCCATCAAGAGAAGAATTGCTTGAAGGAATCAGATGAGTATCCAGCTCTGAATTGAAGCAAATCAAAGAAGGAATATCATTTGAGTGATGAATGATTTCTTCAACTCTTCTATCATCTGTTCTCTTATATCTTCTATCATGAGAATTGAAACATTTTAAGGAAAGAGTAGCTTGAAGGGATAAGTGAAATGTTTTTTACCCAGTTCTTCATATTTTTCAATCATTGCTTAAAAAACTTTATATAGAGGTCCTTGAAAATAGTTATTTGAAAGAACATGGATAATCTTTGAAGAGTGATGATCAAGTCTATCTTTTAAACCTTGAAGATCTTGAAGAGGATTTCTGATACGGAAGATATCACCTATCATAAGATCATAAATTTATAGATAGAGGTTAGATATCCTTTTGTATAAAATAAGGATAGTAGATATCTCTAGCATGATATATTAAAGATGGTGGTTAGCTAGAAGATATAATACACTGTGGAATATTTTATGTATTGAAAAATTGTTGAGTAATTTAATGAATTTATAAAAAGTCTCCTTTTGAACAGTTTATCTTTCGAAATTAGATGACCAAGAATTAAATGTGTGAGAATGAGCGAAAGTATTTTTCAAAAACAGTTGTTTAAAATACTGTTTGAAAGAATATATATAAAAGAAATTGTTTAAGTATTTTAATCAAAATAGTGTAAGTAGATATAATAGTTTTTAAAGCGGCGACTTACATTGATTATCAACATATGTTATTTGCTGATTACTTTAGCTTACAGCAGAAGGGTTTTATCTTTTAACGAAAGACTGATTTTTAGCTAAGTGTTTAAACGAAAGTAAAGTCCACACATTTTTAAAAATATTGTTTTAGGAAATTTTGAAAGCATTAATTTTGAAATTAGATTGAAACACATTGTTTCAACGGAGTACAATGTTCAACAGATATGGATTTAGATATAAGAAAGTATAGTGGCTAAAAACTAAATTTTAGCTAACAGTAGGTGTAAGAAACTATTTTTAGGAAACTGTAACTGTTAGGTAAGGGGATCAACAGCTAGAGCTAGCTGTTGATGACTAAGTCGCGATAGATAGATGAATAAGGCTTGTGAAAGTTTCCTACAATAATCTAAGTTTATTTTATCTTGCTTAAAGTGACAAAACGTTAGTTATAGGTCTACATGTCAGACTTCAGCAGGAAGAGCTTTAGACTTGCTAAAGTCTAATCAATTTGATTTTAATTAACAACTAATGAATGTTCTAAATATGTAAGACTATAATTAACTCAACCTATTAAACTTCACATAGATATATCTATTAGAGTTATCTAAATTCAGTACGTGAGTTTATATGAATCCTTAGTGATTATTACTTGTTGTTTTTATATTCTAAGGTCTAATTAATGGGTTTAAGTAATTCTAAACATTTATGTTCCAACATAAAGTAACAAGAATAACAATATTCAATTTTCGGTGACCGCATTGCAAGTTTTTGAAAAGTTGGGTGACCCAAATGTGGGTTTTGCCAACATAAAATACGGTGAAGTTTATCTTGACTAGTCAACAAATGAAATGAATTGTATGTCTCAAAGGAGAAAATAAGCTTCAAAATCTAGGCATTTAGGGCTTGTTTGATTTAACTATTGATCTGTGCTAATGACTTATTACTTATAACTAATAACTTATTACTTATTACTTATGACTGATGACAAATAACTTTGATTTAGCTTATTGAAAGTGCTGATTAACTTTTATAAGTTAGTATGCGTGTTTGATTAATAAGTTGAACAAGTGTTGAATTCAAATATAAACACTAATATAGTCTCATTACAAAATGTGATTTACATTATTATTATTATTATTATTATTATTATTATTATTATTATTAATAGTATATTATTATCATCATTATCATCATTATTATTATTAATATTGATAATATTAATATTACTTTTATTTTTATTATTAATATTAATAATAATTATTATCATCATTATTATTTATTTATATTATTATTTATGATTATTATTATCATTATTATTGCCTTTATTATTATTATTTTATTAACATTAATATTACTTTTATTAATATTACTTATTAATATTAGCATTTATTTTATTATATTAAATTAAATTAATATTAATATTACTTTTATTTATATTATTATTATTGCTTATTATTATTGATTTTATTATTAATACTATTACCTTTCTTCTTCTTATTATTAGTATTGTTATTATGATTATTATTACTATTATCATTATTCATATATTATTATTTATTAATATTATTTTGGTTTATTATTATTATTACTTTGATTATTATAATTATTAATATAACTTTTTGTAATTATTGTTATTATTACTATTATTAAGAAGGGTAATCTTGAAATATATAAAATTTCAACAAAGAAGTGGACTTATATATATTTTTTAAGTAGAAATAAGTACTAGGCTTAGTGCTCGTTTGTTGCAACTTTTTTGAAGTGACTTTTGACTTTTAACTTAAAATAAGTCATATTTAAAGTATTTGTTTCTGCTTATAAGTTAAAAGCCAATAAGTTAGATACAAGACTCTTTATGCATTAAAAATTCAAAGTCAAAAAGCTAAAATCTTAAGCTTCTTTAATATCTTGAAAGCACGCATACAACTATTCATTGATAAACTTTTGTTTATAACAATTTTACCATTTTCTCATAAATACATAAAAAGAGCTAGGAATACTAATTTCAATTTTTTTAAAAATAAACATTTAATACATGATAAGCAATATTACAAATTATTTATTCATTTTGTTTTGGGGTAAACATTTTCAACAACCGTATATTTGACTACTCACATTAAAAATTGACAAGTAAATAATAAAAGTTTAAAAAAAAAGGCTACACCTATTCATGGTGTAGGAGTGTTTATTTATTTTTAAGCATTATTAAGTGAATAAATATTAATTAAATATTATCTCATATTGAGTTTTTTTAAGATAAGTGTGAAACATTTTTCCTTTATCAGAGACTAATTCATTTGAAATTTTAGAGTTTATGGTCAATTTATTGTAAATAAACAATTTTCAGCTTATTTAACAAATATACTAATAAGTCATTTTTCATCGGCTGTAACAAATATTATACCATTACATCAATCATAAGTCATTCAGTCAACAGTCTAAATTATTAGCTATCAATCACAAATCACCAGCCATAACAAACGAGTCCTTAGTGTTTACAATATATAATCTTATGTGTATTTTAATTACTTATACGTAACTTATGACTTATCATATCATAAATAAAATCAAACGTTTTAAAAATAATTTATGATAAGTCGCAAGTATAATTTGTAAGTACATTCAAATAAGGCAAATCAAATACACCTAATTAGTTGCTTCATCATTCATATTCTATTCTAGTACCCCACCAACTGTTGCCATTATTAATTCGTTGTCATCATCTATCTATAGGAAGGGATTGTCGCATTTGAGCTTCTATCCTACTTGAGGATAGCTATGCTTTGTACTAATAGTGTAGTTTAGTGTAGTTTTAGTAAATACTCCCCCATCTCTAAATAATTGTTTGGGTTGATTTGGCGCACAGTTTAAAAAAAAAGTAATTGATTTGATTATTTATATTGATTTAATGTTTATATATATATGGCCCGATAATTAAAATAGAGTAAAAAAATAAGGATAAAATGATAAAAGTGATGTTCTAAAAAGGTAAGTTTCAAAGTGGACAATTATTTTAGGACGACGAAAAAGGAAAGGAGGACGATAATTTAGGGACGGAGGGAGTACATATTTCAGGAGACTAGCACATTAGGGTAGGTTTTGCGGCTTATTATTTGTTGATGTGTCCTACCAAGACCCAGTTATGAACAAAATACAAGTGATCACTGAGTATCACTCATGAGCTCGATTAGCAGGGGACTTACAGCCTAGCAAGCAAAACTAGTAAGGTATCCAAGTAGAGAACCAGATATATCCCGTCCAAGCCTTGTCAAACACAGATCTTGTCTGTCCTACCAGGGGCCATGCACAAGAATTGTATTTATCATCACAAGTTTTCTTATCATGCAGCCGAGTAGAGCCATACTCGTCCGGGCAAGTATTGAGCAAGAGATTTTAGAGACTTGCTCTCCAAAACATATCTCAGATTTCCTTATTTGAGCAGAACATTTGTCTTATCTGTTTCGGTATTTTTGCGATCAGTCGCCTATCATGATTACAATTTAAGAATTTCCTCATAAACCTACTAGGTAACTATGAAAATGAATTCTAGACGGATTCTATGACATTGAAGGCGTATAAATACCCCTAAAAAAAAAAAAATCCTAAATAAGGTACAAACACTTTCTTGATCTTCAAATCTTTGTCAAATTATCTTTTGATTCACACGATACTTACTCTCACACCAGATGGTTTCGCGAGATCAAACCTTGCACTCCCCTTATGGTGTTTTCGTATTCTTAGACAGATTCAAGGAAACAGATCAATGTATACAATCAAGCCCTGATATCCTATGCATCAATCGGACGACCCAAATTAGATTTTGTCACATCATTTGTCTTACTTTGCTAAATATACGAAGAGTAGAGAAAAATTAAACCTAGGAAGAATTTCAACATAGAAAATAATTTAGAATACGTTTTTCCAAAGCTGTTAGCCATTGGAATGTGTTGATTTGTGGATGATAGGAGCACAACACAGTTTTTTAAAACCAACACATGGGTGAGGCAAAGTTTGAATATAACAATGATGTAAAGATTTTGTAAAAAAAAAAACTAATTGCTTGTTTTGATGTTGCGCAAGAACGATAATTTCTTTCTATATCATTGGGGTAAGAAGAATGATTATATTATGGAGTTTATATTACCATACATGGAGCACAATGCGAATGGAGGAACAAAACACTCTCATAACTCTTAAGTGGTCAAACCATCTCGTACAATCAGTTACTTTATTACAATAATTATAATATGGAAAGTTAATTATATAAAATGAAACCAAAGTACAATTCTTTAGTGGAAACTAAAAAAGAATGAGACCTTGAGATAAGGTCATCTAAACTTCTACTAATACAAGCTCCTAGCATTGCACAAGTGCTCATATAGCACCTCTCAACTCTCAAGAATAAGATTATGCAAACAAATACACTTTTCTCTTAATCTGCCCCTGCCAAGAACCACTCTATATCCTAAATCCGGAAGACAATTAGGCAAGGAAGGTTCTAACCTTTTAACGGTTTAACCCACCTAGGCAGGACAAGCTTCTGCCCAGCTAAGGATGAACTTTTTGTCTTTGCTAGCTCAAAGAGGCCGTGTGTGCCTCCCAGTTGCTCTTCCGCAAACACGTGCATTTCTAGGAATTGGGAATTCGTCTCTGATCGAGTTTGAGTTTGTATAAACACGTAGATAAAACTGTTGGCCAAGGTATTGTCGTGCCCAGAACTCTGTCCTCAAGTTCCACATTCCAACATTGTCAAGAGCCACCCAAATTGCAGTCCATGAGTTTGGATAAACCTGCACTCACCAAACATGGATATTTTTTTTTTAAGTGCATTGAAATATGTCAACCATTTTTTGCTCCCAAGTGAGTTGAATTTCTTACAGGTACATTTATTCTTCCTTTTGATATTAATTACGCCCTCCGTCTCATAAAAATAATTTATCTTTCCTTTTTGATTTGTTCTAAATAATAGTCACATTCTAAACAGAGTTATAATGTTGGCAAAAACTTATTAAATTATCTTATATCTATATTATAAAACAGTTAGGTAATTGACTAGAGCTATTCAGAGATTGAAACTAAATTATCTTTAAAAAAATTAACGGTTAAGATTCACCCTCATATTCACATGTGTAGGCAATTATTCATTTTTAACTCCATATTTTTTCTTTTCCTATTACAACTCACCCCTTACAATTAATATTATGAGCAGTAACCATTTTTTTCTTCTCCCTATATTTTATCTTCATATTACAAAGTCACACCATGCGATTAATCTTCTGAATAATCGTCTCTTATAAAATATCAATCCCTCATTTATCACTTGAAGCAATGTACCTCTCAACTGTAATTTTTTTTAAATTGCACTTTCTATTTATGCACTGTCATTTCAATTGCCGAAATCAGATATACTGACACCGTGTCATATGCACGGGCATAAAGATCTAGCTATTGATAATGTGCATTAAAGTAGAGAGAAAAAATAAAGGTAAACTGGTAAAATAATTTTAAAACATAAAAGTTTAAAAACGAGACAATTTTGTTCAACGAATAAAAATGAAAGCATAATCAATATTTAAAACAAAAAAAAAGATAAATTTCTAATTGATTTAAGTGAACTAACATACACTATTATTACTTATGATTGATAACTGATTGATTTAGTTTATTGGTATGAGCGACTAATAATCGATGCTGTTTGATTTAGTTTTTTGAAAGTGCTGGTCAGCTTTCATTAGTTAATGTGTGTTTGATTAGTAAATTGAAAAAATATCGAATTATTATTGTTATTGTTATTATATATATATATAAGCTAGGCAGCCTAAAAGAGGTAAGATCCTGCCAAAATGTATTTGCTAAAAAAGGAAAATTATTTTTGGGTATTATTATATACTCCGTAGTAGTTAGCATGTATTGAGAACACAAATCTGATTAATAGATTACACAACTCTCAAGATTTATTGAAAATATGCAAATATGCACATGTGGTAGAAAATACCAAGTTTCTATGTAGTAGTATTTAATAGGAGTAGTCAGACATTGAAAATCTGTAAATATAAATCTTTTTTGGTGCACACTTAATTTACTGATTAATTAAAATTAACAAATAACATTGGAATAAGAACAAATGTGCTATAAAAATCATGTTCATTGAATACATGTGATTACAAAGTAAAATATAACCACAATTAATTATAAAAAACCTGCTATGAAAATCTCCATATATGAGATGTATTTAAAACTTTTATATCTCTTTCATCGTATCCTAAATTATAATATCAAAACAAAATTTATTTTTGCAAATAACCACAATTAACTATAACTTATTGGTAAATCATATGAATATGTACGATTAAATCATAATAGTAGATACTAACCACAATTTATAAATATTTAATAAATATATATGTTATATGGAAAAGAATATACATCTGAATTATTATTTATACAACTTAAGATCCTAAATTTTAATAACAAAAAATATCAATTATTAAACTTCAGAAAATTATGAACAAAAAAATGACTTAAACAATTCATAAAATAATGAATTAAATGATATCAATTATACACTGATGATTGGATGAGTTGGGTCGAAATGAATCGTGTCTCATTATAATCCAAAATTAAACGGGTCAACCCGTTTTAATCCACATTTTCTGCCAAGAAACATACACTTATGCAGCAAAAATATGGGTAACTGTCCTGACCCACTATTTATTTGGGTCGAAACGGGTAACCAGTTTCGACCCAAAAAAATTAACGGGTCAGGTTGAGTAGGGTAGTTTTCAAACCGTGTTGGATGGGTTAACGGATGTTGAGTTGTAATTATCAGACCTAATTATACTGATATATTTTGTTCTCTTCATCATGTTTTTTCTTTATTTTTAAATTTTGTTTATAATCTTTATTTTATTTTAGTATAATTTAATTAAAAGAGATATATGCACATACGTTTAACACACGGGTGTAAAACTAGTTTTATATAAAACGAATCTACCTGACCCGACCCACCGTGTGTTAGTAGACTAAGATATAAGAGAGTAAGATTTCGTTTTACGAATTAGAATTCGTAAGAGTCTCACATAAGATCTGCTCAGTAGGACCAACTCAATAATGTTTTTGCAATTTGAAGTTGGAACATCATGTATACCTATAATCTCAAAAAAAAAAAAAAATTACTAGTCAAATGAGACTTTTTTCCGAAAGAAGTGACTTTTAGTTGTTGTTTTTTTCTTATCTAGTATGAACATGTAAAGAGTACAAAGTATTCAGATCGAAAAACCCACTTATAAAGTAAAATAATATCGTATACCTGAACAGTGCTACGTGCAATTGCATCACGAAGATTGTACTGATCTTTACTAGCTGAAGTCCATTGTCCTCCGTCCATTCTGTATTTGAAAATTTTAAGAAAGATTAAAAGAAAAATATATAGTTATCATAACCTAAAATACTTCATAGCATTTGTAAATATTATACACATTATATTTAGTTTTTATTTAAAAAAAAATTGTGCTTACCCTACTACGAAGAACTGGTAGCCGTCAAGATGATAGCTTTGCACGATGTCCTCAGGGTTTTCGAACACAATCTCGACAAATGCTCTGAAGTCAGCACCCATTACAGATGTGTCAAGATAAATACCTCCCCCAGTGGGGCTAGTGGAAATGCTTCCAACACGAAAAACTCCACTGATATTGAAGTAATCTGCTAGCTTGAGGGGAGTGTCAGCTGGCACGAATGATACACTGTTTATTGCGTATCTCTGTTTCCCATTGACTTGGCCATGGGAGCTAGAGAGCCTGATAGTTTTGGTGGTGTTTATCATACCATAATGGTACGAACCTTGAGGATTAGGCCTTGGTCCACTTGCTGTAAGATTGGTCCTGCAATTCATATGATTGAACGTTAACAAGGTCTAACAGGGGCATAGCTACAAATTTCACAATTGATTAATCAAGGCCATGTATATGTGTGCATTGTCGACAGCAAAGCACCTAATGGAACGGGCTTGGTTCAAGGACCAATCAATTTGGATGGTAGGTCCACCAGGGATTGGGCCAGAGACTTTTCCTGCAGAGTTGCTGTAGTGAAGAACACCAGTAGTTGTCAAGATCGGAGTAGTGAAACGAGAGGAAACAACAATGTAGTAGTCTTGACCCGGTTGGTCAGCAGTAACTAGAACAGAGTAGGATTGGCCAACGTGAACATCAAGGGAGGAATAGGTAATTTGGAGCGTATGCGTCCCTTCCACCTCTACCAATTTCATCTTGTGACCTTGAATCCGGAAATTGAGTGAGTTCTGCAATCCAACGTTTGATATCCTGAGCCTGTATGTTTTTCCTGTCATGCATATTATAGCTTATGGTGAGACATACACTTAAAGATAAATGAATCTTGGTAAACTTAAGTTGATACTCCCTCTATCTCAAAATAAATGTCTTGTATCCTATTCTGTGGCGCCTAAAAAGATTGTTCACTTTCTTTTTAATAGCACTTGTCAAAATCATTTTAAGAATAGTTGTCTTTTTTTTTTCTTTTTTTTTCATGAAACGAAGAAATAAATAAAATTTTACTATATTAACGTTTAATAATCTCAATGTAATCACTCTACCAAGGCATGGAAGCAGCGACAAAATTTCCTCAACTTAGCAAGACAAATGGATGGACTGTAGGTGAAATTAGGAGCAGATTTAACCAAGAAAGAAATGCACCGATAATGTACCTTGTTCAACAGTGAAACCGGCACCATTGGGCCCACGTCCGTTTATAAGAATTCCATCAGGGAAGGGAAGTTTGTTACCCCGGTCTAGAATCGCCTTCAAGGCCTACAAATATGAACACAAATTCATCACCAATCCCATATTATACTCCATTACAAAAACTTTAGCTTCGTGCTAATGGATGATAAAGATTTTATTCCCTGCCCTAAAGAGTGTCAGTTTTTGTTTTTTTGAATACTATATACTCTCTTAGTTCCACCCAATGAGCCTATGTTTGAAAAGTCTACTTATTAAGGATATATAGCTAGGATTAGAGTTTGTCATGATTACAATAATATTTTAGCATAATCAATAAGTTAATACCAAACGTGAAAGATAATGTTGAAATGTTATAGAGATTGTAACATGATTTTTGAAATAGGACTCTAAATGTGATTTGTGAAGCATCTCAAAATAGTATGATGGACTCTCTTTTTAGAACAGAGGGAGTATGAAGGAAGTAAAATTAGCCTTGTGTATATTATCAATACATGCGAAGATAAAAAGTACTCACTAATCCAATTTTTTTTAGAAAAACATTTTTACTATTTACTATTACTTTATCTTATTATTTTAATAATTGTCCACAAAATCTTTAAAAAAAACCTAAATTTTATATCAATATTTATAATGTAATCACTTAGTTTTTCTTGATCTATATGTTAAATATGACAAAAATTATTTAGGAACAGAAAGAGTATATGATTGTTGGCAATAATTTTGGCAAATTCCATTAAGATGTATTTGATTTAGTCGAAAAAGTAAATCACCATTTTAGGTACACAAGTAGTGCCACTAATTGAAGTCACGCTAAAGGACTTGAATCTATATCTCGCGTTCAGCGTGAGGGCAACTTAAGAAACTAATAAAACCCAATTAATACCGTCGATGGTCTACAACTAAACACATGCATTTACAATTGCACTTTATTATTATGACAAGGTATATTTATGCACATTTAACCTTTTTGCAATTTCCAATAAATTAAGTTCTACCAAATCATGAAACTACCTTATTTAAAAGAGGAAGCATACAAACGCGGGGCTTTACAAACAACCAATATTCATATCATGGTGTAGTCCCAGAAAATGACCAAAGAAGTAGGTACGCGACGTATCGCCTTGAATGAGTAGGCAATAATGGTGGACGCACATGGGCCTAAAAAAAAAACGCACACTTTCAACTTTCAACCAACAATCTAGCCAACATGGTAGACCCACACCATGCTTATGGGTAATAGGGGTGACATATGTTATGGATAATTATGGGCTGGTTTATTATTCATGGATAATCATGGATAATAGGTTAACCCATAATTACCTATAACACCTATTTTGCCACCCTTAATTGGTAATAATAATTAAACACGCAATATGGGAAAGTCAAGAAAACTTAAAAAGGAAAAATTACGGGTCGGCTTACTTTTTGAAATTTTAACTGTTAACGGATTTTAAGGAAATAAAAGAGTACGATACTATTAATGAACAGAATAGACGTTATGGATCATTTGCTCAGTGCATTGTGTTGCAATAGTTTGTGCATCGCAATGCACGAAATAGAATTCGATGCATGATTTTAATGAATGTTTATTTGCATCACGATGCACAAATCATAAATCGCAATGAGCACAATCATGCATCAAAATCATAACAATGCATCAGGGATCCAAATCGATGCATCCCGATTGAAATTAGATACATTGTGATACAAACTGGTTTCGAATGCATCTCTTTCGCCTTCTTCTTTCTCCTCTTCTTTCATCCTTTCTGAAAAATCATCCAACCCAAATCGTAGATAATGAATCAAAAAAATCATTTATCTTTCGGGGCATTGCCCCCAAAATCCACAAAGGGACGCTACCCCCTCAACCCCTGCGACCTGACCGGACAGATCGATTCTCGTTTCGTTGCCATAACAATCGTGATTTTTAAACTCTAAATTGTTAGTCAGAGTCGTGTAAAGAGATAATCCGGGCACTTTAGAAATAATATATTGAAAATATAATTTAGCAATTAAAAAAAAAAAGGAGACCGAATGGGTTGCAAATTTGGGAAAAGGTATGGACCAAAATTTCACCTTAACTTCGATACTATCCCAAATGGACATTTATCTGGTAAAAAGAAAATGATAACACATGCTTTTGGTCACTATTAAGGATCCAATATTGATAAAGACACTCCCAAGTCTAGGGGTGGTAATGTCTGGCACGACACGATAGCACGAACCAGCACGACACGATTATAAAACACGATTACAGAGACAAATGACACGATAAGCCCAGCACGACACGACACAACACGAAACACGACACGAAAGGTACGAAATTGTTAATATATTCAAATTAATATTTATTGTTATATTTATGATCAAATAAGATTGATAATATGAAAACACGATAATGAGACACGAACACGACACGATAACACGAATTGCCACCCCTACTCCCAACCTTCAACACAAAGACTTCAAAATTTCTAATAATTATTAAGAGAATATAATCAATATTAGAGTTTGTCGTAATTACAATAATATTTTAGCATAATTAATAAGTTAATATCAAATGCGGTAGATAATTAATATTGTAATATTATGAAGATTGTAGACATAATTTTTAAAGTGAACTCTAATATTCTATTCGCATAAAACCGTCTTACAGATCTTTCTTCGTAAAACAAAGTTTTACTCTCACAACACAACCCACTAATACACGATGGATCGGATAATAAGAATCTGTTTTACAAAAAATATCAGTAAAATAATATAGTACTCTTTCAAGATATTTCTAGATCTATGGACTCAAAAACTAGTTCTAAAATATCCGTAAAATAATATAGTACTCTTTCAAGATATTTCTAGATCCGTTTTACATAATTTTACCCAAGTTTTTGTTTATTCTAAAATAATATAGTACTCTTTCAAGATATTTCTAGATCTATGGGCTCAAAACTAGTTCTGGAAGTCTGGAGGGACCTCTAACAAAATTTATTTATTTATTTATTTATTATTATTATTTGCAATTTTGCATGTGGTCATAGCTTCTTGTTCAAGCTTCAAACGATGAGATTTTCTTCCACCCACCCAAACTGTTACTTTTTGAATAATTTTCAAGTGGGGTCCAAATCATGTTCTGAACATTATTACTTATTGTTTTAGATAAAAGCAAGTTGGGTCCAAGACAGCCCAGCTGGAAAATAATTGGTTCAGTATATAGTGATAGTCGAAACATTTAACAGGACCCACTTATCTACCGACATTACCACAATATTGATGTGCGGCCCAGATCCATACCACAGTCCACATAGTAGACCAACTTCATTCATGAAAATTCATTACTAAAAACAATAAATTTAAAAAATTGCACTCCATCACATAATATGAGAGTAAGGGTGTACATTGAACCACCAAACTAGGAAACCGAATTGAACCGAATCAAATCAGTTGGTTTGGTTTGGTTTTAGTCGAAGATTGTTCGGTTTCGATTTCAAAAAAAATGAAAAATCACTTGGTTTGGTTCACTATTTATGGTATTGAACCAAACCAAACGAACCTATATATTTTTATTTATTATATTATATATAATATATAACATTTGTTAACTATTCTAAACCTTTAGATCATCTCATATGCATAATCTAACCCTTTGATTTAGTCATTATACATACATACATACATACATATATATACATACATACATACATATATATATATATACATATATATATATATATATATATATATATATATATATATATATATATATATATATATATATATATATATATATACACACACACATATATCAAACCAAACAAAATGTTGATTGTTAGAGAACTATTATTTCATCAATTGTTAGTGTTTATTTTAGAATTTATAATGTTTTCTTTATAATAATTTGTTTATAGTAAGTTATTTTCTAATTTTGATGTTAATTCAATTTTTTTTGATTCCTTAAATCTAACCAAACCCCCCTCTCCCAATGACCCTAGGACCAACAATAGGGAGAGTGAGTGATCTAACCAGTAGAGCAAACATTTAATCGCATGTTAATTCAAAATTAAAATCTTATTTTTATGTTGCTTTTAATGTTAGTTAAGTTGGTTGATTAAAAAGAATATATATAAACTACAAAATCAAACCAAACTACTCGGTTTGAATTTTTTGGAATAAATAGGAGACGGTTTAGTCGTGATTTTGACCTAAACCGAACCACGTACACCCTATACGAGAGACTCTTTGTAATCTTAAAATTGACTCGGCAAGATGATTACCGTGTGATTAGACTGGTACCAATCTCCAATTAGGACGGTGTAATCTCCGGCGGGTTCGTCAAACGGGACGGGAATTCTAGGACGGCTGAGGATCCTAATACCTCCAAAACCACCAGCTGCTTTATGGAATGCAAGGGAAGGGAAGTAGTAAAAGCTACCAATTTGATCCTTTACTTGGAGGATGTATGTAAAATTCTTTCCCGGAGGGATTGGACATGTTGTTCCATATACCCCATCTTCATATGAATTTCTCCTATTTTGGACTCCATTCCTGCATTTCCAATAACCACAATAGAAAATTAAGAAACAAGACTTCAATGCAATAAATTTCAGGAAACCATTTTAAGTGTTATATAAGAGTCAAGAACTCATCTACCACAAAACAAAAATATACTCCCTCCATCCCTAAATAATCGTCTGGGTTGATCCGGCGCACAGTTTAAGAAAAAGTAATTGACTTGATTATTTATATTGGTTTAATGTGTAGTTTTCTTTAATGTCCATATATATGTGGCCCATAATTAAAGTAGAGTGAAAAAATAAGTGTAAAGTGGTAAAAGTGGTGTTCTAAAAAGATAAGTTTCAAAGTGAATAATTATTTTAGGACAGACGAAAAAGAAAAGGAGGACGATAATTTAGGACGGAGGGAGTACCATTTATATACCACCAAGCTATATCATTAATGAATCACTCATGCCCCTTATACGAATGATACACTTTTATAGTAGATGACAACTGAACTCGTTATATAAGGTCATTTCAAATACTGCGTAATATATGAGAGCAATAACGTGTGGAGCACGTTCAATTTTACTTGTACAAGAAATGAAGATCATATTTTGAGATAAATTCAATGATGGCAATCTGATTGAAATTTTGAAGGAGAGGAATTAAAAGAATGCCAAACGTTTTTTTATAGATAAATGTTTTTATTTTTCGTTCGTTCCTCAAAAATTATTTTGTTTGTACCTTTTTTTTTTCTTTCAAAAACACTATTATCATTTTATTATTACCTTTTATTAATACTTTAATAATGGCACATGACTTTAAAATAAATTATAAATTATATCAGTATTAAATTTAAGTCAATTATTCTTTTTAACTTTTGTAGGTTAAACATGACAATAATTTAAGAACAAAGAGTAGTAAATGAAGTGCTCACTCTGTCCCAAAATATATGATGTTTTGAGAGAGTATTTTTATTCCAAAATAGATGACACTTTGCAATTTTCAAAGAACTTTTTTTTTCTTCTAATTCTATCCATATTTATTGATTTCGTAACTCGTGTTTAGCTATTTTGGGCAAGAATATCAAGAAACCTCATTAATGTTTGGATAAGATAATTTAGTCTTTACAATATGTTTCTTGATTTGTATGAAAAGTCTCAAAACTTCATATATTTTGGGACAGAGGGGTAGTAGTTTATTATTCTATCCGTTTTCAAATTATTGTCTTCTTTAACCTGACACACCATTTAAGAAAAAGGTAATTTAATGTATTATAAATATTGATGAAATTAGTGTTTCCTTAACACACTTGAATATGTGGCCATAATTAAAGTATGCAGAAAAAATAATGGTAAAAAAATTCCTAAAAGAGAGTTTTGAAAAAGAGTTATTATTTTAGAACTGACAAAAAAAAAAGGATGATAATAATTTGAAAACGAAAAAAGTATTATCTAGATCATTTTTTTAATACGTATGCTCTTTTTAATTATTGTACAGAGGAAGAGGAAGTATAACAAATTTATTAGGGTATTATTTCGTAAAGGCAAGTCCAATGATAATGATAGTACTTGTCACTATTTATAGATATCAAATTATCATCCAACCATATATATCAAAATTTAATAAAATAATAATTTTGAAAAAATAATGTCTAACACATATCATATTATAAAAACAAATTAAAATATTAATATACAGTAATTTACAAACACATATCATGACATAAATATATGGTCAAAATGAAGAGTATCAAAATTAAGTGTCGTACCGAAGAGGCATCAAATTTGATGCTCCCTAAATACCAAACATAATTTTGATAATTTTGATTTGAAACTCTACTATTAGACTTGCTGAAAGATATTATAAGAGCAACTCTATTGTTCAATATTCTTATATATCTTCTTAACTGAGTCTCACTGCCACATATACATTTTTCTATTCTTATTTAATTTAAAAATATATCTTTCCATTGTATAACTTCTTAATTGGGTCCCACTGTTACCTCATTAATTTTACACTTCAATCTTATTTTTATATTTCTCAAACAAATAAATTTATTTAACTTTATTTAATATATTTCATATTTAAATATTATGTATAAATAAATTAATTTATAAATAAAGATATTAATTAATTTATAAACAATATTTATAAGGAAGAAAGAAAAAAAGTTAATTAATTTATATTAAAAAAATGCACCAATCTGTTGCTTTTAGTTAAAAAAAATATTATAAAACCCCCCCATAATAGGAAGCAATGGCTATAATTTTCAGAAAATAAAAAAAAAAAAATCAACAAAGTAGTAAAAAAATAAACACTAGGACTAGGACCCACTGGTGCTCCGCCTCTCACGCCCTTGTCCCGAGAGTGTGGTGCACGCACCCCATTTAAGGAAGCGGTGCACGACACGCTACTCCCTCTTCCTATTCTTCTTCCCTCCTTATTTTCTTTCTATTTAGGCAGCTCGTGGCCAATTTAAAAAAAAAATAAGAACATTCACTATTATTGTTTTTTGACTTCTTAATAAGAAGAGAGCTCAGAATTGAATAATGGTGTTGCTCTAAACCCATATAAATAGGAGTATTAAATAATGGTTGAAAACAAGGAGAAAGTTAAACATAAGCCAAACAAAAGGTGTTTTCAGCTTTTGGAGGCATCTGTTCAAATTCGAACTCAATATTTGCGCGACCATCGAGAAGCACTATTTAGATTTGAGCAACTTAAACAACTGTTAGTTCACGTGCATAAAGTCATAAACGACACCGACCCGCACCTGCTATTGGACTGGAACATTTCCGGCCAATCAGCCATCTTGAGCTTGCTATTAAGCTTCCAAGTGTTGGTTTTAGCTTCTAAGAAGCGAACATTATAGGAAGAGGCAGGTCAGTCCTAAGTTTTGAGAGGTCATGGCCAAAAAAAGAAAAAAAGAAAAAAAAGGTCCTTTATAAAAATAAAATTATTTAAAATATTAGAAAAAAGAAAAGTAAAAAGTTTATAGCAAGAATTGAACTCAAAATCTCTCATAATCTACCAAGTATGTTAATCATTGAATCATCTATTTTACACTAAATTAATCAACACGTTATAACTTATATATAGTTCACAAACTAAAAAAGTAACAGACTAAAATAAGTGACAATCTAGGATTCAAACATATGACCTTTACCTTAAATCATGTGCTTCTTAACCACTGGGTGAAACCAATCAATTGTAAACTTTTTTGAGACTATAATATATATACTAAATATAAAGTAGTACCCAAACATTTGAGACCCTAAAAATTAGGATCCCATCGCGGTAGCCCCTTTTGCCACCCCAGGGCCGGCCCTGGGAAGAGGCCGATTGACAAACTTATAAAAAATGAATGATTTTAGTTATTTGTATGCAACTGCCCATATCCCGTAAACTTAATTGATAGATGCGCGGTTGCTATGGGAGGGAATTGTTTAACGGAGGAATGCAGCGTCTTTCTTTTTTTATTTTTGATAGCCAGATAAGTATTGACGTGTAAACATAATTCCATAAACTAAAATAAAAAGTAAAAAACTTTAGAAGTTTAGAGATGGAGAAGGTTTTTTGTTAAAAAATCTTCCATGTCGTTAAATTACATTAGGTCTAAGACTAATTCGATTTACTGTTGTACCGCTAAACCAAAGAAATTTATAATTAGTGAGACTAAAGAGAAATCTCGCTAAATGAATCGCTCCATACTCTTAGTGCTAATCATCACACGATCCAGCTAGGGAGAGGTTTATTTGCAACCAGGGCCGGCCCAGAGGGGGTCTGGATCTAATTTTGATCATTTATAGATATAAATATTATAATGTCACTTATATTTTATATGTAATTTAGTGGTCCATTGGATAAGGTGCTTTGATTTAGTTGAGAGGTCATGGGTTCGATTATTTGAAAGCCATGTTTATTTTATTTACTTTTGAACTCTTTGAAATTGAAATTTATGTAAAATTTATTTTATTTTTGATTTGTGAATTATCAAGTATTAATGTATTATATACTCACCCATTCGCTAAGAGAGTTTGAAAGTCAAACTTTTTAAAAAATAACATTTTTAGTAGCTCATTAATAATAAAATAACACGTCTAATCAACAAAAAAACATAATTATTTTAGAATATGGATTAATGGATTACAATAATCGAATAATCAACAAAAAAACCAAATGAACATGTAACGAATGGGCCAAAAAATGAGAGAAGGTAATATAATTTGATGATATAGTTGAAAAAGATATTAGATGAGTGAATAAATCTGAAATATTTTATAGATATGCTTTATAGACATTTTGTATATTTTAATATATAAGAAAATTACTAAATCAAGATAGAAAATAACTAGTGTACCGGAATATGCAAACGAAGTAATTCTAAATAATTATTTCATATATTTATATATTAGTATGGTTGTAGATGTTATACCAATTGAATACTTTGAACGATGAAAAATTGAAATTTTATTTATTTTAAAATTTTATTTTTATATCTATAGGGGCCCATTTTATCATTTTTGCCCTTGGCCCCTAAAAGTTCAGGAACGGCCCTGTTTGCAACTCTTCCTGTTTTTGGCGTTGAAATTAAAATTCAAATGCTTGGCGGGGCTGTATGTTGGGATTTCGGATTGCTCACTCTGTGAACTACTTTCCTGTTTCCACAGCATTTATGTGTCCACTCAACACGTCATTGGTGACTAACCAATGGAGCCACACACGGTAAGTATGGTATCAATATATATGATTTAATCAATTAAAATAACAGTACTTAAATAAAATATGTGATTTAAAAAAAAATATTACAATTAAGGGTACATTACTTCAAGTGATAGTTGAAGGATTGATATTTTATAAAGGATGATTATTCAAAAAATTAATCGTAGGGTTTGATTATGTAATATGAAGATAAAACAAATGAAGAAAAAAAATAGATGACTCCTCAAAATATTAATTGTAGGGGGTGATTTGTAATAGAGAAAAAAAATAGTTAAAAATAGATAACTACTAAACTACCATTTTTAACGGTTAATTCTGTCGCATAATAAAACGTTCATAGGTCAGTTGTATATAACTATTTACAAATAACCCCCCTCAACTATGAGTTGAGTTCGAATAGCGCTCCTCAACTACCACTTGAAGTAATGTACTCCTCAACTATAACATTTTTTAAAAAATCGCATCTTCTATTTAGACGTTGGCGTTTCAATTGACAAAATCAGATATACTGGTATCGTGTCATCGTCACGGTCATGAAGATCTAGTTTTCAAAAATTAAGGTATAAACATTTTATTATTAATGAGCTATTAAAAATGTTATTTTTCTTAAAAGTTTGATTATCGAATGAGAACTTTTTATCCAAAATGAAGGGAGTAAATATAATGGAGATAGCTTAAGGCATTAATCTAAACACTTTCCTCTAACAGATCCTTCATTATTGAGGGCAAGTCACTTTGAGGAACTCTATTTTTTGCTTTGGGCAAATGCCAATTGCCAAATTGTTCCTATCAAACTCTTTCACCAAAATTAGTGCGCATAGGCTTCATACGTCACTACTATCTTAAGGTAATAGTAATGTAAACAAAACTAATGTGGCAATCTTTTTTATTTTTGTTTTTTTTTTAATATATAGCAAATTTCTATTTACAGAGTATTCTACAATTCTAACTAGCAGCTTAGAAAACATTCATATTTTCGAGATCAGGACAAGCGAATGGGTGTAATTGTTGTGTGAAAGGAGATGAAGAAGATTAGTGATCTTACCAGGAAACAAGGAATGGCTCATCTAAGCTATTGAAAACATTGATAATAAGATTGTCATTTGTAACAGAGTGAATATCTGGCCCTGGAAACTGTCCATTTATCAAAATTCCCTGCATAGTCAACAAACAAACTCAAAACACATTCATTGATTCTCTCTACTAATCAGATCTAAAGCAGAAATTTCAACCAAATCATGATCCCCTAACTTCATTATACTCTTCATGTTTCCATATATAAACCACTGTTTGACTTTTCAAAATCGTGAATATAGTTCTTTAGATCGAATGTGAAACGTACACGTATCTAGTTACATTTCCGTACTCACTGAGAATAGATTCACAACTTTCATCGGACCACATATCGGATTTGGTGTAATAAAAGTTCAGAAAAAACAAGTAAATGTGAATTGAAATTTAGTTCAAAATTGAGAAAATAAACTATTTAAAACTTCAAAATAAGACTATTTTTAAGAAACAGGAGGAGTATCACCGTTTGATTAACCGAGAAATTCAAATTTACTAACGAAAACGAAGACGGCCGGAGCATGGAGCAAAAGGACGAACCTGTTGACGAACGCCGAGAGGATAGATAAAACCGTAAGTGACATTCCAGGTGAAGAACCTGTACGGATCCTCAGCGCCGGCAATGGCAAGAAGAGCTGAGAAGACAATGTAGAACGAGCTCAACGCTGAATTTCGCGGCATTTTTTTCAAGCAACGGAGAGAATGATGTGAAGTTTTTTGAAGTTTTCTCTCTCTTACTTTCTAGAGAGTGATTTGATTAAGGGAGAATTCGGTTTAGAGAGAGAGATAATTTAAGAGAGAGAGGCGGTAGGGGAGGAAAGTGAATGACGACATTGACGAGTGATGAGGGATGGCATATTTAAAGTGCGGTACAGACTGCCGCTGCTAATGAGAGAGAGAGTGAGAGAAATATCATATATATGAATGACAATATTGATAAGGTATGAATGTTAGCATGTGGAAATGGAGGGAGAGGGGTGGGATTGGAAAGAATTTAAAAGTTTGGGGGTTGTCGGTGGTGGGGTCCACGCGGGACTAATCATAGGCCGTTGGTTCCCTCACATGCTTGTGAGTGGTTTTATTCTGACTTTTTGTTTGGCGGGGTTGTTTTTTGAGGTAGTGTTTGAGAGGATAATTTTAGTTTCGTCCCATTCGGTTCCAATTTCTATCATTTGTGTCCCCTTCAATAAACACTGCTAATGTTGGTGTTATTTTAACAGTAAGTTGATCACCTAATATGTTTACACATAGGTCTGACAATTGGGTGGGTTGAGTTGGGTTAGAATGGAATAATGAGTTGAAACATGTTGAAACTCATTAGAAATCAAATATCAAACGAGTTAAAATGGGTTAGGTCGGAATGTGTCGGGTTGAAATATGTAACGAGTTAAAGCGGGTCGACCCATCTCAACCCAAAAAACATAAATTTATAGTATAAAAGTCACGAGTGAAATGGGTAACGGGCCCGACCCGTTTAAATCCGACTCGTTAATATTATTGGGTCAAAACGGGTTACCAGCTCAACTCAAAAATATTAATGTATTGGGTTGGGTAATTAGTGGGTTAGGTTGGGTTGGTTAATGGGTAATGAGTTACAATTGTCATACCTATCTACATATAACTAAATACTAGTATTTGTGCCCGTGTCATAGGCACGGTGTTTGTATGAGATCAGTTCAAACAAAACTCATAACTGAGGGGTTTATATGTGATTAAACCTAGTATTTGTGTCCGTGCTATAAACACGGTATCGATATTTGATCAACTCAATTGATGCTCGGGATAAATTATAAATAACCACCTCGTCAACTCAAACAGAATGATGTGGTTAAACAAGTGTGTTAGAGGATAGCATTCCTATAACTGTAATTGATTGTGAAAAGATAATTCAAAAAAAAAAAAAACCATAATTGAGGGGTTATACATACTTATTGGTTATGGAGGGGGGTAATTTAAACAAAATTCATAAGTGAGATGTTTATATGTAACTCACATATTCTAAGAATCAATCTGGACCGTCAATTGTGTTTAGCAAAATTCGATCTGGGCCGTCAGTTAACCCCTAATCTCTTTTATAATATAAACTAGTACTTTGAGATGGCACTTGAGAATTTATCAATTGGAAATGAACTATTAAAAATATTATTTTCTTAAAAAAATTGACTTTCAAATTGGGTCTTTTTACCCGAAACTGAGGGATTAATTAATAATTTGTATACTGAATTACGGGCCGAAAAAAACGGGCCTGTCAAAAATTAAATTAATTAATTTAATTACGATAACAATTAAAAAGAAAAAAAAATATTTCAAATTTGTATATGAAATTACGGGTCAAAAAAAATTTAAATTGATTAAGTTAATTACGATAACCATTAAAAATTAAAAAATACAAATACAAATTTTCGTAACCATAAAACTATAAAACTGTAAAACCGTAAAATATTAACTGTAAAACCGCAATAAGTAACTAAGTTTTCGCAAATGTAAAATAATAACTTTAAACCGTCTTGTAAATCGTAATATCTCAATAATTTTCGCAGTAATAAAATAGGGATGGACAAAAAAAACTTGATAAAAACGGCTGAGATTGTAAGATTAAACGTTATAGAGAGACATTCTTTATATTTCATATATATCAATATTACATTGAAATGAATGCCCGCACATAATTTTTCGTTTAAAAATCTGACATTCGTCAATAACTTTAACTTATACTTCCTAATTTAAACATGTGCTACCATTAATTAAAAATATATAAAAAATAAAATTCATGCTTTATAAAAATTAAATTGATTCAAATAATTACAATAAGATCGTAAAAATTACAGTAAAAGATTGAGTTAGATAGAATTTAAAAATAATTGAGTGAGAGAGAGAGAGTTAAATTTAGTTACGTTGGTAAATTGAGTTAGGTAAAAGACAGTTACTAAACTCCCTTCGCACATGTGAGGATATGAGAGAATTACAGCCGTAAGATTAAAGTAAAAAAAATTAATCACAACCACTTTTTATCTCAAGTCAATTGCAGACGTATAAACTGAGTTGTATTATATTATGGACTAGATTCTATGCCCGTGTCTATGGCACGGCGCCAATATGGGATGATATCAGTATGAGACAGTGTTAGTATTCAAATAAATCAATATAATAAACAATTTAAAATTAACATATCTTGGTAACCATTTAAAATTAGCATATCTTGATAACCAATTCAAACAATATAATCATCCACAGCGGAATAAAAATCTAAAGTTACTTTGATATTTTTTTAAGGGAAACAGGGACGGTACTTTGCTATATTTTATTAATAGAAATAATATTACAAACTTGAGAGGGACAACCAGTCTTGCCTTTATAGGAGGGAGGACGGAGGAACCCGACCTCGAAAAGGAAATACTAACAACAAATAAAAACTAAGAACTTTGAATTGAAGGAAAACCTTGTGCATCCATAATTATATCACTACTTAATCTTCTTCTGGAGGCTCTTGTTTCACAACAATTTACGGTTTTGAAAGCGAGACGCTTAATAACTCATTCGATATTTCCATCTACACGTGAGACAAAGAAGATTCCGGCAGATTAATTTAACTATATTTTATGCATAAAAATGATTAATTAATTAAAATATTAAACCAAAGGGCAACAATTAAAGGTCCCTTTCATACATTATACGCAATTAGCAAACCTAAATGTGATGTAACAGAACAAAGGTTGAAAAGACAACGGAGAGGGAAAGGCTCCAACAAAATAGTAAGGGTCCGAAAATCACTACTACATATTAAGTTAAGTGGAATCTATTCCAGGGAACTATGTGGAGTTGGGTGCATTAGAGAAGCCATAATGACAACATGAATATGGCATATACTCTCATCAGGTAGAATGCTCAACTTTTCAAACTACAATGGATTATTATGGAATCAGTCACCTATATAGTTTCTTAGTAGGATCGACCAAATGGATTTTAATGTCATCACCTAGTAACCTGAACCTTGACCAAACTCGGACTTCAAGAGGAGTGGGTTTCATTGCCTTATCGAGGATAGCTATTACGCCCCTTTTCCATTGGGTGCAGGGGTTCAACTGATCCCTCGACCTTACCGTTCTTCGCAGTACATAGCTATCACTTTGTAGTCATACTGTCTACACGTGCCTCCACCTTCCGTTTGGTGTCACATATTCCTTGCTTGAAGATATAACTCCTCCATTTTGGTCTATGTATTTTTCAAACTCCAGTTTGGTGTCACATATTCCCGCCAATTGCTTATAGTATACTTCATAATTCTCATACATAGCATAGTCATTGGGCAGATGGTCCTGGATTATGACTCTGATATACTCCTTCCGTCAAAAAATAGTCCTTTTCACTTTGGTTCGTCCCAAAAAATAGTTCCATTTCAAAAATATGAAATATTTATAGTCTAATTTACAGAAGGTACAATTATGTAAAGCTACAACCTTGCACATATAACCAGTTAAAAAAAACACATCAAATATGCTAGATGTATAAACACTATGTAAGGTTGTACTGTCAAGTAAAATTTTGGTACAACTTTTCCTTAATAAGGCTATAGATTTTGTATTCCATCTTCTTTAAGGGCCAAGATTGGTCCTTTAGTCATGAAGTCCCTTTTTTATTTTTATGTTTGGATGATGACATGCTCCATCTAACACCTCCCTGCAAACTAATTATTTCCAAAAAGCCTAGGCAATATGTCTCCCTCTCTCTTTTTCTGAACACTGACTCAATATGTATGACCAGCTTGATCAGATTTGAGTGCAATAACATAACTAAAAGCATTTAGTTTTCAAAATTTACATGTTAACACATCAATCAAAATTTTTCCTTTCGAATCGATTGATGGAAAGAAAATTCAACCTTAAAACACATAAAAATATAAAGTCAGGCCCTATGATGTGGGTGTGGGTCTATAAGTGTGCGTGTGTGTGCTAGAGAGAGAGATAGAGGGGGATGGGGTCAAAAAACATTTTGTAATCTCGCCTAGAAGAAGATACCAAGAGATAGAAGCATGTGTTACTTAAAAACATCGGGTTTGTGAAACTGATCCACATTTCTTGTTGGATAAAGGAGTTGGCCTAATTCCCGTGCATTGAGATTCTTGAATGTATTAGCAAAAGTGGATGTTGTAAATTTGCTGTTAACTACAATTAAATTTGCCATTCCTGCAAATCGATTAAGCATTCTGATGAACAAAACTTTGAAAGATAAATTTGCTACACAACAATGGTCATTCCATTCCTCGCCATTTTAGTACAAATTTCGTTCCATGATGGTTTAAATAGCATGGAAGAGAACCATGATCGTTACATAGCAGGCGTGCACTAAACATTTTCTTGTTTCTTCAAAAAAGAAACTAAATTTCAGGGTCAAAAAATAAACATGTTGTTATTTCTTCTAAAAAGTCTATGGGCTTTCGGTATATCTTCCTGAGAACAGTTGAGTGTTGTGCCAGTAACAAATCCGGAAAGTGACAATAGAAAACAACCTACATAGGGAGTGGAAGCATTTAAAAACTATGATAAACCTGAAACAAACTCAACCCCAAGTAATTGGGAGAAGGACCAAGTTTAGTTGAGATAAACTTGAAATAACTGTCGAGATATAACTACAATTACCTTGGTTAACTTTTTCAATTTCAAAAGAGGAATGACTACAGAGACTTGATCTTCATGTATAACATCGAAAGAAGGCCACATAAACAGCATACAAAGGGCAACGAAGGATTCATTCGCACGAGTAAGAACGATTATAAAGTTGGATTATGTTTTAATTGAAAAAATTCCTTTCCAAGTTGTGTTCCTTTCTCTAGCACTTTCTGATATCCAAACGAAGTCATAATTGCGAGTTGGGAGGTTTATATTACATTCTCAGATCTAAAGAACACAAATGAACAAAACTAAATATTGTTTTAGAATGATTAACAGCAAGAATTAAAAACTAACAATGCTTCAAATGTAAACCTTCAAACAATACAAAATTAAGTGTGATAATCATTGCTAAAGCTGGATTATGTTTTAATTGAAAAAAAATTCCTTTTCTGAAGTTGGATTAGTTTTTAGTCTTTTGGAAGAGATGTTCACAAATCCTATAAGGGGTATGTCCACTTATGCATAATCATAATTCTCTTCATGATTAAGTGAGTAATATGGACCGACTCATAAACAGATAAAAAATTTATAACGGATAAAAAGGACTTAGAGATGAAGAGAGAGCTTACAGTTACCGGCGGAGGGGCGGCGAGAGGAGCTTCGACAGCGAGTTGATGAGGAGAAACCAATGATTTGTGTTCTCGATCGCAAGTCGTGTATGCATTCAAAGACACAACAATAGCACATCACAACCCCAATTTCTATATCAAGCTCTTGGCTTATGCTTTTTTAATGTAAGTCTAGATGATGTTTTAGCTGCTTTTTTTCACAAAATGACAACCACCGCTTGTTCAGCCGGATGTGATTTTAATCTTTAACCCAAATTGGATGCCTGGATTCTTATCTATTACAATTCATTTTAGAACATGGAGCTCATTTTTTGAATAAAATTCCTTCATTGATTCTTAGAAGGATAGGGAGAAGTCCATTGCTCACGTAAATCTTATCTAATTTCAAGCAAATTATTATCCCAAGTCATAACTATGTGCCACATACACATGGATTTTGAAAAAGCTATTGTTTTTATTAACATAATTATGTGCCACATACACATGGGTTTTAAAGGAAACTACATATTAAACCAATATAAATAATCAGAATAAAGAGCGCTTCCAAAAATTTTACAACCAAAGCCGAAATCATAGCATCATGTTCGGCTCCGGGCCATTTGCACAATATCAAAAAAATGTGTTTCCATATCATAAATCAAATTACTAAAGGGAACCCATATGTTTCGAAAATTTAAATCAATTACCAGACTATCTCCAACCAATTATTCAAACCAAAATGAATTGCAACAATCTAAGCTCTCAACAGATTGGAAAAAAATTTCAGTAATAATCAAAACTCCCAGATTAATCATGAAGGAAAAACTCAATTACCATCACAATTCAACTTGCACATAAAATGAGTTTATATAAAGTATACTTAATTAAATTCCCAAAATTAAGCAATTTAAAATAACGTAATTTTGAAAGATCTTACTTGAATATGCACGGAGAGAGTTTCCAATTTCCGGCCTCAATGTGATCTTTGCTTTAACTTAAAGCAGAGGGGAGAGAGGAGCAAGGGAGCGAAGGAAGCGACCATTGGAGACAACGAAATAACAGCAATCGCGGCTATGTCTTTGTGGAGCGAGATTGGAAAGCGACTTCATTTGGAGGCGGAAGAACTCGGCAAGAATGGTGGGCTATAGAGAGGGCGGAGATGGTGAGGTTGGTGACTGGAGATAGATTGAAGGTCGGCCTCACATGGGAACAATGGCGACGTGAGAGAGAGATGAAACGGGCAGATGAGGACAGTAGGACGGAGATTTCACCGGCGGCTATGACGGATTGGGGGATGTCGGCGATAATTGAGATGAAGGAAGATGGGTTTGAACAGGAAAGAAGGTGAGAGGCGGCAGATATGGGAGAAAGTAGAAGGAGAGCTTGTTGGAGAGGGGAGATGCAGTGAAGGCGGATGGGCTAGATAATTGATTCCCTGATTCAAGGGGATTTTGGAGAAACCCATTGGAAGACGTAACAACTCCGCGAACTGCCGGAGAAACACTCGGAAAGATAAGGAAAGAGTAGGGGAGTTGGAATCGTATAGGGAGAGGGGGACGCAAGGGAGATGAATTGTGCGGGGACACGGCTAACTGCCGTTTACACATGTGCCAGTGAGGAATAAATTACAGCCGTTTGATAAAAGTAAAATAATCGATCTCATCCGCTCTTTATCTTTTGTCAATTGCGAGCGTGCGAGACTGAGCTCTATTGTATAGTAGATAAGAAAGTTTTGAAGAAGATAAATCTTATAACTAAGTAATTTAGATTTTCTTAATTAAAAATAATCCAAATTTTGGTCCCATGCATTTCACCAGATTTGGACTTAACACAAGTTTGGCAAGAACCAATACAGATCCATACATGGGGATAGGGTGAGAGTGCGAGATCAATAAGAGGTTAATATAGATATAGTTGTGATCATTATAGTCTTGTCACTTCAATAGCTATAATTAAATGCTTATATCATTACATGATTCTAAAGTTTGTAATTGCAGTAAATTGGTCTAAGAAAGAGTTGGCAACTTGAATATGTTATGTCAAATGAGCGCATGAAATTTTAATACTTAATTGAGCAGTCAAATTGGCCAAACAAACATACTCCTGAGAGCTTTGGTGATGTATAAAGGTGTGATAACCTTACAAGTCGTCAATTGGCGGGAAACAAACATATTTGTGAAGTGTACCAACGTTGAAACTAATAAAGTTTAAGAATTAATGACATAGTCTTTTTATTAATTAAACCACCTATTTATAGAGAGAGTTACAATTAGGGTTACACTTGTAGTAGGGTACAAGAAACATTTACAATGAAGAAATCATAATAAGGAAAGAACTATACAAGTAATTACTACTAAATAATAATTACAAATAACCAAGAATAAATATTAAATATATTATTCTCTAATATGCTCCCTCAAGATGGATAACCGATAGGAGTGACCAATCTTGTGAAGTAATTGATGAAACCGTTGGCAACCAAGAGGCTTGGCCAGTGCATCTGCCAATTGATCAGCCGAGGAAACATGGCAAACCCGGGTTGGAGCAGAGACTAGTGACACCCACATTGTCACAATAAATGATGGGATGAGTGGAGGAGGTGATACCGAGCTCTCCGAGCAGAGACACAATCCACGGACTTCTGCAGCTGTGGCAGTGACAGCCCGGTATTCAGCTTCAGTCGAAGAGCAAGCAACAACGCGTTGTTTCTTAAAGCTCCAAGAGATTGGGTTGCTGCCAAGATAGACAATGTATGCACTGGTGGAGGTGTAGTCATCTTTGTTGCCCGTCCAATCGGCATCAGTGAATGCATGGAGAGTTGGGGGGACTGGCAATGAAGTAGAATGCCATTATTAATAGACCCACAGAGGTATCGAAGAACTCGATTGGCCGAATTCCAATGCTCGGTAGTCAGCCTATGCATGTACAGAGAGAGTTTGTTGATGGCATAGGCAACATATGGGCGAGTAAGAGATAGATACTGAAGACTCCCAACCACTGTCCGAAATTATGTTGGATCAATGAGAGTAGTGTCCGACTGAAGTGTCAAGGTTGATAAGGTGGGGAGTGGAGTAGCAACCGGGTGGGCATTTGTCATGCTCGTGTGAGCAAGAAGATCAGCAATGTACCCACGCTGTGAGAGCATGAGACCACTTGGTCGCTTGATAACTTAAACACCAAGGAAATAGTGAAGATCTCCAAGGTCTTTGAGTGAGAAGCGAGCAACGAGCAAGGAGAAGAAGGTCTGGACTGCAGCAGGCTGGTTCCCAGTATATGATGATGTCATCCACATAGACAAAAAGATAGATGGTGGTGCCCCCTGTATTGAGTATGAACAACGAAGTGTCAGCCACATAATTTTTTAATCCGAGGTAAGGAGAAACTGATGTAGTTCATAGTACCATGTTCTGGGAGCCTGCTTGAGACCATAGATAGCCTTGTAAAGCCAACATATATGCTGATGATTGTCCTTGTCAAGGAAGCCAGGTGGTTGAGCCATGAACCCTCCTCGGATAGATTGCCTTGAAGAAAAGCATTGTTCACATCCAATTGTCGACGATCCCATCCTCGACATACAACTAGCGAGAGAACAATACGAACAGTGGTTGGTTTAACCAACGGTTGAAGGTCTCGTGATAATGGTGAAACCTCTTGGCCACAAGACGAGCTTTGTAGCGATCAATGGTGCCATCAGCATGTCGTTTTATGCGGAAGATCCATTTGTAGCCAACAATATTACGAGCATCTATCGAGCGAACCAGATCCCAAGTACCATTGCGGGTTAGTGCATCATACTCTTCAGACATGGCCTGGTGCCACTTGATATCTTTAAGAGCCTGAGTGACACATGTTGGTTCATTGTCCGCTACTCGTTGAGCCGAGAGACTCAGTTTGGTGAGTGGTTTGTAGATGTTGTTTTTGGAGCGAGTAACTATGGATGAAGTACTAGAAGCAACAAGAACAAGGTCAGTGGGCACATGAACATGAACAAGGTCAGCGGGCACGGGGAAGGTGGGCATAGTGCTGTCATCGGGCATGGAGCTGGTTACCGAGGAGGGTCGAGTAGCGGGAACTGGGGAGGGTGGTTGCGGCTGGTGTATGGGCGAGCTGAGATCAGCCACATTCTGATTAATGCGAGGAAAAACTGGCGGGGAGGCACTTGAGTGGGCAGTCGATGGTGTGTATGAATTCGAGAATAGTTCATAAAGAGGTAGCCAAGAGACACTAGTGTAGGTATCTGTGCGAGCAGAGCGGGTGTCCGGTGTGGACATTAGAAAGGTAAACTCGACAAATCGAACATAACGCAAATGAATAACTTGATAGTGCTCGGATCATAATAGAGATAGGCATTCTGAGTGAGTAAGTAACCGAGGAAGACGCAAAGGAGTGGAACGAGCAACTAGTTTGTGAAGCGAAGTAAAGGTGGAGCCAATGGTAGCAAAGGCAACCAAAGGCACGAAGTTTGGAGTAGTAGGGTGGAAAGCCAAAAAATTTATGGTACGGAGACTGGTGAGCAAGGGTGGGTGTTGGTAGCCGATTTATGAGGTAGGTCGATGTTTGGAAGGCAAACTACCTGAAGGGCAGTGGAAGAGATGCAAGAGAGATGAGAGAGAGACTAGTTTCAACAATATGGCGATGACGACGTTCCAAGAACCCATTATGTTTCGGGGTGTGAGGGGGCGAGGTGAGGTGAGAGATGCCATGGGTGGACAAGTAGGCAGTCAAGCCAGAGTCCCGGGCAAGCCCTATGTATTCACCTTCCATTGTCCGAGTAAAGAGTGCCAATGATTGTTTTAAAATAGTTTTCGACCAAGGCTTTAAAATTTGGGAAAGATGGTGGCGACCTCAGACTTGCGTTTGAGCGGGTAAAGTAAAATATAATGTGAATAGTGATTAATAAAAATCACATAGTATTTGAAACCATCAATAGAGGGAAGGGATGAGGTCTAAACATCAGTATAAATTGGTTTGTAGAGGGAGAGTAGACACAATAGTATTTTGATGAAAAAGAAGTTTATGACTTTTATTTGAAAGATAATAATTACAATGAAGATGATGATTGCGAGCAGTGTCTAATGCTAAACCAAGGCTAGATAGTATCTGACTTTAGACGGGGCCAAACGGATGGCCAAGTCGATGATGCCAATCTTGGTGAGAGATTTTTGAGCTAACACAAGCAGAGGGGTGATGAGAGGGAGTTGTGGCCATTCATACATACCATCTTTAGACTATCCGGTAAGCAGTATTCTCCATGTTAGTATATCCTTCACATGAAAAGAAGATGATAAAAATTCAATAAACATATTATTGGATATGTAAAACTGAGATATGTATATGAGATTACGTTTCATGCTAGGAACAAATAGGACATTTTGTAAAGTGAAGGTGTGTGCAAGTGTGTGAAGGATAGAAGAATGAGTTTTAGAGATATGTAGGCATGTACAATCACCAATGACCATATCATCCATGCCGGTGTAGGTTGAGTGAAAGTGGAGGTTGCCAAGGTCGTTGGTAACATGGCGAGAAACACCACTGTCAAGAAGCCAGCCCGGAGGCCCTGTGTCCGTTGTGGTTGCTAGGTGTGCTCATGGATGCCTTGTGTAGCCATTGACCAAGTTTGGAAGCAATGGGCATAGATGTTGTGGCGACCAATTGAAAGTTGGGGCAACGAACAACCGTGTGTCCATGTTGGTGACACTGACACTTACCAAGATAAGGTCGCTGTTGGCGAGGAGCAGCACCCTAGGACAGAGTAGGTTGTCGAGGTTGTGTGGATAGGAGCTTACGAGGACAACTACCAAACAGACGAGTTTTTGGTCTTCAGTAATGATTAGCAGTGAGGCGCTTCACGAGTAGTTCTCGATTGATGTGAAGCTCATTGTGAGAGTGTCACCACATCCATGATGTGGTGGTAGTCGTCATCCAGTCCATCGAGGATGATCTCAATGAGGTCCTTGTGGTCAAGTGGTTTGCCCAGAGCCGCGAGTTCATTAACCCAACTTTTGACAGGCTGCATGTAGTCGGTGATCGACTGAGTGCCCTTGGATTCCTGCTTGAGGTAGTCTTTAATTTGCTCGATGTGGCCGCGAATTAGGCGATGACGTGTGTCAAATCGTCAAAATTAATTTTCCTCGTTCTTTAATAACGAGTATAAAGTAAGTCGGGATCGTATCCACAGGGAACGTTGTACTTATTCATTTTTAGAATTTTACCAAGTAAAACAAACAGAAATTTAGATTTTAAATTAACTAAGAATAAACTTACAGACTAATTAACTGAAAATAAATGACTTTAATTAAACTAACAGATTGACGCTTGATTTAATTCAATAAAATAAATTCCTGCCAATGAACCAAATTCCATCTCGCATTTTACTTATGATCATAGATGCAAAAATATCTTGTTAAATTACAAATAAACCGGTTATAAGTGTCGACAAACGCCTAACACTCAATCTCTCCTTACTGTGTTGATAATCAAGAGACGCTCGTTAATTATCGTCTAACCGAATTACAACCTCCGATACGCTCGTAAGATTTAATAACCCGGTTGCATTAAGAAGAAAGAGACTCAATTCAAAGCCATGCATTTTGAAGCAATAACATGTAACAATGATTATCCGTTCCCGTAATACGGTCCGATTATGCTTGTGATGCCTAAAAGGTGTATTACTTGCCACTTTGTTAAGACCGAGGACAATTACGGATCAACAGCGTTAACTAGCTATAGATTATTATGTTAATTAATATTCTGACCATTAAACATTAATTAGACACAATAATCTTCCAACGTGTTAAACGGAGAACGAACAAATATTTGTAAACAAAACAAGAATTAATTTTATTAGATCTCACAAAAGTAAAATGCTTGAGACTTAATTGTTCATTGACTGGAAGAAAGAAGTTAGCTACTAAATATGATTAAAACAACTTACAAAAAACCAAGTGTTTATGTTCCCAGCAAGTGATGAACTTAAAAGAAGATTACAAGTTTCTCACACTTTCTCTCTTAGAACTGTTAATGATTACTCTCTCTCTCTCTCTCAAAGTTACTGCCTGATGCCTCTCAATTCCCCCTAGTCGAATTATGCCTCTGTTCTGGACAAATTACAACATTAATACCACTCATTTTTCCCACTAAAGCCACTACTTGGTAGTTTTAAAACTACCAATAACTTCCTAAAACCACCCAAAACTTCCAAATCAGTTTTTCCTTTAATAAATAAATAAATTAGGAAGAAATGCCTTTCCTAAGCGCCCAACAGATCTGGAAAATTCTCCAACAACTTGACAATTGGAATTTGGACAAAGACATGCCCATGTGACATCACAGATTTCCATTTGCTTGCAATCCAGCATTTTCTTCTTAGCTTCCCTCTTTTGCAGCTCCCCTCATACCTACAAACATAAACAAGCACAAAACCAACCAAAAGTGTAATATTTACTCTATAATTAATCATAAAATCGACTAATACTATCACACTTTCGTGCTCCTATCAGGCGAGCATAGGTATGAGCTAGAGTTTCTCATGCTTCACGAGTAGTAGCGTCCTGTTGGATCATAGGAACCATGGGAGTAGGGAGGAAACCAACAAGAGCTTCGAACATGAGTTTGTCTTGCCGAATCCAGGGTTGGTAGTGTCGGTTTGGGGTTGAAACGTCCTTGGATGATTGAGCATCCTTGGCAAGGGCGGTGGGAGACAGGCATGGGTGGGAGTCGTCTACAAATTTGTAGAGGTCATAGTGTGAGTGCCCCGATTTTTTCGACCTTTCCCCCGCTAATGAAAAGCGGGTGGTTTCAAAACCTTTAAGCGCATGGAATACGCTTGGCCTTAATTGTGGACTCAAAATGTGATAAACGGAGTTGTCATATTTATTTTAAGGAAAGATAAAGAAAAACCAAATGTAACCAGATTTGTAAAAAGGTTCAAAGGCTAAGTTACGAGATGAAAAGGGGTTAGGCACCCAACTCGCCCTTTCTGTCTAAAAAATATCCTTTTTTATATTTTATTTAACAGAGGAAATAAAGCATTTAAATATATATATATATGTACATATATTATTTCAAACTGGCAACAACCTCTTTCTTGGAATTACAAATACATTTATAAAAAATTGGTCATAATAATGGCTCTTTTTATTGCTATTGCCTATAGAAATTTCGGCAGCATAACTGCTTAATTTCCTTACATTGGGTTAATCTAAATAGCACTTTTTAATAAGTAAAACTTTAAATAGCCTACCTCTTGAAGCGTGTGGGTTTTATCCCGTACCAACTAGCTTCTAGTATATTTTAGGGTGCGTTCGCTCTGTCCTTCTGGGAGAAGGAGTCCTTTTGCTGTTGTTTTGCTGCTGCGGGGATTCGGGCATAGTAAATGCTTCCGAAAGTTGCTTATCGGCCTCGGGATCTGGGCGGAGCAACTGCTTGTTTTTGTGCTGTTGTTTGCTTGCTGACGGCAGAAATCGGGCAGAGCATCTGCTTGCTTTTTGTTGATTTGGCGTCTGGATTTGGGTTGGGTAACTGCACTTTATGGGATTTTGGAATCGGTGGAATAGGGCTGAATCCTAGCAGTGTAACTAGGTTTCACTTTGGCCGGCTGGTTTTAGTGTTTGGAGGAGATTTGGCGGAGCTTCGGGGCTAGATGAATAAATCTCTCGGCGTTCTCTCAGGAGAGCGATCACTCACTACGCGGTGAAAATATGTGTTAACGGTGTGTGAATTCACAAGTCGGGCCTCTTTATTTATAGGCTGAGAGAGGTTTTCCTTCGTGGTTAAGATTTATCTTTTTCTGCTTCATCGGCTTGTACCGAGCGTTGAGATAATTGCACAATAGGCAAACTTCTATAGGGAAATGGGCACTATTGGGCGCCACCCATGTAGGAAGTGGGGGCGGCGCCCAGGGCTCCTTTTCAACTTTTTTTTGACACTTAGGCCCCCTACACTTTACTATTCATGCATCCTGCTTTTGTTTTTTGTATTTTCGACCCTGTAACTTGACATTCGCTAGCTTTTTAACAGGTCTTGATATTTCATGTCATGTTATATATCAGGGGTACGAAATTGGGGTGTCTACAGAGCCCCTCAACGATGGAGTTTACGGTAAACCGAAACTTACCAAGTAAACGAACATCGTTGATAAGAAATAGACTCCCAATTTTCGTGGAAATTATAATGGGGAGAGATGCAATATGCGACTGTTTACAAATGCGACTGTTTATGATGCAGTAGCTCAAAATCTCACATACCCTAGACATATTTAGTCGGTTATAGCATGTTATCGTAGTTTTTAAGCAGATATGCAATAAAATGCTCCGATGGTCGCATCTACCGAAATAGGCTGTCTACGTATCCCTTTCTTAGAAATCAGACCAAGCGTAGTTCGGCCTCATGCAAATAAACAACGACAACATTGGGTGGGATGGATGGTGCGTTTCGCCCAGAATAAGCAAAACTGGTGGGACTCGACTGCGTTTCGCCCAGAATAGGCAAAACTGGTAGGACTCGGCTGCGTTTTGCCCAAAAAAGGCAAAACTGGTGGGACTCAACTGCGTTTCACCCAGAATGGGCAAAACTGGTGCAACTTCTTAATGCCCTTTCCCTAGAATATGGAAAGCTGATGCCACTTCTCAATGTCCTTTCCCCAGAATAGGGAAATCTGATGCAACTTCTCAATGCCCTTTCCCCAGAATAGGGAAAGCTGATGCCACTTCTCAATGCCCTTTCCCCAGAATAGGGAAAACTGATGCAACTTCTTAATACCCTTTCCCCATAATAAGAAAAGCTGATGCCACTTCTCATTGCCCTTTCCCTATAATAAGGAAAGCTGATGCAACTTCTTAATGCCCTTTCGCCAGAATAGGGAAAACGATACAACCTTTAAAACGCGTCTCCCCAGAATAGGGAAAATGATGGAACCTTTTAAAACGCGTTTCCCCTAGAATAGGGAAAACGATGGAACCTTTTAAAACATATTTCCCCCAGAATAGGGAAAACGATACAACTTTTTTTTAAAATGGGCTTTCCCCAGCAAAAGAAAAGCGATGCTGGTTTTTCAAAATGCGCTTAACCCAGAATAGGAAAAGCGATGCTACTTTTTCAAAATGCAGGGACGATGACAAGGTCAATAATATGTGGGAAAAGTTTCGAGATCAGATATAGTGGCGCGAAACAATGTTGCTGAATTACTTACTCCACCATTTTGCAATTTAGTCTACATGCAAGCACTAGTTAAAAGTATCTGTACACGGTTGACTTCTTTTCAGCTAACTAATTTATCAAACACACTGTACTTCTTGGCTGGTGAGTAAAATGGCGAGGTTGTAGCTCCGTTGGGGTTCACTAAAAGCTTTGGTGTGACATATATATGTTCGTTTGCTTTTTGGTATATGGTGGGGTTTCTCAGTGAAGAAATTTAATGGAGGGCTTCCGTTTCTTTCTTTTGACTTGATAACAAAATATTTTGGTTTTTGGCAAAGAAAGTAAAGAGGGGTTTCAAAAACCGGGCCCATGGGACGAGATAACACGGCGGTCAATCAGCCAGATCTGATATAACTTAGAGAGACCGACGCGGCGCCAAAGCAAAAATAATCTAACCTTGTAGGTGAGGTTTCCAACCTTTGGTATTCTGGACGAAAATTGGTAGACAACCAGTCTAGTATCAAAAGGAAGGTAAGGGCAAAGTGTATCCGAAATAAAACTACTCGACTCATAGAAATCATGAGGGATCGTGAAGTAGTGTACCAACTCTGCAGTATGTTATGTGTGATAACGTTGGCTTCAGGTGAGGATTAGGCATAATAAGTGATCCTTTTCATCCAATCCTAAGAAGTACTTGCCCAATAAGGTCGAGGCAGAAGTTTCTCGGTTGATATGGGTTTCCAAAATGCCTCCTCTTTATACCAAGTCCAAGAATAATTTTTCTTATTCTCGAGATTTCCTAACCGTAACATCTTTCGTTATGACCAACAATTCATGACCCAGGGAACATGGGATAGGAGACTGCATGGACAAGACTCATGAGTTCGGTGGGAAAAGCCCCAGGGTGACTCAATCAACAATTTTTTTTCAAAATGGGATAAAAACCCCTAGCATACTCAAGTGATACGTTTTTATGGATATAAATTACCCCAAAGGGAAGTGGATGGAGGGAAAGCCCATTGTTTTTCTCTTTTCCTCTTTTTTTTCTTTTTTATTTATTTGAGAAAATCAAGGGCACAAGATATGAAGACGTCTCTACGGAACAAGAAAGAGAGCCAGAATTCAGAGTTTTACTTGAGTATCACCAGGTTGGTGGGTTATGGACCCTACTTGGTAATTATCTTTTGATATTTTTATGTGTTTTTTAGCAAGGAGTTCATCTTTGACTCAGATCACGTTATAACGGATTGAAGCAGAGTTGTTGATCGCGACTGGTTAGGGGTGTACTGTTTAAGTTTTTGGAGATGGATTGGTTTTGAGGTTAGAAGGTCTTTTTATGGATTTGGTTTCTGTTTAAAAAGCGATCAATAATTTGATCGTTGGTTGGCTTTTTAGGTTGTGGGTTCTAGATGGATAATTGGCTTTTGGTTTTAAGTATGGTAGGATTTTTGGCTTTGGGTATAGCTTGGGCTTTGGGTATGGTGGGCCTCTTTTCGATCCATATCTAAAAAGTGTATGTATTGATTTTCCCCGATAAGCCCCATAGTACTTTGTGTAATGAAGAGATGGACAAATGGTGAACTTGCTCCAGAGAGTGATTTTTTCTTTTTGTTTCCTTTCTCTCTTTTCTTTTTCTATTTTTTTCTTTTTTTCTCAGATCCTTTTTTTAGATCTTCTATCTTTTTCTTTTTTTTTCGGAGCATCATAATAGCCATTGAGGAATGCCCTCCTCCTTTTGGGGTAAAGAGATAATCATTATTGGTGAATAAAAAGGCGATACAACCTCGGTTTTGGAAGCTGGATTATGAGGATGGTTGTTTGGTTGGGGATTTTGGAAGGTCTTAATTTCAATAAGGGGGGGGGGTTTGGCATATGGTGGACTTTTAAAAAGGGTTCCAGGTTTTTGGAGAGGTTTTGGTGTATGGTGGAAAGCCCAAGTATGCTACTAATAGCCCGGTCGCAATGGGTCGAAGGTGATTCTGATCAAGACATCTTACCTACTTTGGATTTTCATGTGTTCATAATAGTTTGTGGGTCCATATCTTCCGGGATGACTCATTATCAACTCGTGTAGATTTAAGTGTTTTTAAGTGAGCCAACTTATCATCCTTAGAAGAAAACTTTTCCAGGGATACTCGAAAATAGGTGACTTGAAAAAGAAAAAGATATATATGCAAAATCTACGAAAACTGACACTGATTTGAAAAAAGTTGTTTCTTGAAGATTTTATTTGACAAAAGGAGATTTAAAGGTAAAATGGTTTTTGGAGGTGTATACAAAAGGGTATTCTAGGGTTTTTATGAGTCTCAAAGGCTTCCCTTGTCTTTCCATGAGTGACCAACAACTAACGTTCTGCCCTATCCAAATTCTTTCTCAATGTTGCTCCTTATGCGATGTTTGATCACTTTTTATCATAAATAATCATGGGTGCGGCTACTTAATGATTTTATCATCGATAAGGTTTTGTATAGCATTCCTGAGTGAGAAGCATTTGTTGGTGATATGACCACTGGATTGGTGGTATTCACAGTACTTGTTGTGGCTCCATCTGGTGGGTAATGGGTTTGGAGATTTGTAGTTTTCAAGGGGCTTAAGGACTTCTTGTGTTGTTAACCCTTGTAGTATTAGTGACATTGGGGCATACAATTCATCGTAATGCCTTTTGTTTCCTTCGTAAGGTCCTATGCAGCTTCTGTTAGTATCACTGCCTCCCTCAACAGAATTGGCAGACTTATCTGTCTCATATGACCATGGCACATTACTGTATTTACCAATTGGAATTCTTTTTACAACATTGACTTATTCTGTTGATTCTTCCTCTGATTCAGAGTAGCAGAATTAACTTGGAGGCGTATAAATTTCTAGGGACCCTATACGTATTTCTTCATCAATGCGGATTCATATTTCCATGATGGCATTGAAATCACCGTAGGGAAGATACATCATGCGTTCAAGATAAATTGGCTGGAGGTTTTTTATAAACAACCGGGCTGATTCAGATGGATCATGTCTGTCTAAAGTCTGGGCAACTTTTCTCTTCCATCTGGCTGCAAAGTCTACAAAGGTTTTATTTTCTTTTTAGGTGTATGTCTCAAGTTCTCTTTTATTTTTCAGATGTGGTATTGTCTTTGTACCTTTTTAGGAATTCCTCTGCTATTCGGTCCCAAGTAGCAACTGTATTGTTATCTGCTAACATGAGCCATTGCTTAGTAGCCCCTACCAAGGTTAGATGGAAGTTAGAGGCCATTGCCTCGAAGCTAGCTCCCCTTGATTACATAACAGTAGAGTAAGATTTCAAGTGAGAGATATGGCATCCAGTCCCATCAAATTTCTCTATGTCAGACATTTTAAATTTTGAGGGCAATATAGCTAAGGGTTGTAGCGTTAATGCCTGCGTAGAAAATTCCTTTTTATCCAGAACCTTGAGTATCATACTTTTTAGGTTTTCCATATCTGCCTCTAATTTTGTGGGAGGTGGTGCTGGGTTTTGGTATATATTGGAAGGGTTGGGGGTAACTGGGTTTATTCCTTGCTGGGGTATTTGGTAGGAATTTGGAGGAGATAGGTTATTGGCGGTTTCTGCCTAATGACCAGGATTATTGAAGGGTAAATAAGTCACTACTTGTCCTAGCTGAGTATAGCTTTTGGGGTCCATATATGGGTTATTTAGGAGTGGGTTAGTGATGGGAAATGAGAAGCCACTTGGATTTTGGGGTATATGGGTGTTTGTGAAAGGATATAGTGGGATTGGCAAGAAAGGGTTGAAACTATGGTAATAAGTATTTGGTGAGAAATTGGTGATTGGGGTGCTTGCGGTTGGTGGAAGGTTAGTGTTTGGATGAGGGTTTGGATTTAGAAGAGTATGAGAAGTAGATGTTTTATGAGGGGTTGCAGGAAATGTGGTTCCCTCACCATTATGCCTTAGTCCTTGTACGAGGTTTGCCATCTGGTTTAATATGCGATCATTCTGTGCATCCAAATTTCGATCTAACCATTGCTGCATGGCCGAAGTAGAGCGTACCTCGAAGCCCCTGTATCAGTACCCGTTGTATACTGTTCATTTTTGGCGACCATTTTGTCCAAATCTGTATTTTCTGAACTGGTTCTGATATTTTCTAATCTGACCTCTGTGCATATTTCTCGTATCAAACAACTGGTGTTATCTCTTTCTTTCCAAACTCGGGCCAGATTTCTGAGGAAAAGGGTTTGAAGGTATCAGGAGGGAAGGTTTCAGGTTTTTTTGGTTCAAGTACAGTGTGCCTTCATTATTATCATTTTATTATTCAATTTTCTTAAGATTGATCGGACAAGCACCCGCTTTGTTTTGACAGTTTCAGGACTATTCCTGGAATAGTAGATTCTTTTTCCAGAGTATAGGACCTTCGTATTCCACCTGCCTTTCAACTCCCCAAGATTGGACTGATCTCAGACGAAGGGCCTATACTTTTTCCTGGATCCACCATTCAAATGGTCTAGGTCGAATATCATAAAAATTATTGGTCAACGCCTGTGCATATCTTTATTCATATATATATATATATATTGGCAACATGGATTGGTCAATAATTCAGACATATAAAAACCGATCGGTCCATGAAGTGCCCTGAGAGTCTATATTCAATTAACGTTGGCTGATGCGGGGGATAGGCTGGCCATGGTGTAGGGTAACAGTTCAGAACATCTCTACGTGCGTGCACGTGTGTAAGGTATCTAAAAAGCAATAAAGTCTTTTTTTTTCAGATATAAAACAATAAATAAAGCAATTAATGGTCTGTCCTTCTGTTATTTGTGAATTTTCTCGACTGATTAGTTTAAGTCCTTGAAAGGATGGCGCGACTAAGTATAGCGACCATTCAGATCAATAAATAGAAAGAAAAGTGGAGAATTTATCTATTCCTATTAATTACATATTGGTCATAATCCCCAAAATAAAATGACTGAATAAAAGAAGACTTATATATTTTTGCGCGAAATAAATAAAGTAAATGGAATAATAGCAAGATAAAACAGAATAAAGCAATAATAAAATAAAGCCTCAGTTTTTGTTATCTTGCCCGAAATTCTATTTTTTATTTTTTTTCGTATTCGCAACGGTGTCCAGAACGAAGCTGTTGCAAGTTTCACAGTTATTTTCACAAACATATAAATAAATATAAACTGTTAAATAAATATAATGAGTATATTTAGCCAAAAACAAAGAAAACTTCTTGTTGTTTTTTTTTGAAAAATGAGTCTAGCCCTCCGTTTTTATTTTTTTAAAAATAAAAACAACGTCCCCAGTAGAGTCTCCACTGTGAGTGCCCCGATTTTTTCGACCTTTCCCCCGCTAATGAAAAGCGGGTGGTTTCAAAACCTTTAAGCGTGTGGAATACGTTTGGCTTTAATTTCGGACTCAAAATGTGGTAAACAAAGTCGTCATCTTTATTTTAAAGAAAAATAAAGAAAAACCAAATGTAACCAGATTTGTAAAAGGGTTCGGAGGCTAAGTTACGAGGTGGGAAAGTGTTAGGCACCCAACTCGTCATTTCAGTCTCAAAATAGATTTTTGGCTAAAATATGTTTTTTTTATATTTTATTTAACATAGGAAATAAAACGTTTAAATATATATATATATATATATATATATATATATATATGTACATATATTATTACAAACTGACAACAGCCTCCTTCTTGGAATTACAAATACATTTATAAATTTGCCCATAATAATGGTTCTTTTTAATGTTATTGCCTATAGAAATTTGGGCAGCATAACTGCTTATTTTCCTTGCATTGGGCTAATCTAAATAGCACTTTTTAATAAGTAAAACTTTAAATAGCCTACCTCTTGAAGCGTGAGGGTTTTATCTCGTACTAACTAGCTTTTACTAGATTTTAGGGTACGCTTGCTCTGTACTTCCGATAGAGGGAGTCTTTTTGTTGTTGCGGGGATTCGGGCAGAGTAATTGATTCCGAAAGTTGCTTTTCGGTCTCGGGATCTGGGCGGAGCAACTGCTTGCTTTTGTGTTGTTGTTTGCTTGCTAACGACGGAAATCGGACAGAACAACTGCTTGTTTTTTGCTGATTTGACATCTAGATTCGGGCATGGGAACTGCTCTTTTTGGGATTTTGGAATTGGTGGAATATGGCGAAATCCTAACAAGGTAACTAGGTTTCACTTTGGCTGACTGGTTTTAGTCTTTGGGGGAGATTTGGCGGAGCTTCGGGGCTAGAGGAATAAATCTCTCGGCGTTCTCCCGGGAGAGCGATCATTCACTACGCGGTGAAAATATGTGTTAACGGTGTGTGAATTCACAAGTCGGGCCTCTTTATTTATAGGGTGAGAGAGGCTTTCCTTTGTGGTTAATATTTCTCTTTCTGTGCTTCATCGACTTGTACCGCGTGCTGAGAGAATTGCACATTAGGCAAACTGCTACAAGGAAATGGGCATTATTGGGCTCCACCCATGGAGGAAGTGGGGGCGGCGCCTAGAAGTCACTATGGGCGGCGCCCAGGGCTCCTTTTCAGCTTCTTTTTGGCACTTAGTCCCTCTGCACTCTACTATTCATGCATCCTGCTTTTGCTTTTTGCATCTTCGACCCTGTAACTTGACACTCGTTAGCTTTTTAACAGGTCTTGATATTTCATGTAATGATACATACCAGGGGTACGAAATTGAGGTGTCTACACATAGCCAATAAGAGTGGCCTCAACTTGGAGTTTCCAAGTTATGTAGTTGATAAAAGTGAGTTTGGTGATGTTGTGGTGAGAGATGTTGATGAGGTCGAAGGTTTGTATAGGATCAAGGGCGGGTTTTTAATGGTAAGGGAATGATTTTCGTTAGCCATGTCGGAGAGTGGTTAGGGCATCGACTAGAGGAAGAAGAAAAGAGTTTAGGAATTAACGACATAGTTTTTCTATTGATTGAATCTTCTGTTTATATGGATAGTTACAATTAGGGTTACACTTGAAGCAGTGTTCAAGAAACCTTTACAAGGAAGAAATCATAATAAGGAAAGAACTATACAAGTAATTACTACTAAGTAATAATTACAAATAACCAAGAATAAATACTTAATATATTATTCTCTAATATTTTATAAAGTAATAAATTTAGGACTTAACGACGTAGCCTTTTCATTGATTGAATCACCTATTTATAAGGATAGTTACAATTAGGGTTACAATTGGAATAGGGTACAAGAAACATTTATAAGGAAAGAATCATAAGAAAGAAATAACTATACACAAGTAATCTATATTATAAAACATCTAGGTAATTGACTAGGGCTATTCAGAGGTTGAGATTAAATTATCTTTAAAAATTTAACGATTGTGATTCACTCTCACATTCTCATGTATGAGTAGTTATCAATTTTTAACTCCCTATTTTTTTCTTTCCCTATTACAAGTCGCCCCCTACAATTAATATTATGAGCAGTTACTCATTTTTCTTCTCCCTATGTTTTATCTTCATATTACAAAGTCATACCCTGCGATTCCTCAACTATCACTTGAAACAATGTACTCCTCAACTGTAACATTTTTTTAAATCGCACCTTCTATTTAGACACTATCATTTCAATTGATGAAATCACATATATTGACAACGTGTCATAGGCACTGGTATGAAGATCTATGTTCATGTGTATGTGACTCATAATTAAATTATGATGAAAAAGTAAGGGTAAAGTGGTAAAAGTGTTGTCCTAAAAAGAAAATTTTCAAACATGACAATTATTTTGGAAGATACGAACAGTCACTCCTTATAAAGCATCAATCTTCAACTATCATAGGAAGCAATTTACCCCTCAATTGTAACTTTTTTTTTAAAATCGCACATTTTATTTAGGCACTGTCATTTCAATTGACGAAATCACATATATTGGCATCGTGCCATAGGTACGTGTATGAAGATCTAGGTTCACGTGTAGTTACTTTAAAACTCATTTGTATGTGACCCATAATTAAAGTATGATGAAAAAGTAAGGGTAAAGTGGTGAAAGTGTTGTCCTAAAAAGAAAAGTTTCAAAGAAGACAATTATTTTGGAACATACGAAAAAAAAAAGCTGGACAATAATTTTGGGACGGAGGGAGTACTTAATTAATGTAATACGTTGTCCGTTCCGGACAAAGAGTCCATTATTTCATTTTGTGATATTTCACTTAAAGAATCTACTTTCAAAAATTAAAACATAAAATGTCATTTTACTAGTACTCTTGCTCCTGTCGATGACACGGTGCCAATTTGAAAATTTATTAATAAATGAAGCAGATACTGTGGAAATGAACTACTAAAAATATTATTTTCTTAAAAAAAATTGACTTTCAAACGGGGCCTCTTTACCCGAAAGGGATTAATTAAAAATTTGTATATTGCGGCGGACAAAACGGCCGACAAAAATATCTTGTGGAAATGAACTACTAAAAATATTATTTTCTTAAAAAAATTGACTTTCAAACGGGTCCTCTTTGTCCGAAAGGGATTAATTAAAAGTTTGTATACGAAATTGGACAAAATGGGTCGAACAAAATTAAATTGCTTAAGTTAATTACGATAACAGTTAAAAAATTCAAATTACAAAACTTACGTTTTTTAAATTTTTAAATTTGTATATGAAATTACGGGTCGGAAAAAAATTTAATTGATTAAGTTAATTACAATAACAATTAAAAAGAAAAAATACAAATATAAACTTTTGCAATCATAAATAAAACTATAAAAACGTAAAATATTAACGTGAAACCGTAAAATCTCAAGAAAAGAGTAAATGTAAAATAATAATGTAGTCATTCACATACGTAGAGTTGAGAGAAATAAGGGCCGTTGGATCACCGTAAAACAAGAACACCGAGTCGTATTGTATTATTGATATCTACAAAACTTATCTAAATTTTTGTCTTTTATTTTATTTATTTATCGTCAAATTCTCTCGTTACGTAATTTCTCTTATCAAAATTTTATTCAAAAGAGAATGAAGGACTTAACTTATTCATCTATCTTGGACTCTGTTAAGTAAGATCTCAAGGCCTGCACGATTGAAATTCGACTATCTAATAAGTCGATTTAATAAGTCGTAAATTAAATAGAGACCTATTTAAAATCGCTTATATGAGATAAAAACAGTTTAGATGAGATTTATATATGAGATAAAAAAAAGTTTAGATTAGATTAGAATCTTCTTCATCCGATTGGGGACACGTGTGCCAGGCGGAATAAATTACAGCCGTTTGATATAAGTATAAATATGCAATCTCAACCGTTTGATATAAAGTAAAATAATCAATCTTAACAGTTCTTTATGAGACTGAGTTGTATTGTATAATAGATTACTAATACATTACTACAAGTGTCATTTTCTTAAAAAAGTTTAACTTTCCAACGGGGACTCTTTGTCTAGAACAGATGGAGTACAATTTATAAGTTATTTTAGTTTGTTGAAAACTAATGTGGTTTTGATTAGTTAATTTTAAAATAATATTATATTATAAAACTGCTAGATTAGCACATGTGCAATTGATCAAGGCTGTTAAGAGGTTGAAATTAAATCATCTTAAAAATTTAGCAATTGAGATTCACCCCCACATTCATATGTGTGAGTAGTTATCCATTTTTAACTCCCTATTTTTTCTTTCCCTATTACAAGTTACCCCCATAGAATTAATACTATTAACAGTCACCCTTTTTTCTTCTCGCTATATTTTATCTTCACATTACAAAGTCAAGCCATGCGATTAATCTTCTAAACAGTCACTCCTTATAAAACATCAATCCCTCAACTATCGCTTGAAATAATGTATCCCTCAATGGTAACATTTTTTTTAAATCACAAGGGGTCAGAATTTATTTTTTTACTAACATCCTAATACTGTGATTTATTTGAGTTTTCAAACATATGAACATCAGTTATTCATCTCTTTTATTACGATTTTACTGTTATTATTTTACGGTTTTACACTTATCTTTTTCGCACATATGCAATTTACTAGGACTATCAGAGGTCATGGTTTATTTTTTTTTACTAACATCCCACCTAGATTTTTTTTAAGAAAAGAATCAATTTAATTTTTTTCCAACCTGTTTTTTTTTTATCCGGCCTAGATTTATTGTTTACAAATATTTAGTTTATAGTTTCTTAATTGATTGTTATCGTAATCAACTGACTCTCAATTTAATTTTTGTCCAATTTAGATTTGATTTTTTAAAAAAAGTTTGTTCGTAAGTTTTGCAATTTTAAATATTTGTATTTTAATTTATTTCTTTTTAAATTTTTTTTGCTAAGTTTCCCTTATTGGTCTGAAATCTTTGTGATTGCGGTTTCGAAATAGTATTTTGTTAGTTCACTTTGTCTCATTCAATTTATTTTATGGTTTTTGTTTGCTGAGATTTTCATGTTTAACTTTATTTTAATTAACATGTGTATGGTTGGTATGTGCGAGAGAGAGAGAGAGAGAGAGAGAGAGAGAGAGAGAGAGAGAGAGAGAGAGCTTTTGGATGCTTAATTGTACTCTTTTTAGATAAGTTACACAATTTCTTTTATTTTTGGAATATCATCCTTTATTAATTTCTTCACACCATGCTCGCTTCGCACTCACTTCATACATTGATCATATCCATACTGACACCGTGCCGTAGGCACGGGCACAAAATGTAGTTACTACTAAATAATACTCCCTCCGTCCCTAAATTATCGTTCTCCTTTCCTTTTTCGTCCGTCTCAAAATAATTGTCCACTTTGAAACTTACATTTTTAGAACATCATTTTTACTACTTTACCCTTACTTTTTCACCCTACTTTAATTATGGGCCACATACACATGGGCTTTAAAGGAAACTACACATTAAACCAATATTAATAATCCAGTCTAATAGGTTTTTTTAAACGGTGTGCCGGGTCAACCATGACAATAAATTAGGGACGGAGGGAGTAATTACAAATAACCAAGAATAAATACTAAATATATTATTCTCTAATATTGTGGAAACTAATAAAGTTTAGGAATTAACGATATAACATTTCCATTGATTGAATCACCTATTTATATGGAGAGTTACAATTAGAGTTACATTTGAAATAGGGTACGAAAAACCGTTATAAGGAAGGAATCATAATAAGGAAAAGAACTATACAAGTAATTACTACAAAATAATAATTACAAATAACCAAGCATAAATACTAAATATATTATTCTCTAATAAACAAAAGGTAAGGTGAAAGTGTTGGTGAGATGGATCTAAACTAGAGGGTGCCAGGTTAAGAGTGAGCCAAACTTTAGGGGTGGCATTGAAATTAAGGAGAAATTGGACGGACCAGACGGAGAGAGCATGTGCAAAAGTTAGAACTGCACCCACATCAGTCCACGACATGGCACTATCCCCGACCCCTCATACACCTTCCACTTTCCCTTTCCATGTGAGTTATTTTACCCTCACTTACAAACCAACCAGCTCTAAATAAATTTTGCTATAATAAAGAAAGAAATTTAAAAAAAAGGAAAGAAAAATCAGCAGGAACTTCTTGTTAGTTTTCATGTGTTTATTATTTTTTTATAAATAGATATTTTATTACATTATTAAACATGTTACACTATAGTTAAGAGGTTTAAGCATATATATGGTTTCAACTAGAGTTGGCAAAAGCAGTCATATTCAACGGGTCAGTCCGATCGATCCAACATTTTGATGGGTTGAATTTTAGATTTTGGAGGTCCAAAAAAGTTGGGCCTTGTTGGCCCAATCAAGTGGGCCGATGGGCTTAGATAAAAATGCTCGGGATCATTTGGGCCGGTCCAGCCCAATCAATTTACGTTCTTACAGAATCAGATACACAAGAAGCCGATGAGATGCAAATTCCTATGAAAACTTCTAATGTTGTTAATATTGGTGAGTATAAATGAAGAATCAAGAGTCAACTAGTGCCTTTTTTTTGTTCAAAAGATGTATGCTGATTGCTACATTATTAATTCCTACTGTCTAGAACCTACTGCTATTATTAAATTGGTTATTTTTGTATATTTTTAGTCATACAACCTAGTCTGGATTGGTGTATTTTTTTGGGTGTCACATTGGGCTTTTCATCACATGTTTTTAAACTTTGAATTGTAATTTTTAAAATAATTTTATGTTTGATTTAATTTCAGGTTGAAAAGTCCATGGGGCCAAGACAAGGTTGGACTGGACTTGCTTTATGCCCATCACATTTCAGACCGGTCCGAACCCAATCTAAAAATAAGCTTTGACCCACCTGATTTGGATCGGCTTAAGCCAGCCCATTGCCGACTTTAGTCTCAACTCTACTGCTTGTGGCTAAATTGAGGGAATACAAGAAGTTACCTTTTGTTATTCTAGTTGAACTCATCCCTGACCTCGCCTCGATCTCCAGGCGGGTGTTAGCTTCATTAGGGTTTAATTGTTTTGTTTTTAAAAATTTTAATTTCCTTTAACCAAAGAAAGAAAAAACTACTTTGTGCTGCCTTGATTACATTACTAGGGGCAAACTTTTTTAGCTATATAAATGATGTCATATAAAATGACACAATTAAAAAGGACAACAAATAGGAAAATTTCAAACTAGGACGCTACTATTAGAGAAAAAGTTTTAATTTTATTAAAATCGTACAGCAAGGGGTATCCTTGTAAAATAACAACCGCTTCAAATCAACTTCAACAAAACAAGCAGACCCTGTAAATATGATGACATTCTCCAAGGCCACTTGGGTCCTATGACCTATCAGTTCGATTATAGTTAGTGGTTAGTGTTACATGAAATTATGGAAATATACTATCAAGTCCTAAGTCACATACTTGCCTAAGACCAAAGTCACATACTTGATACTTGCACGTGACAATTCACAAACCAATCCAAAGCAAAATATGAATATTGAGAGTCCAATTTGATACAATTTTTTACTTACTTTTTCCCCAATGTGAACAAAGATGAAGGTTGCATGATGACTTGAGTAAGAATTTCAAATTTCTCTTTAGATGAATACAAGGAAAAACACTTGATTTTCATTTCTCAACACTTTTTTTTTTAGATTTGGTTAGTTTCAAGGAGGAAAATGACAAAAAACATGTCCTTTTTTTTATTTTTTATTTTTCTCTTTATGAAGTTGACAAGATTGATTGGCAATATTCATAGTTGTGGGCCAAATGTCTAAACAAATCAACATTATTTTATCCTGAGAAACAAACATATCTATAAGATTATAACTAAACTATAACTGAATTGATTCAAAGGTGTAAAACTCTCATTAGTCATTACCAAATTGTAACATAAGTGTATTTCCATGATGCAAGCACCAAATTTGGTAGAACAATTCGACGCAAACAACGGAATTGAGGATACAAAATTGTAAAGGAGAATGTCCCAATCCCTTTAAGATGAATTAGACAAACAGTGCTCAGTGCTTCTACTATACCTAAACGAAAACGAAGTCAAACATATTATGCTTATCATTGTAGTCAACATTGATTTTGGTGTTTAGCTAATTATTTTATCAATATGTTTACTCGGTTAATATTACTCACTTTTTCCCTAAATATTTGTCTTGTTTGATTGGCCAAGATAAAGAAAAATCAATTGACCTTATAATATCGTATAATATATGATTTCTTTCAAATATCATGTATATGTGGTCTATATTTAAAGTTAGAAAAAAAGTAATGATAAAATGACTTTTTCGAAAAAGAAAAGTTTGGAAACAAAACTTTTTTTAGGAAACAAAAGAAAAAGGAAATCACGACAATTATTTAGGAATCAAATCTAATTTGCTAGTCGGGTAGAGATATTTAATTTCAGTAATATTAACGTCCTCGTTATTAATCATCACTTGTATCATGAGATAGTTTTGAAATTAATAATACCGCACTCCCTTTGTATAAATAGAGAGAGAATAATGACTTTATCAGGTAATTCGTGCTATTAGTCTAGACTACTTATTGCATAATAAACATCAATCAATACGACTTATTAATTATATCTGGCCTTAATCCTGGTTATCAAACAATATCAAAAAGTCTACATTCAAAAAGTCTAATAATTAAAAGATATAAATGAAACATATTAATGTAATTAAAATTAGTTATAAATACACAAAAATATAAGCACAACAACTATGTCTAAGCACTCTTGGAAGAAACAACTGCCTTTCGAATGAGGAGAAAGATAAAAAATCAGAAATACAAGATTTCCTTATTTGATTCCCTAAGCTGATCTTCGATGACTAACTCTTGCTTTCTTGCTTTCTCCTTCTTCTGATTCGTGAAAGAGATATAGATAGTAGACGTATCGTGCTTTCCATCTTACTTGAATTTAACGAGAATCTGTTAATTCTTGGTATTTCTGACATTTCGAGGATAAAAAAGATCTTACCTTTCTAACTAAGAAAGGTAGTTTTGAGGGGATGAACTAAGACCAAAGAGGGATGCTCCCAAGCTTCAAAGCTCAATCCATTAGTCAAGTTGAGGCCTATGCTCTAAGTTAGGGATGATAGCGAGGGGATCGTTGATCTTACTATATATAAAGTATGGAAAAGCACATCAAATTGTGATATTTTCTTTCAGAAAGCCCATAACGGAAAAGCTAATGGTCTCTAACTGCGCTTAGTTCTTCACAAGTGGAGGATAGCTACGAAAAATTATGAAAATTATAAACATAATTTTTTTTAAGTATACTCTTTGTGTGAAAAGAGGGAGTCCCTTCCATCTCAAAATTATTTTCATTGATTTCCTTTCCGTCTATCCCAAAAAAAATATATTATTTGTAATTTTTTTAATGATAATATTTTTATCATTAATTTTTATTCATATTTTAATTATGGATCACATACACATGAATTTTTTTTAAAAAACTACACATTATATAAATATTAATAATTAAGTAATTTTTTTCTCACTAATTCGTGTGTTGGATCAAATAAAACAATAAATTTAAGTATGATGGGAGGGAGTACTAATCAAACAAATTAGAGTGGAGGGGACTAATCGAGACTAGATCTCTTTCGGTCGCATGGGTAGGATTCATAATTAGGTGATCATTTTTTCATTATTTGTATCATTATCCATAATTATTATGGTCACAAATGCACTCCAAAATCCGAATACAGTTCAAGGATTGTTTAGAAGTTAAGTTTCTTGTACTTTGAAGCATCTGTTTGGTAGCTAGATTTAACAGTATATATAATTAATAAAACCCAATTTTTAAATATTTGGTACATAATAGACGGTTTATACTAATAATCTTTATTATTCGAACAAAGCTCTTATAACAAGGAAGATAGTTGTATTATTAGCGTTCTTCCTAAAAAAATCATGCATAAATAGTAACGATGGTGACACTAATGGTACATAAATTATTGATTATCCATACTCGATTACCAAACAAGTTCATATAATCTAATGTTTACAACAAATTTTAGCACTATAATCCGAATACTCAAAATATAGCTATACAAAGTCTAATGACCAAAAGGGACGCGACAACATAAACATTATATCCCGTATTACCATATTTTGAAGACAAAAGTTTAGGTAAAATCGTTTTATAAGAATTTTATGTAAGACACATTTGCTAGACCCCATCTCACTATGTGTTGTGGATTGAGTTGTGAGATAAAATTTCGTTTACAAATTATGATCCGTATGACTATCATACGAGAGACTTACTCTATTTTGAATATGTAATAACATTTAAAAGTGCAAGAAATTGAAACATAAAAAACGGTTAGTAAAAGATGCATAAAATTCTTATTATGGTGAAAAGCATTTGAAAAATAAATAAATATTCCATTCATTCCATGTAAATATTATACTCGCGCTGGACGGAATGAAATATCGTTTAAGATGGAAACAAACTTTGATGGGTTTATGATTTTTTCAGTTAGTTTATGCACCGAAATTGCCACTCATCATTTGTTATTTTAAACAGAAATAGGGAGCTTTCTCAAATCTAAACCGACCTTTGGATTATTCATTTTGTTTTTTTGAGAAGAAGAAAATCAATAATCAATAAAATTAAATTTAAAAAAAGGAAAAAACAATGAAGCAAGGAATTGTAGAGTGGTTGATTTTATAGAGACGTAAAGAAACGGAAAGGGGAAGCATGTGCCATCATTGCCAACGCTTTTTTTTTTTTTTTTGATTAGTACTACTTCTCCATTTGTTTGAAATAGTAATTGATAAAAGTAATAATTAAAATGAGTTTTTACGTGCTTTGAAATTAAAACTTGAAAAAAAGAAGAGGGCGGGGGGAACTTTTTTAAGAAACAAAACAAACAAGTTGCTATGACTTATGAGAGACAATAATAGTGTCTGTTGGTGGATAATAATTAACTCTTTCGGGGATTACTGGGGTTGCTGCTACGTTCACATTCTTCCTTTTTAATTTTGGTTAAAGGATTTGTGAATTCACTTCTTGCTTACTACTCCCTCCGTTCTTAAATTATTATCCTAGTTTATTTAAGTATATAGATTAAAAAGAATAATTAACTTGATTATTTATATTTGTTTAATATGTAGTTTTCTTTAAAACTCATGTGTATGTGACACATAATTAAAATAAGATAAAAAAAAAGTAAGGATAAAATGGCAAAAGTGATGTTCTAAAAAATAAGTTTCAAACTGAATAATTATTTTGAGATAAACAAAAAATAAAAAATAATAATAATAATTTAGGAACGGAGGGAGTAACTTGCCTCGCTCAATTTTACATATCAAAAATCCAAAATCCAAAATCCAAAATTCAAAATTCAAAATTCAAAATTCAAACCTCCAAACCACACCCCAACATGTGTTTGACATTATGAATATGACATTTTTTTTTGTAATAATAAATATTGGCGGTACCCCATGTGGTATGCACTTCTCTCACATTTCGTTCCTCATCTTTTACTTCATTTGTTAAAGGTAATTGTTACTCTCTTTGCCCAAATTGAATATCACCTTTAAAATTATTTTTTTTGGCATGTTAACTAAGGACTACCCTATTACATAAGGCGGCAAACTTCTGCTGGAAATAGTTACAATTTTGATCAATAACAACATACATCTTAAATATGAATTATATGTCAATAACATAAAAATTAAAAAATAGTTAGTAGACTTATCAGATCAAGTCGCATGTAAACAGACTTACCGTAAATAAAATCTTGCTCCTTACTGGTGTGATTTTAGGTACTAAAAATTTCGTTCGTGGATAAAACGACCACAAAATACATATTTAATCCACACACAAGATTATGTTCACTTCAACTGCTAGCTCATTAAGCTAGATTTTGCTCGTTTCGTCACATGAATTAGCAAAGAAGAACAGAGCAATTGGCAAAGAGTACATTAACGATTGCACATCGACATGGTTATATAACATGCTGCCACTACCCTCTATACCTTTCCCAAAACCCTTACTAAAAGCCAAGCAAATGTTCCTTCTGTCATATCTAGGGGTTGGTGTTGTGGTTTTACACCATACTATAACCCGGAACAGTCCCGTACAGAAGCGGAGTAACTAGAGATTTACAGACCCGATAAACTGATAACAATAGTTATTATAGAATGACTAAAATAACCACACACACACACACACACTCGATTACAGACCGGGGTTAGGGTAACATTTAACAGACCGGGGTCACAAACAGTAAATAAACTGGAAATCCCAGTCCCTGTATTTCACCTACTGATATGAACGAAACAGAGAGTGAAATACACCGCTAGCCTAAAAAGGAAAAGTTGAACTGCAAAACAGAAAAACGTTAGTGAACATAAAAGACAACAGAAAAAATGATGTCACGAACAAGAGCACGGAGTCATCGTGTACCAGACACGACTCGCCGTAATCGGTCACGAAGACCTCGGCTAGGCTCTCGTCGGCTCAGTAACCCTTTCACTGGCCATATCCACCAACAAGTCCAAAGGAACTAGCCTACTGTTAATCCAAGGTCAGAGCCACACAGTGAACAAGCTCGACCAACTATCTCCAGCAGCTAAACGGAGAAGACAGTCGGAGAAGATGATCGGAGAAGACAACTCACCTCGCCGAGCAACCTGTGACCCAAACCCAAGATCTCTCAGTTCACTCGACTCACGACTAGCTCACAAAGAAACGACAAAACCAAGATCAATCCCTCTCAGTTACACTCGACAAGTTCAAAGAATGTTTTAAATACCGTAACAACCACTTAACGACATACTGATAAGGCAAGCTCGGGTTCGACATATAACAGCTAAGACATCTAATGGCATAAGTTATGTCAGGGTGAGCACTAACCATCAAATACATAATGGAACCTATGACATTGGAATACGAGATTCTACTCATTTGATTCATTTCGAATAGATTTTTCGGACATTGCTCTTTACTAAGCACAAAATGGGAGGCAAGAGGAACATCAACAAAATCAGTATCAACCATTGAAAATTTACTCAAAATCTTTTCAATATATGAAATTTGGTTCAAGTAAACAAATAAGGATTTATGGTCTCTAACTATGTTCATGTCAAGTATCTTACTAGCATCACCTAAATATTTCATGTCAAATTTAGCACTCAAGCAATTCTTAACATATTCAATAGAAGACAAATGATATTACGAGCTAGAGCTTGTGATATAATTATGAGCTTTAGTGTTTGAGCCGTTAGATGATTAAGTTGATGATGATTTGGAATGTTCATATCATTACTTAAAAAAGAACATATTTAATCTAACGGTGTAAATATCTTAGGAGATTTGATTTAACGGCACTAATACTAAAGCTTGTAATAATACTACAAGCTCTAGCTCGTAATATCATAGCTCTTCAATAGAATTAGAGCATGGGCTAATAACAAGGTTCTAAAAATCATTAGGCGGTACACTAGCGCCTAGGGGTCTAGTCAGGGCGTAATCGGGGCCTAGAATTAAGTCATAATTACCTTCTTCTTTTTTTGATAATTTACATCAAAGATCAAACACATTGACTACAAACTTATTTTTTTTATTTTTGTCATTTTATTAAACATTTGTCTATATTTGAAAAAGAAACAAAAATATACAAACCTACCACTAATCTCAATTATCAACAACCCAAAAACAATAAACTAGCCAAGTTTAGAACTAAAAACAAAAAAAAAATATTACTCAACATACGTACTGCCCCTACAACCCACAGTCTAACCTATCATCCCTAGTCCCTCCTTATTCTAAATTTTGAGTCCCGAGACAGCCCCCTTCTTCTTCATCTTTTTCTCTTCTTCTTTCTTCTTTCTATCTGGCAGACCGGCAACCCCTTGTTCTTTCTTTCTTTCTTTTTTTCTCTCTTTTCAGCAGACCGACTCTCCTCATTTTTTGTCCTTCAATCTATTTCCTCCTAGATCCAACGCTTTAATCTATCCACTCTCTCAGCCAGTCGAATATCCACAAAATCAAACATCTTTTCTTTCTACCTCCCTCTCTTCCTCACCATTACCACTCCCCCTTCCTTCTCCAGTTCGCCCCCTTCCTTCTCCGGTCACCGCATGCCACAAAATCAAAGCTACAAAAATAAATTAAGGTCGGCGGGGTTTGGCATAGACGCCAACTTGGCCGATTAAGCGGCGACTAAGAAACTCGCGACGGTGGAAAGGCGCCTAGCGTCTAGGCGGAGCTAGGCGAGGAGTTTTAGAACACTGGGTAATAAAAAGCATGTCATCCACATATATGAGCAAGAAAACAAACACACATAGTCAGGACAAATTTTAAATTTAGCATGCATTGATCAAATTTTATATTCCACATGCGAGGAGATTGTTTCAAGCCATATAAGAATTTCTTTAACAAACACACATAGTCAGGACATTGTTTATCCACATACCCTTCGGATTGCCTCATATAGATTTTTTCATCTAAATCATCATGTAAAAAGGCAGTTTTAACGTCCATTTGTTTCAATTCCCAATCAAATTGAGCTATCAAAACAAGGATAATCCTAACAGTTGTGAACTTAACTACCATAGCAAAAATTTCAATGTAATCTATTCATTCCTTTTGAATAAAACCCTTAGCCACTAATCTTGCCTTAAACCTAATTGAATCAGATTCACCTTTAATTTTATAAAGTCATTTGCAAGCAACAACTAAACAGTTTTTCGGTTTAGGCACTAAAATCTAAGTTTGATTAACATGCAAAGAATTCATTTCATCATTAATAGCATTAATCAAATCATTGCAATTTTCAGATTTTAAAGCTTGATTATAAGTTTTTGGCTCAAAATTATCAATAGATTCAAACACACTAAAAAAAAAAAAGATTCAAACACACTAAAAACAAATGAAGCCATATGAAAATCATCAAAACGAGAAGGTTGCCTAGCAATGCGTCTAGGTGTATCACGAACAAGTTGATAGTTATGCAAATCATCCAAATCAGGAATTTCATTTTGTTCATTTTCAATATCTTCATTTTGCTCATCAAGTTCATTTTCAGGAATATTATCATGCTCACTTTCAGAATTCTCATTTTCAGGCAATTCATGCAAATTTTCAGAATTATCACTATTTTCAGAATTCAAAATTTCAGGTTGGTCACTTGAACTAGCATCACTTAATCCTAAGGGATGCTCCACCATAATGGGAGTCAGGTCAGGGGAGGGATAAGTTCAGCAGGAACAATCAAGCAAGGAAATTCATTTTCATTACATACGACATCCATACTAATTATCACTTTAAATCTCAATTCCTCACGTAACCACAACCTATATCCTTTAACACCCTCCGAGTATCCCAAAAACATGTATTTTACCGATCTAGGTTCAAGTTTATCTAGTCTCTTATGGGCATAGGCAACACAACAAAAAATCCGCAAGTTCGAGAAATCAATTTCCCTACCAAAAAACACTACCTCAGGACATCGACCATGCAAGGGAACAGGTGGGGACCTATTAATGAGATAAGCGATAGTCAAAACTGCCTCTCCCCAAAACTTTTTGGAAAGACCTGAAGTGGCTAACATGCTCCTCACACGTTCTAAAATGGTTCTTTTCATTCTTTCCGTGACACCATTTTGTTGGGGATTATAAGGCACATTTTTGTGCCTCTCAATCCCATTTTGAGCACAAAAGTTATCCATGTCATGGTTATAAAATTCTAACCCATTATCAGTCCCGAGTATCTTGATTTTAAGGCCAGTTTGGTTTTCAATCAAAGTTTTCCAGTTTTTAAATTTCTCAAACACTTCAGATTTGTTTTGCATCAAAAACAGCCACACTTTCCTAGAAAAGTCATCGATGATCGACAAAAAATAACGATTTCCACCATGAGTTAGTACACTAGCAGGATCCCACATATCCGCATGTATGTACTCTAAAGCACGTTTTGAAGAAAAATTTTTGGGGTTAGGGGGAGGTGGAAAACTCACTTTTTTCGCTTGCTCATAACACACGTTTCACAAAAAGATAATGAAGAAATTTTATCATTTCCAAAAACTTCATTTTTGTTTAAAATTTCAAGACCTTTAGAACTCATGTGACCTAGTCTTTTATGCCATAATTTTGTTTTATCTTCTTTGACAAGATTTGCATAATTATCAATTTATCAACACAAGACATAGGCATAGCAGAATAAACATACAAGTTTCAGCGTTTTTTAGCCTTAGCAATCACTAAAGATCCCTTAAGAATTTTCATGACACCTTTTCCCCATTTACCCTTAAGACTCACATCTTCCAAAGCAGCACAGTAAATCAAGTTATTGCACAAATCAGGCACATGTCGAACATTAGCATAATGTTCACACACTTTTGCCTTGCATAATGTTCTCTTTGTACCTTACATGAAAAAGAATCTTATTTCCATATCTCAATTTTGGCATCTCTAATAATACTTCTATTGAGTTCTTACCAAATTCTTTTCTTGTGAAGGATCTATGGACATGGAGCATCCTGCTGATCGGGCAATTTAATGATGGTGTGTATGAATGGTCGACCACAACTCCTTCTGCTCGCCCCTCTGCTTGTGTTGGTTCCAAAGTCTCTCATCATAACTGGCATCACCCCTTGACCATCCTTCTAAACCCATCCAACGTCAAATTCTATCTAGTTTAGGTGTAGCTATAGACTCTACTCGCATCAAACAAGAACATTATAATGATTGTTTATGCAATAAAAGTCACAAACTTCTTTTTTTGCAATCTACTATTGTGTCGTCCTCCCCGCTACAAATTATTTTTTCTGATGTCTGGACCTTCCCCATTCATTCTGTTGATGGATTTAAATACTATGTTATTTTTGTCGATCATTACACTCACTACATATGGCTCTACCCGCTCAAGCGAAAATCTGATGTTGCCACCATCTTTCCTCGCTTCAAATCCCTTGTCGAAAACTTTTTCAAAACCACCATTGTTGCTCTTTACTCGGACAATGGTGACGAGTTCACGGGTCTAGCCCGCGATACTGGCTTGGCCGCCTACCTGTCCGCTAATGGCATTTCACCTCACCTCACCACCTCACACTCCGGAGCACAATGGGTTCTTGGAGCGTCGCCATCGCCACATAGTTGAGACCAATCTCTTTCTTCTTTCTAAAGCTGCCCCTCCACTGCCCTTCTGGTCGTTTGCCTTCCAGACAGCGACCTACTTCATCAATCGCCTACCAACATCCACCCTAGACCAGCTCTCTCCCTACCAAAAACTGATGGGTTCTCCGCCCAACTACTCTAAGCTCCGTGCCTTTGGGTGTCTTTGCTACCCTTGGCTCCGCCCTTACTCTGCTCACAAACTCGCTGCCCGCTCCACTCCCTGTGTCTTCCTCAACTACTCACTCACTCAGAATGTCTATCTCTGTTATGATCCGAGCACTACCAAGCTGTTCATTTTGCGTCATGTCAGGTTTGTCGAGTCTGTCTTCTCCATGTCCACATCGACCACTCATCTTGTTCGCACGGATACCTACACTTGTATCTCCTGGTTCCTACCACATGAACTGATGTCGGATTCATACACATCGTCTGCTGCCCGCTTCGATAACTCTCCGTCTGTGGCTTCTAGCACTAATCAAAATATGGTTGATCACAGCTCGCCCCTACACCACTATCCTTCTCCAACTCCTATGACTGAGGATACCACTATGTTTGCTACATGTCCTGTGCCCGCTGCTCACCCTTCCTCGGCCACCAGCTCCCTGCATGCGGATAGCACTGAGCCTCCTCCTCGGCACCCTGTACCATGACCGAGGATAGCACTGTGCCCACCAGTCATGTGCCCGCTGGATCTATTCCCCTGCCCGCTGGATCTGTTCTTATGCCCACTGACCCTGGTCTTGTGTCCTCTGTTCCCCAGCCCGCTGATCCTGGTATTGTGCCCGCTAGCACCTTCTCCATGGTTACTCGCTCTAAGAACAATATATTTAAACCTCAAGTCAAAATGAGTCTCTCAGCTCAACTGGCGGCGGACAACGAACCAACATGTGTCACTCAAGCTCTCAAAGATGTGAAGTGGCACCAGGCCATGTCCGAGGAGTTTGATGCTTTAATTTGCAATGGTACGTGGGATCTTGTTCCCTCGACAGATGCTCGCAATATTGTTGGTTGCAAATGGGTCTTCCGCGTAAAACGACACCCTGACGACACCATCGATCGCTACAAAACTCGTTTTGTGGCTAAGGGATTTCACCAGAGACCAGGAGTGGACTATCACGAGACCTTCAGCCCTGTGGTTAAACCGACCGCTATTCGTCTTGTTCTCTCACTGGCCGTATGTCGAGGATGGGATCTTTGGCAATTGGATGTGAACAATGCCTTTCTTCAAGACAATCTGTCCGATGAGGTATTTATGGCTCAACCACCTGACTTTCTTGACAAGGACAACCCTCAGCATGTCTGTCGACTTCACAAGGCTATCTATGGTCTCAAGCAGGCTCCCCGAGCATGGTACAATGAACTGCGTCAGTTTCTTCTTACCTCCGTGTTCAAAAATTATGGGGGAGACACTTCATTGTTCATTCTTAATACATGGAGCACCACCATCTATCTTCTAGTCTATGTGGATGACATTATCATCACTGGAAACCAGCCCGTTGTAGTCCAGACCTTTATTTCCTTGCTTGCTGCTCACTTCTCCCTCAAAGACCTTGGAGAACTTTATTATTTTCTTGATGTTAAGGTTATCAAGGGACAAAGTGGTCTCCTACTCTCACAACGTGGGTACATTGCTAATCTTCTTGCTCGCACGGGCATGACAGATGCTTGCCCAGTTGCTACTCCACTCCCCACCTCGCCAAACTTTGGGCATAGCTTTCACGGATCCGACATAATTTCGGGCGGTGATTTGAAGTCTTCAGTATCTTTCTCTTACTCGCCCAGATGTTACCTATACCGTCAACAAACTTTCTCAGTTCATGCATAGGCCGACTACCGAACATTGGAATGCGGCCAAGTGTGTTCTTCGGTACCTCTGTTGGTCTATTAATCATGGCATTTTACTTCATCACCAGTCCCCCCAAGCCCTCAATGCATTCACTGATGCTGATTGGACGGGTAACAAAAATGACTACACCTCAACAAGGGCCTACATTGTTTACCTAGGTAGCAACCCGGTCTCGTGGAGCTCCAAGAAACAACGCACTGTTGCTCGCTCTTCGACTAAAGTTGAATACTGGGCTGTTGCTGCCACCGCCACCGCCACTGAAGTCCGCTGGATTGTGTCTATGCTTGGCGAGCTCGATATCACCTCCTCCATTCATCCGATCCCGTTATTTATTGTGACAATGTCGGTGCCACTAGTCTCTGCTCCAACCCGGTTTTCCATACTCGTATGAAGCATGTGGCCCTCGACTTTCACTTCATCCGGCAACAAGTTCAGGATGGGCTTATGCGGGTTTGTCATGTCTCCTCGGCTAATCAGTTGGCCGATGCACTGACCAAGCTTCTTGCTCGCCAACGGTTTCATCAATTACTTAACAAGATTGGACTCTCCTGTCGGCCGTCCATTTTGCGGGGGCATGTTAGAGAATAATATATTTATTATTCTTGTTTATTTGTAATTATTAATTTTGGTAATTACCTTGTATAGTTCTTTCCTTATGTTGTTACCTTCAATGTATAGGTTTCTTGTACCCTACTCCAAGTGTAACCCTAATTGTAACTCTCCCTATAAATAGGTGATTCAATCAATGGAAAGACTATATCATTATTCCTAAACTTTATTTATTTCTACATATATGACAACCTCCAGGTACAGGTACAAATAGCATGGCCAATTTCCCTATCCTCAGCATTTGTATTGGAAGGATTGCGGGCTGAATTTATACGCATGAACTTAATTTTAGAAAAGCTCCTTCAAGTGTGTGTGCTGCAAAAACAAAGTATTTTATGCGATCTTTGGGAGCATGAATTTCACATCTTAAAATCTAAATCCAAGCAAAAATATGAACTAATTGAGTTCTATTTCCAATTATAAGGGGTTAAATTCCATACTCTCACATGTTATACACAATCTCTATTTTTTCATGGTGTACCTCCCAAACACTTTATTGGTTTTACTGATATATTTTATTCAGATGTAGAGTGAGATACATAACAGAATTCATTCTTGATTCTTGGAGATCGATGTAAAAACAGAAATTATGTTTACTAAATAGAAAAATAGTTAACAGAAATTATGTATATCAAATAGAAAAATAGTTAATCTGCATTTTGTCTGTCGAGAGCAGAATAGACTTAGGTTGATGACAATCCACTTGATATTGGCTTGGTCTTTTCAAACATTCTCTTACTCTTTTACAAAATGCATTAATCTGAAACACAAAACTAGAGTTGGCAATGGCCCGGACTGAAATTCAAATTTATAATTCAAAGCCTAAAATCATGAGATAAAAACCTAATTTATTGTAGCACCCGAAAAAATACAATAATTCAAGAAAAAAATATAAAATCATGTTTGTGTCATACGTTTCTTAATTTTTAACCAAAAGATTAGAAAAAGTCAATGTAGTAGCACTCAATCCTGTAACATCAATTTAGAGTTGACTACTACTTCACATACAACTTTTAATGAAAAAAAATGCACTAGCAGTCTAGAAGAATAGCAGTAAGACTCACGTTTCACTCATTAAGATTAACATCATTAGAAGGCTTCATAGACAATTGTGTCTCATCCGGTTCTTGTGCATCTAATTTTATAAGAAAGTAAATATAAATAAATATTATTATTTTATTGTTGCAAGTAAAGAGAAAGAAAAGTCTTTTTAGTCTCTATACTTAAGACCTTTCTAGCAACCGTCCTTCGATTCAAAAAGTGTGCACTTAGGTCCAAAATACACATTTTCAGCACACTAGAGGTCCCTCGGTTTGACGCCGTTAGGAGACCACCGTTAACTACAAATGTGAGATGCACGTGGATTTTTTAGGACAAAAATGTAACTTCAATAAGGTTGCCTTTCCCCTTGTTTGTTAACACAGAAAGTAGTTCCAACACCCCCTTTTTGTGCAGACCTAGGTCATCATCCCAAATTTTGGATTCAAATTTGATCAAGCCATCGGCGATTTAGGAGGAAAACACAACGAATAGATGATGTTGAATTGAACAACGACAATGTCACTTTGATTAGAAATCCTCCCCCCCCCCCACAGAGGCACTCACTATCAAAATTGCCACCAACACTGCCACCACTACCCAATCGAATCCCCGACTTGTATGTTCCATTCGTTGTTGCTACAAGCATCATAATAGTTCAAATTAAAACATCAAATTAGTGCCTAAAGTGTAAAATCAATGGTGACAAAGTAAGATGAGAGCACAAAGAAAAGTGACCTAAAATCTCGTAGGATCTACCTGCTTAAAAATTCTCATATCTTGCAAACGGCTCATTAGATTGTCTAATTAACAATAAACTTATTTTGTTGTTTGAGATTTTTCCTAGTTTCTGTATGAAGGAGTTGAAGTCAATCAAATTTGTGCTCCTCTGTTTCTCTTCAGAATCTGACTCAACTTAACTTCATGATCGAGAAAAGTTTTGCTTTTGAAGAAAATAATAGACCTTTCGTGGGATCAAAATTCAGAACAAAAACCAATTTCTTGTCAGAGGAGACGAAATGGCATTCCCCATAACCACCAACCCATCAAACTCATCCTCCTGCTTCAACTTCGACTCAATGGACTATTAGGGCTCGTTTGTTATGGCTGATGGCTTATGACTTATGATTGATAGCTTAAGCTGGTGGCTGAATGACTTGTGGCTGATTGAATGATATACTATTTGTTAATTTGTTGAAAAGCTATGAGTTGCTATAATTATTTGTTAAAAAAAAAACTTGAAAATTAGTATTCATATTTTTATGTATATTTCATAAAAACGATTAAATGGGGATAATCAAATATTTATTAATGAATAGTTGTCTTCATGTTTTTTTAAAAAGCCAAAAAAACTTAAAATTTTGATTTTTTGGCTTTGGCTTTTTCAATGCATAAAGGGTGTTGTACCTTACTTATTGGCTTTTGGCTTATAAGCTGAAACAAACACTCTAAATATAACTTTTCAAAAATCCAAAAACAAAATCACTCTAAATAAACAACAACAAATGAGCACTTAGTGCAACAAAAAAAATCTACTTTGGACCCAACTCACCCAAGTACACACACTTTTTGAATCGATAGAATCTAGTCCAATAATGAAGATAACCTATAGATTTGCTCTTTCGGTGATTTAGGTTTCCTGTGTCACCGTGATTGGTGGGGTTGCTGGCTTGCAGCTAGCCAGCTACGTCCACATACCTCCTTTTTTATTTTGGTCAAAGGATTACTGAATTGACTTCTTGCTCAGTTGTTCAGAGTAATACACACACATATATATACATATTTTTTTTTTTTCTTTAGCTTTTTATCTCACTCTTTGGTCCACTAACCTCGCTCAATTTCACATAAGTCAAAACCCAAACCTCGAAACCACACCCCAATATGTTTTTGACAGTGAATATGACATTTTTTTTTTGTAATATAATAAATACTACTTCCTCCGTTTCTAAATAATCGTCCTAGTTGATCTGATGCACAGTTTAAAAAAAACAATTGATTTAATTATTTATATTGATTTAATATGTAGTTTTCTTTAAAGCTCATATATATGTAGCTCATAATTAAAGTAGGGTGAAAAAGTAAGGATAAAGTGGTAAAAATGATATTCTAAAAAAGTAAATTTCAAACTGAACAATTATTTTAGGATGAACGAAAAAGAAAAGGAGGACGATAATTTAGAAATGGATGGGGTAGTATTTGTGTTTGTGTTATAGACATAATGTTGATATGAGATCAGTTCAATGAATATTTAGGATAAATAAAACTCATAATTGATAGAGCAATTTAAACAAAACTCATTATTGAGAGATTATATATAACTCACATATGTAGGTGGTAAGCCATGTGGTCTGCATTTCTCTCATATTCGTTCCTCATCTTTTACTCATCTGTTAAAGGTAATTGTTACTCTCTTTGCCCAAATTGAATATCACCTTCTTTTTTGTCTTCTTTTCTAAAAAATTACTCTCATTTCTGATCAAAGAGTTCATTATTTTATTTTAAGATGTTTTATTTAAAAAATCAATTTACAAAAATTAAAGTATAAAAATATTATTTTATTACTAATAAACTATTAAATGTGTTATTTTTTAAAAAATATCTAATTTTTAAACGAAGACTTTTCACTCGAAACCGAAGGATTACTACGTTGTTCCAAAATGAGTCATTTTCTACGAAGTTGCAAAATTCACTTTTGATATCTATCATGTTCAAATGTATATTTACAATAGAGTCACCCTAAACGTAACACCTAAAATACTAAACGCAACACCATTTAATAGCTAAAATGACAATAATACCCCACTCTAATTAAAACAAAATTAAAACCCTAACTTCAATTACAACATACTACGGTGTGGACAAGGATGCGCACGTGCACACAACACACTATGACACTAACAATGCGACCTAATTTAATCCTAATTTTTGGGTATTTGAAATTTATTAATTGCTAAAAAAATAGGTGTCATTACTTTATTGGTCAATGTGATGTTATTCAAGATTAAAAAAAAGCCTTCTATTTTTCCTTCACACAAAATCTGAATATGGAACATCATATCTTAGAAAACTTCAATTCTTTTATTATTGTACATAATTAATACTATTATTATCTAATGCAAGATTTTAATTTATTCACAACCTGTTCAGTTTAACCTATATGTAAAACTAAACATAATCAATCCCACGATTACCCAAGTCTTCATCCAATATAAATAATTTAATTATTATAAGTTCAATTTTTATTTGACAAATTTAATTTTATTAAAATGTCTTCTATGGTAAAAATAATCAAAATTAATTTTAAAAGAGGTTGGCAAAGCTTTCATCCTTATTTTGGCCAAGTTGAACTTCAGAAATGAGGGTATTAGGGTATTTTGCTTGAAAAGATTTACCTGAATTTCGTCTTTTTGGGGTAAAAAGGAGTCCATTTTATAGGAAAATTAGTGAGTGAGCCCTAAACTTTTGCTCGTTGAGTAAATTAGAATTTCCTCATAAATGATGATCGGTGAATTCCTGGTCCATTTTTTCCCTCGATATCACTTGAGAGAATGTGTATCTTAGGCCCAAAGTCTTATCTATCGCCATAGATTTGATCTCTTTCTTGTTCTCCAGGTCTCTGTGTTTGTAGAGATGGATGAAGCCAAGGTTTTGCTCGCTGTGAAAGCCTGAATTGACTAAGAAGCTCTTATTGGGGATATAGTGTTACAGTTACTATTCATAGCTATTACCTTGACACTAAAGAAGAGTTCAACCCAATGCTTTATTTCTATAGTAGTTGATCCTAATTCAACATGTACTTATTAATTTTGCCTTAATGTACTTATAAAATTCTGACAAACGGTATTGAACCAACTAAGACCTTGGACAAGGGTAAGCAAGTGGCTAGTGAATTAGTGATGCCCAATATGGTGATCCAGCAGCTAAAGAAGACTCAAGCAAGGGCGCCTGTATGGGAGTTGCTGATGAGTTCCCAAAGTCATAGCTGTGCGTGGCCTTAAGTACTTATAAAATTCAGGCAGTTGCTGCTTCTTCACGGTATTGAACCAACTAAGACCTGAGGAGATGGACAAGGGTGCAAGTGCTAGTGAATTAGTGATGTTACAATATGGTGATCCAGCAGTGACGAAAGACTCAAAGATGTTTGCGTAAAGAATCTATAAAAAGGGGGAAAGATGAATATCAAAGACTCCCAAAGTCATATCTTTCTATATAGAGAATAGGCAGTTGCTGCTTCTTCTTTCTGAGGAGATTCAGCCTTTGCCCTGGCCTGAGAGATTGAAAAAGTCCTGACGAAAGAAGATGTTTGCGTAAAGAATCTATAAAAAGGGGGAAAGATGAATATCAAAGACTGTTATCTTTCTATATAGAGAATAAGTTCTTTCTTCAGCCTTTGCCCTGGCCTGAGAGATTGAAAAAGTCCTACTCGGTCTCTACTTCGAATGAAGACTATTCTGCGCTTAAAAGGAAGTCCTTTGATCTGTCAATGACTCTTCTGAAACTGGAGAGCTCACTTCACTTTCTGGCAGTCACTTCGGATATACCTTTTGTCTTTGCCTTAACCATTGTAAAGGATTCTGGCTAGCTTGAAAAGATTTGTTCTTTACACCTTCCCTTATAAAAAGTATGGACTTTCAGGTCCTAACCTTAACCTTTAAAAAGCTTGGTGAAAAACTACCAATCAGTTCTTCATGCTTTCCCACTTCCTTACTAGTATTAGATTAGCAAACCATGACTCCATGAGGCACTTTTTGCCCTGTCTTTATCTACTACAGTAAATAGTCGTCTTACGCTCTTCGTTCTGCCAAGTGCTGAGAAATCGACTAGAAAGATCCAATCCCCAACCCAAAGTGCTCATTGAGTTGAATATCTCTTGAGATCCAGATGTGCGAAGGGTATAGGATGGTATTTACGTGAGCAGACTCTGCCTATATCTCATCCATGCTTTCATATTTCCCTACGAGACAGCGATGAAAGAGAAAAACTCCAGTATATATATAGAAAGTGAGACTTTTTGATCATTTCCCATTTTTATAGGAACTTGTGTACAGAAACAATGGTATCTCCAATTATAGCCTCTCTGGGATGTAAAATATATCCCTTCTCACCATTAGATACTTGGGAAAACATCCCATATGCATCATTCCATGGCCTTGTTAAACACTTCATCGTACTACAAGAGCTAGACCCTCAATTGGTTTCCCATATTGTTACGAAAAAGTAGCACCATAACATTCCTGAAAAGATCATGTAAGGATAGCGTGTTAACAAAAATGCATAATGGTAAACCCCTTTTATACTGAACCAATCAGTCCAGTATAATCGCCATATTCACCTATCCTAAAACATACTCCCTCCATTCCGGGCAAAGAGTGTCCACTATTCCATTTTTTGATGGTTCACTTAAAGAGTCCACTTTAAAAAATTAAGGCATAAAAGTGTCATTTATCACAAATGAACTACTAAAAGTGTCATTTTCTTAAAAAGTTTAAACTTTCAAACGGGAACTCTTTGCCGGGAACGGAGGGAGTATTTCCTAATAATATCAGCTTTATGACCTTCTAACTAAACAAGCGCAGCTCATAGTTGAAAAAAGCGAGCGCTTTTTGCGCCTGAGGCGTGAGGCACATGGAGTCGAGGGGTTGTCGCCCGAAAGGATAGACTCCAGTCGACGAGCAAGAGTCGCGACTTTTTGTCGAATTTTTTCGATTTTTTGGCTGGCGGAAGCGGTAAAAAGTCGACATAGGTGCTGCTCTTTCGACTTTTTTTGTAGGGTTTTAGTTTTTTAAAACATGCCTAGTATAATAGGTTATATAAATAACGTAACCTTAGCCCTAAAACATCGCACAGTTGGACAAAGAGAGAAACTCAGAAAAGTCGACTTCGACTTCGACAGTTTGCCGCTGAAGACACGAACTGTTCGAGTCCTAAAACTGTCGACTTTTCGAAAAGTCCACAGAAACTCGATTTCTTTGGTTCTTTCTTCTACAGACCTGTTCGCCCCTCACCCTCCCTCTCTTCCAGGTATGCGTTATGCCCTTTCTCTTCCTCTTCTCCAGAAAGTCGACTGTGTTACACTTGAACAAACTGTCGACTTCTTTTTTTTTGTGTTTTCTTAGTGGGTATTGTCTAATCAATGTATAATGTATATGAATAATAATAAAATACTCAACTACTTGGTACAATTTGTTTCACTATCTTGTATGAATTGTTATCTTTCACTTTTTTTTCCTGAATTGCTGATTTTTTTTTTGGTTTCTAAGTTTTTAACTAGTAATTACTAGTTGATAACTTGATATTAATAAATTATTAAATTTTAATTCGGTTTCTCTTTTTTGCGTGTTCGTGTTTGTTAACTTTGTTTATTATTCAGATTATTGTTGTCTATTTTCCTTTTAATTATAACATGTTTAGTTGAAATTTGTTAAGTACTTGTTATATATTTTTATTTTTTTATTTTTTTTTTCCTTAATATGTTGTTTAGTGAGCGCCTCGCTTCTCGCCTCAAATTTTACCCTCTCGCCCGCCTCTCGCCTTTCGCTTTTTTCAACTATGGCGCAGCTCTTATAGCATTAGGTCGTTCTTCCATATACCACATATTGCATACAATACAACACACCCCTGGATTAGATTCTAATGCAAGAATACAACAGCCGAAATCCACTACCCTCACCCATTCCCCCTTCACTTTGGGAGCTACTGAATATGTCCTTGATATGATGAAATATGATATACATGGTACCCCTTCCACCCTGAAGTGGGAAGAACGCCTGCTGCATGAATATTCCAGCGAGTCGGAGTCTACTATGGGAAGGATGCATCCTGATTTGATAATGCGAATACAAAAATTTATTGCATTATCACAACCATAGTTATTAAAGGCGGAAAGTGATAGGTCCTATTTTTAGGCAAAAGGCGAGGCGAGAAGTGGGCGACCGAAAGGTGAACAAGGCGGGAAATTAAGAAAAATAGTATATATATATATATACACACACACACATATATATATACATATATATACACACACACACACACATATATATATATGTGCATATATATTTTATTGTAACATAATCCAAAGCATATATAAATGAAAATAATATATGAAAGTAAGTTAAAATTCACATATAATAGCAACAAGGCAACATCCAAAAACACATGTTCAACATCCAAACCTGCAATTTCATAGCAAAAGATGAAATTACGAATTAAGTAAAACTTCAAATAAAGTCACGGAATAAGACATTGTAGACAGAAGCAGCAGTGTTACAAAACAAAAACTGATTAGCTGTAGGCCTGTAGCAGTGTATCAAATTATTGCATTGTTTTATAAGAAACACAAGCAGAGTGAAAGAAGCATAAAAACACAAACAAACTGATTACAGCCTGTAGGCCTGTAGCAGTGTATCAAATTGTAGGCAATACAGAGGGGAAGAAGCATAGAAATAGTTTTTCATTTCATAAATACACACACAAAAAAACCAACAACAAAGTAAACAGAAACAGAGTTTAAAAAATGAAAGAAGAAGCAGAGTAGAAGTCAATTTAACCAAAAAAAAAAAAAAGAAAGAAGAGAAAGTAAAATGTTTCTTGAAGACTCAATAAAGAGAGTCAAAAACAGAGTAAAAAAAGTGAAGAAAAGCAGCAGGAAGAAGTCGAATTATCATGCAATTTAGCCACAAAAAAAGAAGAGAAAGTTACCCGGTTGTCTGATTGTCTGATTGTTGAAGATGACAGTGTCGAGGACTCGAGGGTGAAAGAGCAAAGGCTGTTCTTGTAACACGAAGGCCAAACAGAGTCGACAGTCACGAATGAACTCACGTCCTGTGTCATTGTCTCTGTTTAGAGAATGGAAGCTATTTGTATCTCTCGAAGTTGAAGAGTCTAATTGGATGTATAATAGCCAAAGTCGCACGTGGGGTAAGACGGTAAGTGCGTTTCTTTTAAGTTAAAACCCTTAAAAATTAAAAAAGTATGTCATATTAAGTTTTTTCTAGAATGTTCGCCTTTGTCCGCCTTTTCTTGCCTCTCGCCTCTTCAAAAGGCGAGAAAGGCGATCGCCTAGCCTCGCTTCTGTGTATTCGCCTCGCCTAGACCTTCAAGAGGCATAACCCCTCGCCTCTTGCCTCAGGCAAAGAGGCGCTCGCCTTTCGTAACTATGATCACAACCTTAGTTTATCTATTAAGTCAATGAAAGGGATGTGCACTCAGCAGTAGGAACTACTACATTGTTAATACCGTTTGGTATGTATACTCTACACAATTCCTCTCCATCAGCACAAGTTCCTTCAAACTCATTATCGAGTTACGCAACTTAGTCATGGGTGAATGAAAAACCTAGTATGCTACTTTATGATGACTGTAAATGTGTCAGTCGCATCCTTAGTCTACTTAAAGAATGCTATATGCCCTCACAAATAGCCCCTGAAAAAAGTGGTACATGTGTTCTTTGGCTGAACTTCTGTAATTCAAATCATATACAGTACGAACGAAGAAGTTCTCCTTGTACCCCTTTTTTTTCATGTATAACTTTCCTTAGTTTATCAAGTACTCTCCTTATCACCGACTTCACTCTCTAACTACTCTTACCTACAGATCATTCTTTCAAACCCCTTGCTCTCTTGCCTTCTCTCCATCCACCTTCCTTTGCAACTCGCAACTCAGAGCATGCTCACAAGTTCCCTAGTCTTTCCCAGTCAAGTAACTTGTGCAATCAGGGCATATCATAAGATAGTAATTTAGGCAGTTGCCTGTATTCTGTACTTAATTGAAGCAAAAATTCATTCTTTGACTTCCTAACCTCCTTTCAGCCTCTAACCTTATGAGGATTGGATTACAAAGAAGTAAAAACTAAGTAAAGGAATTTCAAGCGCCAACCCATTAACTACAGAAGTTAGGGAACTCAAGATCACAACCAAAGTACACATTCACTTAACTTTTCACACCGTTTCTGTACTAAATATAGAATAGACATCTATAGACCTTCTAACATATGGGGCTGGTTTCCTTCTCTCTTTGGTTTGCTTTAGGTAAATGATTTCGGATGTTGTAGACACCCAAATCTCGTACCCATGTTGCATTTATGTTTCTATAAGTTCTAAAACATAATTTATAACAGTGCCAGAACATCAACAGGTCTATGTTTCTTTACTATGTGAGTATGTGTGGACATCAGAGTAACAGGAAAGATTTTCAGCAAAAAGCATAAAGAATCATTTTTTTGATAAGTAAATATATATAAACAAAAAAACACCAAAAAGGTGACGAGTCCTATGAACACAAGTATACTACAAACGCCACCATTACTTAAAAGCAAAAGGTTTAATAAATAATTTGGTCTCTGAACTTAACAACTCTTCCTGTTTGTGTTCCCATACTTGAACTCTTCTTGTTTTGGTACCTAAACCACACATTTGGCCATACAATTCGTCCCTCAAGTCACGGCCGTCAGTTGAGGCATTAAAAAATGCCCTTACTAATTGTTAAGTTTGATTCCACGTTGGAATTTGATGATGAGTTGGAATATATTTTTTTCAAAACTTGAGGGAAATTGTTTACCTCTCTTTTCTCTCTCTTATCATTCTTTCTCTCCTTTTTTTCTCTCTTCACACTACTCTCTTAGATCAAGAGGACTCTTGGTGAAACCTGGGGGGAAAAAGACCAAGACCAGTATTGCTATTGCACCGGAAGAATAAACTACGCCTTGCATCTCGAACCAAATAGTACCATCAGTTTCACCACATCTTAAGGATAACCCAAAGGTTTTGCTTTGAGAGGTTGGATCGAAGACATTCACCCAAAAGATTTTTTTTTGGATACTCCTGTCCCTTTCCACTTATATCACAGAATTCTGGCCGATTACGTGACAAACATGTTACTTGTGTTACTTTCTACCTAGGGATTTGAGCACCTTCAGGAAATGGTTGATAAATGGGCTTGTGTCCCGGATACAACATTGCGATACAGTTTGAAGCTTTTTGTTGATAAGGAGTTGTATGATGCTGTGGATGGACTTGCCTAGATTCAGAATAAGAGTCCTCATAAATTGGCAATGGACATCATTTGTAATTTTGTTGCTTCCCAGCAAAACGGAAAGAGTGTGTGAAACTTTCAAAACAATTTGCACTTATGTCGTGGTTCTCCAAGATCTGTGTATGCGAATAACTCTCTCTCTGCTGTTACCAACTGTTACTGATCTGTAACAGCTGAAAGCTGATAGCACTTAAGAGTGATCTGCGAGCGCCGCGTCCTTTTCTCTCTTCTCCAGCGAATCTCCATCGCCGACGCCAACTTCAGATCTGCCTTACCCAGCTACTGCCACAATTGCCGTCCTTCTCTCTACTCCGCTCGAGATCTCAGTCCAGATCCGCCGCCGACACACCAGCCCCGCGGAACCATTGTTGACTCCTGCACCATCTCCGGCCAAGCAAACCTATCCCTCCTGCTCCTGTTCGAACTCCCTCCATCCCAGACCCATCTCCATTCTCTCTCCCAAATTCAGACAAAGCTTCCGCCTTCACCAGTCACCTATCTCAGATTGCCAGTTGAAAAGTGGGTATAAACCTTCTTTTTTCTTGAATGGGGAGATATCTGTTGGCCATTTGCCTTTGATTTTCTACTTTCGACTTACTTTGCTTTCTTTGCTTTGACTTCCATTCAGTGAGATATTGTGTGTGATGCAAGTCCCTACTGCCTCTACAACAATGGCATCTCCTAAACACTTCGCCACCGCCGTCGGCAACCCCCGAACCCGCCTAACCACCAGTCTCCGTCAAAGAGGCAGCGGTGAAGACGGACCAAGCCAGTGGACCACCCCCAGTCACCAAGAGCGTGGCAACGGTTACCTCTTCAACCGAACTCCACCCCCACCGGGTCAATCAAGAAAGTGGGAACTGGGAAGACTGGATTAATTTGATTTATTATAATTTTTCCTTTTTATATTTGAGTTAGGATGAAACAAAAAAAAAATTAAAAAATCCAACTCAGCATCTAATTCCAACATGGAATCAAACTCAACAATTAGTAAGGGCATTTGAGACATTTTACACAATTTTAACGCCTCAACTGGCGGCCATCACTTGAGGGACGAACTGTATGAACAAATGTGTGGTTTAGGAACCAAAACAGGAAGGGTTCAAGTATGGAAATACAAACAGGAAGATTTGTTAAGTTTAGGGACCAAATTATTTATTAAACCAAAGCAAAAGCATAAAGGATCATAGCATGTTTTGGATGACATTACAAGGCTTTACACCTCATACCAAGAGATACACAGTATCATCAAAATCTGCCAGTTTTCGCAGAAGTTTTGTTCATTGGTGGTTGTGTAAGGAGTGGGATTGTCAAAGAGTAGTTCTTCGAACGGGATCCATTAATGATAATTCATCTTTCATGTTTGTTGTTCTATGTTGTGCATCCAAGCGGTGGCCCCCTAGAGAGTTTGAAACTCTTTTCTCATGTTTGCCTGTTTGGGTGCCACTAAACTGATTTTTATTGAAAACTAAGAAAAAGGTATTGTGTGGATAAACACCTATTATGAAGAATGTTAAAATTAGAAAAGTTCCAGCAAGCTCGTTTGAGCAATAGTTAACATCTGCAAATCACTTAAGTGGTAGAAATCATTCTACTTAGGTTCCCATAAAGCCAGAGATGATTGCCACAACAAAAATTAACTGAAAACATTCAGGAGATAATCTACACAAGGCATGGAGCGTATCCATATCCCCAAGAAACTTGATCAAACAAAGAGGATGTGGCACAACCTAATTTAATCCCAAAGCAACTTGCAGGTATGGAAAAACTTGTCACCAACCACTCTAAAAAGAGCATTAAGTAAACCATTAGAATTACAGATTTAAAAATCCTATAGCTTATTCGCCAGTTCGATTGCTAATAAACCTTGTTACTACTACATATGCTAGAAATGCTAACTATAAAGGTTTTATTTTATATATAAGTAATGATAAAATTAATAGCATCAAAACAGGTGATGTAAAAAATGATCTGCCTCTGAGCACCGAAAATGAAGAGTACGAATCGAAGAATTCTTCAGTTCCAAGACAAACAATTCCTCATTGTCCAAAGCCCTATGATTTCTTTCCCTCCACATAGTCCAACACATTCCCAAAAGGGCTGTCTCCCAAATGCGATTTCTATAAACACTAACAACTAACAAGTAACAACCACATACCACTAGGCTAGACTAGATACCAAATAACTATAAAGGTTATTTATATGAATACTTCTTTACTTAACTATCACAAAGAGTTGAACTTCACAAGTCCATAATCAGCATATGTAGGAAATGTTAAGTGAAGACAACCAATCATTTCTATTCTCACCATCCCCGTAGAAACCTAGTTCTAAGTTCCAACAAATCATATTCCTCAGACCACGATCGCTGCTCAGTTAGGTACCAACTTGGAACAGGAAAGACAATTGATAGCATTCAATATGGAAACAATCAAGTAGTATCAGCTAACTTATTCACAAAAATAAATTCATCCGGAGAACAAAATTGTCATGAGCAGGCCAAGCAATCTTTATAAACCACACATCAACAATCATTTCGTCTTGGGTTCTAAATTATTAAACTCAAACAGTACTACGTCTAACACAATTCATCAGCAAAAACTAAATAACTCTAGATTCGATAACTCACTCAGAAGAAGATTGTCAATTGGCATTGTCGCGGAACAGAACGCGAAGCCGGGAAGCAAAGGCGCCGGTGGGCTCCAGAGCAGCTTCGTCAAGGAGGCTTCGCTTGATGTTGTCCATACGGTTATTGAGACCTTCTTGTTCTTCTTTTAGGGCGGCGTTGTCTTCCTCGAGTTCCTTAAGACGGTATTTTTGCCCGGCCGATCTTAGGCTCAGTAGTAAAATTCCGGTCATTGCGAAGAACTGAATGAAGCTGTCTTTTCTCTTCAGTGCGTTTGCGACGAAACTCAAGCGTTTTGTCGGTTTACCGACGCCACCATCGGCGGCGGTGGAGGAGGAGTTTAATGCCATGACAGGAATGCCTGACCGAGTATATGATTTTACCCGGTGGGTTTTGGGTAGGGAGTGTTTATGGTTTTACTGCTGAGTTGTTACGGATTATATGTTTTTCAAACGTTTGTATCCGTGTGCAAAATATATGGTATATATGTTTTTAAACTAAATTATATATATATAATTAAAAGAATAAAATAGGGGACACTGTTTAACTAAAAATATATAATAATAATATTAGTTATTATAGAATTTGAAAATTAATCATTTTCTATAACATAATTTTATATATGATTATTCAATTGAAAAAAAAAAGTAAACACCAAAATGATCATTTAGTCACACTATGATTTTGACATATATCAAATAATTTAAACTTTAACATTACTACATCTATCTCAAAAGAAAGGATGACGATAATTTAAAAACGTATGGAGATTTCAATTCAATAATTTTTGGATGGACATGAAGGGAACACTGAATAATAATTTTGGGTCGGAAGAAGTATATATTTACTGATTAAATATCATCTAATTGAGAAAGACAATAATATGTACAGTTTGCCCAAAAATAAGTCATTAAATATCATGTTAATTACGTGCTCCCTTCGTTCCGAGTAAAAAGTCTTTGTTTGAAAGTCATACTTTTGGAAGAAAAAAAAAAGAAAGTACTTTTAGTAGTCCATCAGAAATAAAATGAATAATTGCGGGTCGGTTCTTTATTTGAAAATTATAACCTCTTTGGTGCATTATTTTTTATCCAATCGCATAAGTCTTTTTTTTCTTCCTAAAATACCCCTCCTTCTCCTGTTAATGGATATCAATCACCGGAGTTGACACGAATTCAAAGAAAATAGATCTAAAAATAATAATATAGGACTTAACATTTTAATTAGTTCTGTTTCAATTTTTTGTATAGATCTGGATAATTTGAACTTGTCAATTTTAGAGTTGGAATTTTCCTAAATTATATATTGAAAAATTATTTCGATTTTGTTAATTTATTTTTACATCCTCTAATTTTTCAGACATGCTTACTTCAAGCACAGATGTAGATCCGAAATTTTTAAATATGTAATCTATGAGAAGTACATAACTTTATTTTTAAAAAAATAAAATTATAAATATAGATCCTAACTTTCTAGATCGATTTAATTTGTTTTTTAAAGATCTGGATTAACACCAAGTCAATGTATTTTAACATCGAAGGAATAATTTTTTTTGAAGTAAAATGCAAAAACTAAACTATATATATTGGGCAAAGGAATACAATATATATTTCTCATGTACAATAGGACTTTTGAAATTTGAATGATGTTCACAAGCATGATTGACACAAGTATCAAGAAATGTAAAAGGTTATTTTATATGGATTAGTGTGAAGTGTAATGATACATTTAATTTTTTTTCAAATAGTATGCAAAGTTATACTTATATTAATAATAGAGAATATTAGAGGTGACAATTTGTGCTATCGTGTCGTGTTCGTGCATCATTATCGTGTTTTCATATTATCTATCTTATTTGATCATGAATATAGCAATAAATATTATTTTGAATATATTAACAATTCGGTGTCTTTCCGTGCTGGGCTTATCGTGTCATTTGTCTCTGTAATCGTATTTTATAATCGTGTCGTGCTAGTTCGTGTTATCGTGTCGTTCCAGTCATTGCCACCCCTAGAGAATATTCTATTTTTGGAAAGAAAATTTTAACGGAATATTTCATTTTATAAATGCATCTGTCTTTATATATAGAATTAAATATTAATTTGGTCCCTGGACATGTCGAAAATCAATGTTTTGGTCCCCGGATAAAAAAACAATAGAATTTGGTCCACGGACATGTATTTTTGGACCAATTTGCCCCCTCCCAATTAGCGTTAGTTTTAGTCGACTTTTTTTAATTGTGAAAATGCCCTCGGTCTAATGGCACCTCAATTAGCGTATTTCACTAGAGGGCAATTAGAGAAGAGGAGGTAAACTGCTTGAGGAGGAGATGAAAGGGCTCGAGCTATAGATGGGCTGGGTTTCGCTTGAGAAGGAGGCCGGCGGATGGAGATGCAGGAGATGGATTGAGGCGGACGATTGAATTTTCGACAACGATGCGAAGATGGAGATGTGGGCGGCGCTAAAGATGGTACATTGTTTTTGTGGAGACCTTCAGTTTGATAGAAGGCGAGCTTTGTGAGGCTACGTTAAGGAGAAGCTTCGGTCGAACATGGTGAATGTGAAGCGATTGGGGCGAGGAGATGAAGGTCGTTGGGGTTGGTGGGCAAAGATGGCGGTGATGAGACCTTCCATAATCGGGTCTTCGATATTGGGGAAGGCAAGCTGGAGAGGAGATAGAGAGAGGAAGGAGGATCTTAGAGACCTAAACGGGGTTGGATGAAGGTCGGCGGTGGTGGAATGAAGCGAGTTGAAGCGAGAGATGGGAGATGGATGGAGATGGGTGAGAGAAACTCCAATCTATCTCCGCCCACAATCATGCCACCTGCTCTGCATTCGGCCAACTACGTCACGATCTTCAACCACCATAGCCGTCGGACTGCTTTCGTCTTCGGCCACCTATAAAATCGAGGTCCGTCTCCATCTGATTTCATCTGGTCCAGTGGGTTTGAAGGAAACTTTGGCCTCGGCAATTCTCTTCCTCGGTGGGATGCAAATCGAGTACATGGACATATCGGAGCGCCATTCTTGAACACGGATCTCAAGATCGATGGCAAGTTTCCGTCAGAGATTCTAGCAACCGTGGGAACCTTGTGAATGATATGGAAATCTTCGGCGTCGCCGGAACTAGAGGTGACGCCACTTCTCCGCCGCCGGCATGATCACAGGAGAAGATCTCTTTGACCTACACTGTGGCGTGAAAAACCCCTTTGCCGTCAAGTTCTTGTGGGGCGTCCACATTGGGGGTTTGAGAAAAAACAATAGAAGTTGACAACTTAACCCCTATATTTCCAATATTTTGAAAAGGCCCTTATTAAACTTTTTAGTGAGGGTATTTTTGACATTTGAAATAATATTGACGGAGAAAAACTAACGCTAATGCGGTGGGAGGGGGCAAATTGGTCCAAAAATACATGTCCGGGGACCAAATTCTATTGTTTTTTGTCAGGGACCAAAACATTGATTTTCGACATGTCCAGGGGACCAAACTGCTATTTAATCCTTATATATATATATATATATTCACCATTGCTCTTTCTTTCTCCCCCTTGGCTGCTGTCTAGAAAGATGAAATGAAACCCCAAGAGAAATGAAACAATACTGCCTTGACATCAGTCCTTGGAGGGCAATTTGGGAATTTGTGAAAGCCATTAATGACTAGTGGTGCCGACTACGGGTGTAAGTGGTTCGGTTTGGTTTGGTTTATGCTAAATTATGTCAAAACCACAAATCAAACCGCCCCTTATTAGTTTCAAAAAACTCAAACAGAGTAGAACCACTCGGTTTGATTTGTTTAGGTTCGGTTTTGTGGTTTATATAAATTATTTTTAATGAAATTAACCAACATTAAAAATAACAATAAAAATAAGATTTTAATTTGGAATTAACATCAAAATTAGGAAATAACCTACTAATAACAAATAATCATAAAGAAAACAATACAAATTCTAAAATAAACACAAACAAAAGAAAAAATAATAGTCTCCAACAATCAAGATTTTGTTTGGTAGTATGTGTTTATATATATATATTTATGAATAAATCAAAGGTCTATATTATGTATATAAGATGGTCAAAAGGTTCAAAAATAGTTAATAAATGTAATATAATATATATTATAAATAAATAAAAATATATAGGTTGGTTTGGTTTAGTTCGATTCGATACCAAAAAACGTGAACCGAATTAAACCGGGTGGTTTTCCAATTTTTGAAACAAAAAACGAACCAAACCGACTGGTTTGGTTTGGTTCGGTGGTTTTGATTTACACCCCTAGTGCCGAGGAAGCTTAAAAAAATTGAGGTTTTTTGGCTTTCTTTTTACAAAAAGAAGTTGGGGGGCCAATTTTTTTTTTCTATATTTTCAACCGCATAACCATCTTTTTTTTTAACCGAAAAAATTATTTTTGTGATATTGTTGCAATAATGTCCATTAACATAAACTACGTAAATTTCTTCTTTTTCTTCACTCTCGTCATCAAATTCGTTCGCCCGAAAACGCATAAAAAGTATGGTGGTTATAGATGAAGGAAAGCGAATGGAGAGTTGGTTTGTGAAGAAAAAAGTGGTTACATAAGTGTGTCTTCACAATCTTAACTTCTCACTCTCTTATTTATTCATCTCTCGTTGTTATTGTTGTTCTTGTTCATTGTGCTTGTGTGTGTTAATCAAAATAAATTTACTTTTGTGTTTGCGTGGCTATGCAAGTAAACTATTCGATAAAATGTCTTAATAGGAATTTGTTCAAACTGTTCGATTAAATGCCTGAATAAGAATTTGTTCATTGTTGGACACACTTTTTTTAATCTTGATGCATCAATTTTAAATCACAATGAATCATTTGTGGATCATGATGTATCGATTTGGATTTGGGATGCAGAAAAGATGAATTAATTTGAATCAATTGTCGCTTGTGTACGGAAAATATGTGACATGAATTGATGCATATTTACCTTGACTTGGCTTGAAAATAAAATTTACGGGCCGAGATTGCAAGTTGTAGCTTGCCTCGAGGCATAAAAGATGAAAATATAAAGCAACGAAAACTCGATGCGAGTGAAATAAATGCATACAACATATTGGATCAAAGCCATTGGTCTCAAGTTGAGGCCTGGCACCAGCAAGTTATGTCCAATCAGTTTGAATACAATGGTACGTGTTAAAAGTAATCGACATTTTTTTTATGAAGAAAAGTATGTCAATGGTCAACAACCAAGTCAAAATTAATAGATTAGCAAATGCAAACACAAACAAGATTATCTTATTGCAATGCAACAGTTACCCAATGTTTTGTACATTTTACAAACTCTGCTGGTATCTCACTATGTTTAACATGGCAAATCTCTCCACGAATAACTTCTTGTAAAGAGTACAAAATCTTTCCGGGCATAAAGCATTTTTGTTGTTGCATAAAGCCTAGGAAGATGGTCCGTTAAACAATGAACAAGTCTCGAATCCCGTCCTCGATCATCAAGGCTACAACCAACCAAAATCTCTGGTGACCAACACCTTCCCGCCGATTCAAAGAACAAGAGAAAATTGTGCAACTCAAATCTGTATCACAATTCACAACCACAAAGGCAAACCACAACAATCTGCTAGTGGTATTGAGCTCCCTATTTCTTGCCTTTCCAGTGAGACTCGATTCGTACAATAACCAATAGTCACTTTAGAAGTCCAGAGTTCCACATTGTTTGCTCGCTATATTCTTCACTCCATTTTGTTTTGCATCTTTACTCTGTTCACTATTGGGACCTCTAGTCCTCCCGATTCCCAGTTTTGGCAGACCCCGGTTCAGTCCCTCCAGTAAGACGCATGCTTTACACCATTTCTGCACATTCACAAAACATGATACCGAGTCCCTAAGGTGTGTAAACCTGAGTTTAAAGCATGTATGCTAAATATGCAAATTACGCATCTATATCCTAATTTCCACTAAAAATAGCCTACAGATATTCACTGGGAGATATGTAAATGTAGGCAAAATGATAGTTTAATCAGAACTTCCATTGAAGTCTAGCCTAAATTATCAGCTGGAAGTCTTCTTCCTCTACCGTTGATTATCAGCGCTTAAGCTGCAGAGATGATCGTGCAGTGCTAATCACGAAATTCAAATATAATGACCTTTACATTCATTCACAGAAGTGGCAGTTCTCAAGCACAAGACAGAAGACGCAAATTTTCAATAAACAAGCTTGAGCTTCTTTTTTGCTTAATAGAGTAATGGAAAATCGTTTGTGTCAAATATACCAGAAAACTTTATCTCATGAACTATGAGCTACATAGTAACAAATGAGCGATATTATGATGGATAGACTTTTCAAAGTTCAAGGACTGCAATGATCCATCACTAGAAAAAGAAGCAAATTTACCTGGCTAGAAATATAACCACAACGTTCACATGTTCCCTGCTCCGGCATTTTCGTAGAGGTAGAAATCCTAAAATCTTCACCTGATTTAATAATGTCGAGTATGGCTCGGGGTCTGTATTAAAAATAAAAAAAAGCATTAAAAACAAGGTAGGTTAAGGCCCAAATAGTTCAGAAAGAACAGTCTTTCTTTTGCCATCTATCCTGCCATTCACAAATAAGGGAAATAACCTGATTCTTTCTAAATCCTTAATGAACTCCCGTGCAAATCCCCGATAAGCATTTGGAGAATAGATGCCTGCATTTAGCAACCAAAGTTTAAGGACATACAAATTAAATTGGTTTGACATGGCAGAGCCAAGTTGCACAAATTTGACAATGAAATGAAATCAGGAATCCTTCAAGAAACCAAATATGAAGAAACACTCGCATCAAAGCCCCAAACCAAGAATACTAATGGACAAAGAGAAGCTGCCAAAGAAGTAGCCATAGCTCATAAGAAAGATACTTGAAACTAGACATGAAAAAGGCATGAAATGAGCTGAGCACTTACATTCAGTGGAGAAATAGTCCAGCTTTTTAAAATATGCATACGTAACATTTGGTTAAGGTTTTTGCAGCAAAAATTGAGCAGAAAATGACCAATAGAATATAATGACCAGAGTGTGCAATGCAAAAGACGACCAGAGTGCAACATTAAAAATCAAGGATATATAACAATCTCCTTCTCATATGTGTACTTAAAAGGCTTGCATCTAGGGATTGGTCCATCTTCACCGGTGATGATAGATGTGCATCTGCTCAACCTGTAAATTTAAGCACATAAACTAGGTTAACGATCGAATCCAAGAATAAGAAATACTACAAGTAAAAAAGAAACAGGAAAGATTAAATGGAATAAGTGACCTAGCGATGTCGCCTCTTAAGATATTTAAGAGAACTGTTTCAGCAATATCATCAGCATTATGTCCAGTAGCTAGCTTGTCTACTTTCAACAAAGCAGCACCACGATCAAGAGCCTTAAAAACAAAGAGGCCTATCAATGCACTATCAAATTTATTCAAACCTCTGCCTTACATCTGAACCAATTTAACACATTGCCAACTAGTGCAATATTACAAACTCAGAAAAAGAGGGGGAACCGGTTGAAAACTTGAAGTTTCTTTCCGCTATCCTTCTTGTAATTCTTTTTCTCCCCTTTGCTTTTGGGTCTAACAAAGTCGAATGTACATCATATATTGCAGAGTTGAATAAATTAATTTGAATACAAACAAATCACCTGGCGACGGAAAACGCCACAAAATGTGCAATTGTTCTTTAGACCTATCATCTTCACTATGTCATCCATTGTCCACCCATACAAATCCTTATACGAAACGACTTTTAATGGCAATCCATACTGAAATAATATGATAACGAGAGTAAATGAATTAGGAGAAGATGATAGGATCACAAAGCATAATTTAAAATTATATGACAGGAAATGAAACGCAAAGGATATGATTTGGCAGAATTTTAAGTGTGAAAAATTCCCCAAAACAATAAATAAATAACACACATCTGTTAAGGAAGACAGTAAAGAAAACTCCTGCTTTGTAGAAACTTCAAGCATTCAAGATTGCGGTAAGTACACATATACTTAAACTCAAGAATGTCAAATACTATTGGTTGGTCAGTTTACCTAAGCTATCTATAATACAAAGAAATGTAGTAAAATGAAACAGAAGAGAAAAAAGACAAACAAGTTTAGACTTATGAAAGAACAATTAAGTTGCCAACATCAAGTTACCATCTAAACATCAAACGTAAGTAGAAGATTTTTTGAACCTGAATCTCATTTCTTTTGACAGTTTCAAGGGAGTCATCCCTGTATCCTGTGATCCCTTCATCAACAGATAAGAGAAAGAGATCCAAGCCATAGCTGTGGCGATGGTTTAATTCTGACATTACATAAGCAAGCACCGTGGAATCTGCAGAAGATGAAAAAGAATAACGAGCTTAAGATATAGAATCTGAACTCACTATTTTTCATAGTCTACCAAAAATAATTAACCAACCACGGGTGCTTGAATGAAAAGGGTGGAAAAATGACTAAACTCCATTAAGTTTATCTCATTCTTCTATTTCACTGAGAATGAGTCTAACATCCTAACAGTAATCTTTTACATACCTTCATGATATTCCATAAATTTCATTCACATTATCAGAACCACATCATAGCATGGATATTACATAATAAACTAATCTAACAACAAAACTTCAATAATTATTTGATTTTTTGTTTTTTCAAAGAGTGCGTGTGAACCAACTTCCAGTGCAATTACAAACAGCTCTTACCATCACTCTATCAAGCATCTACAGAAATGATTTTCTCGGAACATTTATTTCCATTATACTTATACAGGCACATCACATACGGCCAAAACTCAGCCATTATCTTGGCAAGAAGAAGACTAGAGTCTAGAGCTAAAAGTGTTCACCTTTTCCACCAGAAGCTCCAATGGCAATACGTTCCCCAGGCTTAAATAGCTGATTGTCCACGATTACTCTATGAATTTCTTCCTCAAAAACCTCATAGAAACACTCCCTGCATATCTTTAAAACCCAAAGATAATGTTCAGCAATCACGGATAGGAATTTTCATACCAATCACAAAACCAACATTCACAAAAGTTCACATGTAATGAGAAACTACACCTAAACTATAACAAATAACTACTACCTCCCTCCCTAAAAAGAAAAAGACTTCTCAAAATCCACTTAACCATTTTACAAATAGAGGTTTGACATACATTTACGTAGTTTTCAAGATAAAAAAGATAACCTTTATAAACTAAACAAACGCCAGCCGTATTCTTCCGACAAAATATATAAGAATCACACTCTGGATTGAAACATAGTCAAGTTGATTTTGACTAATCAATCGATCTCAATATACAGGATTAATATTTTAGAAAAAAGAGAGGAGGGGATTACCTGTTCAAGGGTTTTAGGCCTTTTGAGCGCAGCCTTTCTTTGGTTGCAGAAGCAGCAAAGCCTACCCGCCGCAGTTCCATTCTTCTTGGGCTTCGACACGCCGTCAGCTTCCATCTAATTGAATTGTTGCCAGCTCCTCTTCTTCTTCTTATTCTTCACGCTCTTGATTGTAGACGATGGTGGCCGGGAGAGGTTACTGATACAAATGGATCAATTTCCGGTTAAATACTGAATACTTAATTCCCGTATTTAAAAAAAGCTTTCTCCAAATAAACCCTTCTTTCTTTTAGACAATCAATTTCTTGGTATCAGTGGAAGTATATTAAGCTCACTTTATTACTTCTTCCCTCCTTAAATAATCGTCTAGTTGATCTGGTGCACAATTTAAGAAAAAATAATTGACTCGATTTTTTATATTGGATTTAATGTATAGTTTCTTTAAAGCCTATGTGTATATGGCCCATAATTAAAATAAAGTAAAAAAGTAAGAATAAAATGGTAAAAGTGATGTTTTAAAAAGGTAAGTTTCAAACATGACATTTATTTTGGACGGACGAAAAAGGAAAGGAGAACGATAATTTAAGGACAGAGGGAGTATTTATTTTCACCCTTTAATCACTTTAGGTGGTCCAAAATGTCAATAAGATCACTCAAGTTATTTTCACCCGTAATGTTTCACGGAAATAAATAAAAAGACCAAAATACCCTTAAATCAGTTTATATGATTTTTTGAGTTGTAAAAGTTAAAAATAAGAATACAAATATTTGTGTAAATATTATGCTTCAAAATGAAAAATTAAGGAAAAATTTATTGAGAAAGTATATTTATTATAAATAATTATGTTGGCCTTTTCTATAGCATTAAAATAATTATTTGCTTGGATTTTTCATATAAAATTATATATATTTAAACATTTAATGCAATAAATTTTTTCAAATAAACGCATTAGGTTATTATGAGATAGTTATACTTAATGAATAAATTAAAATTTAATTATATTTATAAATACCCATACTTAGTTCTAATTAATGAATCAGAGTGCCATAATTTCAAGATTCATGAGATATTGTAAACACAAAAAAAAAAAAAAAAGGAATACCCCAAAATAGCACAGTGAAATTAACAAAATTTAAATTTAGTGGCTAAAATTATAGAAATTCCCAAGATTAATGTTCATATCGTATTCCAAGTTCTTTTGGTAATTGATGTATCCAAATTAATCTGACACACTGGGCTTTGAATATCTAGTTATCTGGCTTTCAATCTATCCTTGAATCGAATGCCCACACTTGTCAAAAAAACAACAAGAACCGTGAACTGGGCAGGGGCTTACCATGCAAATGCACTCCGGCGTGACAATTAGCAAATACTTGATTAAGTTTGCAATTTGACAGAGTTTCAGCATGTGTATATATGAACGTACCTTCCCTCTCCATTTTGAGGGGTTTATATAGTCAACCAAAAAGGGCTGGAAACTGCTCATTGAATGTCGGAGCGTGAAAACCGGGCACATTCATAGCCACGTCCAGAACGTGGGGGCGTGTTTCCCGGTAGTAATTGCCCACGTTCATAACAACCATTACTTTGTTCCCGAGCAGGGCGAGCATACTCGCTTTGACCTTTCTTCCTGCTCGTTGTGCCCTTGGCCCCTAGGCTTCAAGTGGAAGGTTGCTCGCTCATAATGTGTAGGTGGCCAAGGATTTATCTCTGCTCGTATATAACTTTGAGTTTGGATCTTGATAAGTGCACGTGATTTAGTCGTGACTACCAGGTAAACGTGCTAGGCACGTGACCGGAGCTTGGGCCTTTTAGGCCTGGCAGTTCAGTGGCTCCTTGCTTCTTGCCTAGCGAACATACATGCTCGGAGTGAGGAGCATAATAGCTTGATACTCTCTAAAAGCTTGGTCGTTGCAAGACTTGTTCATTTTGATTACAGGAAGGATTGGTCAAGCTAGCTAAATAGCGGGAAATGCAAGTTGTACCGATGGGACATGAAAGTACAACCGTCGTCTGGGCTCGAGTTGCACACGTGCATCTTTCTCGAGGCGACATTAAATGCGACGCCTCGATCCTCGCACCACGTGTTGAAGAAGTCACGTCTGCATGTACTTTCCTTTCCTCTTTTGCCCTCATTTGTGCTACAAAAAGAAAAGCCTCTGTCTTTTTCACACTTTCCACAACTCCTTCGAATTCACAAAGCTCCAACTCCTCTCCTTCTTCGTTCTTCACCTTGCCATCTTTTGTTGAAGAATCAAAGAAGTATCCAGGATCAATACCTGCCCAAACTCAGAAATCTTCGAAGTAGCAGGTATTCCTCTTCTTCTAACTGTTTTTCTCTTTATTTCCTTCTGTATTTCATTTCCGCTGAAACCCTAGCCTAAGGGTTCGATGGTGTTCCCTGGGCGTTTCGTTAATAAACATCTGAAAATTCATAACTTCCGTTTTTGCTTTTTGTTTCAACACCATTCTTCATAAATCCCCCATCTAGAATTCCTGGATTCGTTTTAGTAGCCCTTCTAGTTTTTGCACCGACCCCAGCGCACACATAGATAGGAATCGAGGAAATGGACCACTGGTGCCCTGTTTACTGGTTTGAAACGTAAACCCTAACCAAGGGTTTTACTTGCTCGTTCTTGCTTGTTTTTGCGAGCAGGATTTAATGTCTTCCTCAATTCCTGTAGGATGCCTTCTTGTGAAGAAAGCAACTCCGAAGTCGAAGGACACATTTACGACCATGGTGCTTCAAGCGAGCAGGAGGAGAGCTTCGAAGTTGATTTTGGTTGCTCCGAAGAAACCGAGCTAGATGAGACCCAGTTGCTCCTAAAAGGCCTAAGAACAACGAGCAAGAAACTTAGATGGCCTTCAACGAAGAAGAAAATGCAGAGATTAAGGTTGAGCAGCCTGGTGGTCATAATATAAACGTTGACTACAAGCAAGAAAAGGATCAAAATGCTAACACTGAGGACGAGCAGGTGTCTGCGGAGAATAGACAGTCAGGATCTGAATCCCCAAGCACAAGCGCTCCTCGAGAGAAAAAGAAAAAATCTGCTCGTCACAAGGGTAAACAACCCGTGGCCGAAGCACCAACCTTAATGAAATGGGATGACTTGATCGGGGAGGAAGATGTGTCAATCTGGTTCTATTCCTTGGGCACCGACCCCAAAAACTACCGAGTTTAGGCTTTCGATCTGGATATCGAAAAGACGGGCACAACTTCCAAGGGGACCACATGGTCTTTTACTTCGACTTTTTCCTTGTCGGGCCGAGACTCCTTCTAGACCCTTTGTTGAATCTTGCCAAAATTAAATTTGCTTAAAAACATTATGCTTTTAGAACTTATAATTTGTTTGGTTAAGAAAAATTGGTCAGCTTGCAGTATAATATTGTCAGCTACTCAGAAGCAGTTGACCTTTGTTTTTAAGTGTCAGCTTCCTTACCTTTTATATTTAAACATTTCTTGTTACTGACACTACCCTGTTTTGTGCTATGATATATCTTACTGCTCTTTATCTTTCACACAAGATCCCTATGATCTTGTAAGAAGATACTTCCGAATTTTTGGCACTTTTCAAATTCAAATATGTTTCTAACGGACTGCACTTCAAGTTCTTCTATAAATACCCACAGGAACCTCTTGAAGAAAACAACTGAAGCATTCATACTCTCAAAAGCAAATTACTCACTTGAAGTGCCTTAGCCTTAAAACTTTAGCTAGATAGTCTTCATTGTTATTTCTTTTCTAGTTATTGTTTTGACAATCACGTTTTTGATTTCTCCTTACATCTTTCATATTCTTTGAGAATCAATTGATTGTCTCGCGAGTGTGATTGTTTCCAATCATACTCCATAAACACCGGTCTTTGTTGTATACTGATCCATTAGAGATCACTTAGATTTTTAATAATATTAATGCACCTCAAAAATCCAAGTTTGACTAACTTGGTAGTGGACGTAGACAGTTTTTACTGTGAACCACTTCAATTGCTTTGTCAGTCAATTCATCAGTTTAGTTCTTACAAACTGCTCTAACACTTAAGAAGTCTTAATCTACTTAAGTGTCAGCCAGCTCTTTACATAAATTGTTTACTTATTTGTTTTTATAAATTGTTCTTCAGAACCTTCCTTGTATCTTGTGATCTATTTTTCAAATCATTTAATTGTGTCAGCTAGCTAACCACTATTTTCGTTTCAGCCTACAACGTTAGCTTTTTTAAACCTTCAGCCAGCTGACACCATATCAGCTGACTGATAAAATTACACAATTTTGCTGTAACTTTTGAAGTTTTTTAAAACTATCCTCAAAGTATTAAAAGGCAGTTCACCCCCCTTAGCCTTATTAGTTGCCAAGCCTTACCCTTTCATCACCGAATTCCTCCATCGACCAATGCCCCCCTCGCGACGACCCTTACAAAAGAAGGTTTTTCGCGAGGCGGCTCGGATTTGAACCCGGAATGACCTTGTTCTGAAAGTTTTTCCTGTTTTTGTTGGACAAGAAGAATGGACGCATCACTGGACGCTCTAACCCCAACTACTTCAAGCTTCTCTTTGACGGCCCCAACAAAGTCGAAGCATTGGATGGGAAAGCCTTGCTCGTGGAATCGCGAGTAGGATGACCATTTGCCTCTTACTTGCGAAACTTATAAATCCCGAAGTACGACAAGAATGTCTTCCGAGCTGGAGAACCCCGAATAGCCCTTGCTTTTAGAACTCTGCTTGGTGGTAAAATAAGGTAAAGCTGGGCAGGACTGGGTGCTTGACTGGTCAGCCTTTACATTTGACCCCTCTTTTCTCCGTCTGACCGGTTATTTGAGTTGGCCTGTGGAAGGAGTAGAACCTAGGGTCACCATTGACGCCGAAAAACCTCACCCTTACTGGGGGAATTGTCATGAGGGAAGGTTCCCCAGTGAGTGCCCTGACTATGCACGAACTGGAACACATTGTACACCCGCCTTCTCGCTCAACGATTTGGCTGCCTTGCATTTTTCCTTGTTTTTATTACTTTCGTGAACATTGCTTTTGCTTAAATATTATCTGACTTTTGCTGTTGGTATTTGCAAATATGAAACAACTTAATGATGCCAACAAATTTCTTCAAGCTACGAAGAAGGGGTCAGTGAGAAGGAACACCCAGCTTGCCGCTCAGAATCCTACTCCCCTTCCCATAATTCATGCTACTGCTTTCGGGCGAGGAGCCAGCCAAGGCCGCACCGAGATAAGCAAGGTTACCCCTGCAGTCTCCATTGTTCCTCTTGCTCCTGCCGCCGCTGACCAGGCCATTCCAACTACCATACCGGACCCAGTGGTACACACCATCCCCCCACACGCAAAGCAAGAGGCCTACTGTTGACCCTCCTCTAGAAAGTTTGACAAGGTCACGAACAGAAAAAGCCGAGCAAGGGGCGTTTGGCTCCCAGGGCACCTACCACAAAGAAGATTTCCATATGCCCAAATCCCGAGATAAGGTTAGCCCACTAATTTCCGAGATAGCTGACCTGTATGACCTTGAGAAACTCAACATTTATAAGCGCGACGGCTATCCTACAACGATGGGGCTTGGAGTGATGAGGAGGCTCTGCCACAGTGGGGTCCGGAAAAGGAGTGTTGAGCACTCGAGCTCCGTTCTGGTTGAAGAAATCGGAATGTGTATGACCGAGGTAAAGACTTCTTTTTTACCCACCATGCCAATAAGCCTTAAATGTTGCTTCTAACCTTGTTGTCTTTCACATTCTCAAATGGCCACAAAAATCGAGCTGGTCTATGAGTGGCTGATGGAAAGCATCAACTCTAGCGACATGCTGACCGGTGAGAAGAATAAGCTAGAAGAAAATGTCAACTCCCTTCAAACCGAGCTTAAGCAGAGTGAGGAAGTTGTTACTGCAAAAGTGATAGAACTCTCAAAAATCGAAGAGGAGAAGAAGACCTTGAAATCCCATCTTGACTTTTCCAAAAATTCCGAGGAGGTTGCCATCAAGAACATCTCGACGGTGAGCGAGCTAGAGCAGACCAAAATTGAAGCGGCTGAGAAAGAGAAAAAACTGAGGGAGGAGTTGTCCGAACCCAATGAGGAGCAGAGGAAAACAATAATTGTCGAGTATAAAAAGTCTGAAGATTTCTTTTGGTCCCAAATAAGCTCAATCTAGGCTAGAAGGGAGGTTGAATAGCCTAGTTGTACTTTTTAAAATGCTTTAAAATATTTATTTTCGAAGTGTTTTCTTCTTTTGAAAATAATTAACTCTTAAGAAGAGTTAGGGCAGCGAAATCAAAGAAGATAAAACAGATGGAAGGCTGCTACTCTCAATAAGGCTCAACAGTAGACTTAAACAGTTAAGAACAGTAGCAGATGTAATTTAAATAAGGTAAGTAGAGACAAATCAATCAAGACAGTACACAAGGATATAGAAGTGGTTTGTACTATGAAAAGTACTACGTCCACTTCCAAAGTGGTTAGCTTTGGATTTTGAAAGGTGCACTTGTTTATCCACTAAGTGAGAAGGTTAGATCTCTAATGGATCGTATACAAAATAGTTTTTAACCAAGTGTTTAATGATGAGAGAAACAATCAATGAATAATTGTTCTCTCAAGTGCTAAAGTAAAGAACAGTTAATATCAAACTAGACGAAGCTGATAGCAAGTATTGACTGGCAGATCTGCAGCTTCAGGAAGTTTGGTGAAGTGTTAGTTCTTGTCCTTTTGATCTCTTGAATGCTTAAAGTATTGAATATGAAAGCTTGTGTATTGAATGCGTAAGTGATGTATGTTGTTCAGATTTTCAAGACTTGAATACATACCAAGGGAGATCTCCAGGACCGTTGGATTGAAAGAGGAGAGGTTGTATCCAACGTTATAATGCATTGAATGCATTCGACGCTTTATAGAATGAGTACAGCAAGACAGACACAGACAGCAGAGATGCAGTGATGCAGGGGCAAACATTCCAAACAGAGTAATGTTGCAGTTACAGGCGTTATAGCTTGAAAGTCTTCTTAGCCAAAAGAGGTAATGTCTTTAGTCTTCAAGATTCAAATGACAGGCTAGACAGATGTCTGGAGTTAGATAATGACATGGTTGACTTCTTTGGAGGGAAATCTGATGAAGATAATTTGAATATTATTTGACTAGATATTAAAAATATGTAGATCAAATAATATATGACATAAATTCACGTGTTTGGCTGAGCTTCGTTTATGAGTTGAGCAGACTTCAAAGCCTACTGGTGAGACGTGCTTTCAAGGCTACTATTGAAACATGCTGGTCCGCGCCTTGGAGAACTAACACTAAACTATTCTATTACAACCTTGATTCTAAGATAGTTGCCACACTAATCGGTACGCTGAACTTTTAGTCACGGTGCAATAGAATCAGAAGATGACTCAACCAAATCTAGAACCTGTGAGGGTCAATAATTTTAGCGCCTGCATCGAGGATGAAGCGTACCCCTTTTATCTCCAAGAGATACATCATGTCTTGAGGCAGATAGCCTGTAGTGGGATGGACATCCATCCCGATAATGAAACCAACTAATGTATCCAAATTAATCTGGTACACTGGGCTTTGAATATCTGGATATCTGGCTTTCAATCTATCATTGAATCGAAGGCCCACACCTATCAAAAAAGCAACAAGAACCGTGAACTGGGCAGGGGCTTATCCTGTAAATGCACTCCGGCGTGACAATTAGCAAATAATTGATTAAGTTTGCAATTTGACAGAGTTTCAGCCTGTGTATATGTGAACATACCTTTCCTCTCCATTTTGAGGGGTTTATATAGCCAACCAAAAAGGGATGAAAACTACTCATTAAATGCCAGAGCGTGAAAATCGGACACATTCATGGCCACGTCCGGAACGTGGGGCGTGTTTTCCGGTAGTAACTGCCCACGTTCATAACAACCGTTACTTTGTTCTCGAGCAGGGCGAGCATGCTCGCTTTGACCTTTCTTCCTGCTCGTTATGCCCTTGGCCCCCAAGCTTCAAGTGGAAGGCTACTCACTCATAATGTATAAGCGGCCAAGGATTTATCTCTACTTGCATATAACTTTGAGTTTGGATCTTGATGAATGCACGTGATTTAGTCGTGACCACAAGGTAAACGTGCTAGGCACATGACCGGAGCTTGGGCCTGGCACTTCAGTAATAATAATACTATAAATTTTTAATATGACATACATTTTCTTTTTTTGGTAATAGTAGTAGTATAATTTTTAAAATTTTAGGCATTATAATTAAAATGTTGGAATATAAAACCAACATCATTTTCTAACCAATGTAGAAAAAAAAATTCATTCAATATATATATTACCAATAATATATATATATATATATATATATATATATATATATATATATTAATAATAGTAGAAGTCTTTTATCTTATAGTTTTTGAAACCAACATTATTTTCTAACGAATGTGAGATACATCTCTTCTATTGTTGGTAAAATAATTTTATCTAAAAACTTTTAAACTAAAATAATTCTTTGTAACAAATGAGGAATAAATCATTTTTATTGAAGATAATTGCATAAAAAACCATGACCTATTTTAGTTTTTTCGTTTTGAACCATGTGTTTGTTTTTTCATGTAAAACCTCAAATACTTATTTATTATTTAAATTTTATAATATTGTTCAATTGAGCCGGATCAAATTGATCAGTTAAGATTTTTTGTTTAAAATAATCTTGGCCTCGTCGATGACTCACTAATATCAATGAGAATAAAAATGAAAAATACTAAAAAAAATGAAGGTCACATGAATAGCTTCAATTCTTCAGAATGAAATCTCACCGTGTGTAATGGATACAGATTGATGATCCATCACACATGCACTTAGGGCATCTCCAACGGTACCCCCCAAATCTTCAATTTGGGGGTTTGGTAACCAAAAGCTTGTTCCAACCGAACCCCAAACACAATACCAAATTTGGGGTTGGCTACAGTGTTACCCCAAATTTGGGGTTCCACTATAGCTACCCCCAAATTTGGTATTAGTTGGACCCATGCTATTAAATTAATTTTTAATAATTATACAATTGTTAAAATTATTTATAATATGATATTTTTATTTAAATGTATTAAAAATTAATAAATATCTAATATTATATAATATAAATAGTTAATAAATAATAATAATATTGAGTATTTTAAATTATTGAACATTACTAATTCAATAATTTTATAACATTTTTTTCTATTATTTGTAGATTTCGTTTACAAATAAATTAATAAATAAATTATTATACTAATTGGAGAACACCAATTTCACATTTAGACTAAAAAAATACATACATATTAAATTTAAAATTATTAGAACATTTATAAACTTAAAAAGTGCATACATTAACACATCACAAATAAAATGACATACAACTTAAAAAACACTGACATATAACTTAAAAAAAATACATAACTTAAAAAAAAGACATAATTAAAAAGTACTGACAAATAACTTTAAAAGGCATACAATTTAAAAATATGACCAACAAAAACTTAAAAGAACAACACTAAACATTAATAATACTATAAACTAGACAATAGCTAATATTCCGTGATATGACTTGTTGGTAGACCAAAATTAAATTGATCGAAAACATGTGAAGGCTGTTGAGATCCTTGCCCTTCATTTTGAGATCAATGTCTTTCATCCTCAAATCTATTGAATTGAGATTCTTCTCCTTGATGTGGAAATGATTGAAAACTCTCACCTTGACTTCTTTTTTGCATACTTTTTAATTGTTCACCGCGAAAAAATTCACGCATGATCGAATCGGGTATAGAATTCAAATCTTTGAATAGTATTTTATTTTCTTCCCTTTGTTTATGAATTTTATTACCAACCTTCAATTGCTCAACAAGTTCTTTGTTCTGGTGAATTATTTTTGACACATCTTTTTTTTTCCTTTTCCCTTTTGCTTGCTTTATCCCAATAGGTCGTTGGTTGAAGTATCACCGCTATCGTCATCGGTGATATTAATATTAAATGAAGACACGGGCGGAGACGCAAATGGAGAGAATTCTACCTCAGTTGTTGCTGACTGAGATAAACTAATATTGGTAGATTTCGTTGTTGTCGTTGCAATGTTCTCATTGCCAAATTTATCAATGTCTTTGAGAATGTTCCATACATGATCATATTTGAAGCATTTTCGGTATTTTCCATCTTCTGTTAACAATATTTTAGCACGATCTAACTGCAAAAAAAAACATTAAATTATATAATGTTAGATTTCGACAACAAAATGTGACATCTACTTACAGTATCTGCTTGAGAAGCTCCACTTGGATGCAAGTGTTTGATCGGTCATACGCAACCCTTTAATTTGGATATTGCACTAGTGATTAGATTCATTCTTTTTTGCAAAGATTTACTCGAGCGACATGGGTTCACAAACTTTGGATCCTTGCGAAATTCATTCTCAATTCTATCACAAAAAATTTATTTCGATTGGTTGATTCTTATGATTTGATTTTGAGAGACGTCAAGGTAAACATGACATAACTGTATATCGTCTTCAATTGAAAATGATACTTATCGGAAAGTTGAACTTATTTTTTTCAAGACTAAAGAAAATGAAGCAGGAATGGGATGCTTTCGTTCAATCTAATGTATCCCATTTATATAGTTCGAAATAAAAAGATAATATCAGATTACTCAAAATCTAATCCAACGGATGGCATTATAATAAGATTGATCTAATGGATGAGATGTATGTAGTGTCGTGTCCCATTAGCTCGGATAATTGAAAACTGTGATTGCACCGAAAGTTGAAGATATTGTCGGGTGTGCGTTATCATGTCCCATCGGCTCAGATAATTGAAAAATGTGATTGCACTAAAAGTTGAAGATATTGTCGTGTGTGCATTGTCATCTCCCATCATCTACCATGTTGAAAAATGTACATATAAGATTGGATTACACAAAATCTGATCCAACGGTTGACATGAGGATGAGATTGATTCAACGGATGACATATATTATAAATATGTTATATGCGGATTGGAAACAATTTGATCAACTTATCTTTATCAAAAAAATGAATTACAACATTGGAAGTCCATCAAATTTATCAGATTCAAGCTCGGATGATGATGATTGGGAAGTGATTGCTCAAGCCATTTCTAACAAGAATCAAGTCATCCTCAACTATCTCAATGAAGAAAACAGCCAAGGTAGATTTCAAGGCTCAGTTTTGGTCACATAGTAATCAATCGTGATCGAGAAGTTGATGCCCGTAATCTATTCAATGATTACTTTGCAGAAAATCCTATATTTCATGATGTGTATTTTCGTAGAAGATTTCGAATGAGAAGGGATTTATTCCTCCATATTCTTAATGCTATCAGTGCTCATGATGAATATTTCAATACGAAAAGAGATGCGGCTGGACGACTTGGCTTGTCAAGTTTTCAAAAAATAACAGCTGTATTTTGAATTTTGGCATACGGTTCACCGGAAAATGCTACTGATGAGTATGTAAAAATTGGCGAATCAACTGCTATCGAAAGTTTGAAAAGATTTTTTCGTGCTATTATCGAGGTATTTGGAGAGCAATATCTACGATCTCCTAAGTCTAACGATGTTTCCAGACTTTTCCTTATTGGGGAACGTCAAGGATTTCCTGGTATGTTAGGTAGTTTAGATTGCATGCAGGTGGAAAAACCGTCCAACAGCATGGGCAGGACAATATGCTGGTCGTAGTGGCTCTCCAACAATTATTCTCGAAGTTGTAGCTGATTATGATCTTTGGATATGGCATGCGTATTTTGGTTTACCTGGATCGAACAATCATATCAATGTACTAGAGTCTTCCAACATTTTTGCTAATCTTTCTCAAGGTATTGCTCCTCCTGCTCATTATGTCATTCAAGGAAAAAGTTATAACATGAGTTACTATTTAGCTGATGGCATATACCCAAAATGGTTTACACTTGTTCAAACTATCAAGGATCCACGAGGTTCAAAGAAGAATTATTTGCAATGAAACAAGAAGGATGTAGAAAAGATGTTAAGCGAGCATTTGGAGTACTCAAATCACGATTTGCTATTATTAGTGGGCTAGTACGTTATTGGCAGAAAAATGTTTTGCACGACATAATGACTGCATGCATTATTATGCATAATATGATAATTGAAGATGAATGTGATATGAGTGCATCAATTGAAGAACAAGATGAAGTAACAACTCCAACTGTTGAGGTAACAGATGATAACACTCGATTTTAAGAGTTTTTTCCTCGACATAGACAAATCAGGGATGAAGAGGCTCACATTGGACTTCGGAATGCCTTAATTGAACATTTATGGGAACAATTCAGTAATTCTGATAATTAGAGTAAAATATTATGTACTTTTTTCTATGAGCGTTTTTGCAATTGTTGTTGTTGTATGATTTTTTGTTATATTTTGTATTGATTGTAATATTTTATGGTATTTTCAAGTACCTTTATGTTTATTAAATTATATTTCTTCAATTTAGTTTTAAAAATTACTAATTTTTAAATATTATTAATGACATAAATAAAATTGGGTTGTGTATTAATTAGCGTGGCAACTGTGTATAGAACTTTGCCATAGAATAGTTTGTTTATAGGTTTCACAGGTTCAGCGGAAGACTTTAGTCATACTTCACCAGAAGACCTACAGCATCCAATGGCAGACCTTGTCTGCAAGTGTTCAAGCATGACGTGTCCTATCACCAAGTCTTAGTGGATTAATTAAATTCATCCTTTATCAGTTTGAATTTGAATTAAGACATTCCCGACGACTTTCGACTCGACTCGCGACCAGCGAAAGACTTTGCATTCTCGAACAAAGGACAAAGCAGTGAACATCTCTTACGCTTATACCAACTATAACAGACCTGCAACTTTGACTTTCCTACCTATCAGTTGCTACAACAACTCTACACCATTCCTTTCTCAGAGCCAGTGAAGACGAAATCTACAAGACAGCTCCATGCATTTAATGTATTCAACCTCATAGAGCTGTTACACTTCGTCTTCTCCAACGGATCTCAAGAATGCTCCAACTATAAATATTGTCATCAAAGACTGAAGAAAACAATGCTCTGAAATTCTCCAACAACTCAAAGTCTTTATACTCAATGCATTCAAGAGATCATAAACTGATCAAGAAGTACTCGACAACAATCAAGAAGATCTGCATCAACATTTATCTTAAGCTTCTTATTGTTGTTCCCTTTAACTATTCTTCTGCACAAATTGAATATCTTGTTTATCCAGATATTCAATTCCCAAACCCCCAAACACAAGTCAAATATTTTGTACACGATCCATTGGATATATTCTTTGTAATAGAACTAGTGGAAAATATAGTGCACATTTTAAATCCAAGGTTGATTGCCTTGGTGGTGGACGTAGCACTTTTTATAGTGTGAACCATCTCAAATACTTGTGTTCTTCCTTACTGTTGATTATTGCTTTGAACTGTTTCTTATTTCCTTTACTTATCGCTTCAACTGTAGACTTGAGTATTCAGCCAAGTCTACCGGTAGTTCTTCACCGGCAGACCTGAACTGTTTTCCTTACAAGACTTCCGCTACTTCAATCTCCTTAATAGATTACAAGTGCTTGTTTTATGAACTTATACAAAAGTTTTTAAGTGTCTAATAAGCTATTCAACCCCCCTTATAGCATATTATTGTGCCCTTTGGGACTAACAGTTCCAACGCCTCACCACCTATCTCGTACACATCGGGTTTGCTCCATCCAAAACGGATACATCTCTCTTTGTCTACTCCCATCAAAATCTCCTTGTCTATGTTCTTGTCTACATGGACGACATTCTCATCACTGGTAATTCCACGATCTCTCATCCATTCTCCCATAGTCTTTTATAATTGTCTCTCAAAGACTTGGGCCCTCTTCACTTCTTCCTAGGAATTCAAGCCCACAAACTTCCTTCGGGTTTGTTCATCTCGCAACGTCAATACATTGTCGGTTTACTCACTCGTACCGGTATGCTTGCTGCCAACCATGTCTCACTCCTCTTTCAACTTCTGACAAACTTTCTAAACACCATGGTCAACTCTTTTTGGACCCAACAAAGTTTATGTCAAATAGTTGGTGCCCTTCAATATCTCACTCTCACTCGCCCCGACTTGGTATTTCCCGTCAACAAAGTTTACCAATTTGTGCACTCTCCAATGGAATCCCATTGGTCCACTGTCAAACGTATTCTTCGATATCTTAAGCATACATTAGACTATGGTCTCCTACTCACCCAAGATACCTCAACACAGTTACAAGCCTTCTCGGATGCTGATTGGGCTTGTTGCATTGATGATCGAAAATCTACCGGTGGATTCACCATCTACCTTGGAGCCAATTTGATTTCATGGTCCTCTCGCAAACAACGTACGGTTGCCCGCTCGTCGACCAAATCCGAGTACAACGCACTGGTTGATATTGCCACCAAATTAACATGGCTCCAATCGTTGTTGTGCGAACTCAAGGTCATCTCTTCACTGCCGATTCTTTGGTGTGGCAATATTGGTGCCACTTACCTCTCGACCAATCATGTGTTCCATGCTCGGATGAAACATATAGAAATTGACTTTCACTTTGTCCGATAAAAGGTCACTCGTCGAGAACTTACTGTCCAGTTCATCTCCACCAAAGACCAGATTGCTGACATTTTGACAAAGCCGCTGTCATCACCTCGTTTTCAATTTCTTTGAGACAAGCTGCGGGTGATCAACCTACCACCCTCAACTTTCGGGGGGATATTGAACCATGTGCATGAATCGACTAACCAATAAGGCACGGGAGTCTAATAGTCTAATGTCTTAGTATTCCATTCCCTTATATTATTCTATGAATCTCTCTCTTCCGGTAACAATTGAATACATATATATATAAAGCTCTCTCACCCACTAATTAGGTGAGTGTGGGTTATCATTATTATTTGTGAAGAGTTGAATTATTGGTTCTAACTAATCTAATCACTTTCCTCTTAAGCTAAGGAAATGAACATTTCTCTTGCCCTTCCTCTACTCTAACAGGGTCATTCAAAAACTCTTTCTCGTAGATCTTTAACCCGTTGACGCAAAGAACTATTTATCTTACCCTTTATCAACCAACCAATTTTGACCTAATTGTTTACCGCCCTCTCCGAATCTCATTTCTCCATTGGGGCTCGACGAGATCCACGAAAACTTATTGTTTTTACCTTCAATTTTTAGATCTAAAATGTTCAATTGTTTGAGATCCCAACAACGGCTGCAATGGAGATGAGGAGAGAAAGAAAGACAGAGGAAGCGGGAGGGAGAGAGAGATGGGGATGTACTTATGTCAAAGTCTTGATCGGCAACAGTCTTGGTGTTGTAGTGGTAGCGTGGCGTGGCATTTGACAGAATATTAGGGTGGTAGATGGTGTGACGATGATGATGAAGAAATTAGGAATGATTAAATTGGAAGAAAAAAATTTAAGTTGTGTAGTGTGACCAACAAGTGCTATTAGCAAGGGTATTTATGAGTTCTTGTAAAAAAAATCAAATGTTTCAAAAAAGAATGAAGTTTTTAATTCAAAAACCAAGACTGGGTGATTAACGTGACACGTTTGATAAAGTACGACGATTAAAGTGTGAAAAACAATAGTAAAGTGAGTTTAACATATTTTCTGTAATAATAGGATGACCAAATTAAGAATTAAGCCTTTCTTTTATTACAAAAAAGTCATCAATTAAAGAAATATACCTTTTTTAGCCCTTAATTCTTCTAAATACACCCTCTTATTTTTTATTACATCCCAAAACCTCTAAATACACCCCAACATTTTGCATGTTCCAACTTCTAAGTCTATGGAAGAGTATGTAAATAGATAACACGTTACATTTGTTATCACTTTCTCATCATTTTGGTTTGTGGTCGTCGCTATGGACGCACCTCTTCCGACGAATAAGCCTCCACCACATCCTCCTCCATTGTTCTAAAGTAAGTGAACAAGTCACCAAAACATCTTCCTCGACTTGTTGCATTGCGTCATGTTTAGCCATGGTTAGTCAAACACCTCTAGATTGTTCGGCCAGGGCTTGCCAAAGATTTACAGGTGTTCAGCCAACCAGTAGTGAAGATGAACAAACTCATATTTTGTGTGTTCAATCTATGCCCACCCTTCGTGACAACATTGTTGCGAACGTCAAACACAAAGAGTGATGAAGTTTAGTAAGTTAGAGAGAGAGAGAGAGAGAGAGAGAGAGATGGAATGGAATGGAATGGTTGTGATTGAGCTTTTGGTTTCTTCCTTGCTCGTGTTCGGTTTTGCTTGCTCATGCATTGGTTTGAAATGGGAGTGCCAAACAATAGTGTATGAATGAGAAAATATTGGTTTTTAAACAAATATTTCAAGAAGGGTAAAATAGACAATGTATGGGGGTGTATTTAGTATTTTAATGAATTGAAAATCAAGAAGATGGGTGTATTGATTACATTTTAATATGGAGCAGCATTGTTATTTTTGCTTGTTTATACTTTTTTTAAAGTTACATCAAGTTTAACTATAAATACTATCATGTTTTTAAAATGAAAGAAAATAAAATGAACTTTAATTTTCAAAGGGTTTTTTTTTTCACGGACAAACCAAAACAAGAACACACCCTTGCAAAAGTAGTTTCTTTTTTACTCTTTCTTACATATTATATAAAGTCGATTAATGCTACTGTTTACTTTAAATAGTCGTGATGCTAGAAATTTAACTCTCTCCGTTCTACCATAAAGAATCATAACAAATTTGTTAACATCAATGAGAATAAAATTGAAATGTTATAAAGATAATAAATTTAATTTTTGAAGGTGGGCTTTTAGTGAATCATTTCAAATAGTATAATGCACTATTTAATAAGAACCGATGGTAAATGAAGTTTCGTCTATTTTAAGAAAAAATGTTATGAAGGGACCCAACCTAGGTCCCCCTAACGTGGGACGACCACGTGGACTCCGGTCGGACTTAGGCAGGTCCCACCAGAAACCGATGACCCTCAACTAGCCGACCACCATCGACGACCATAAGCCAACCGACCTCTGCCCTCGATATGTCCTAGACCATTCCGAACATATGAACAACACCTGACCACACGGGCGAAGACCACTTATACTCGGCCGACAACTCTTCTATGGTAGGATAGACCTGACCCATAGCCTGTACATAGCATCCAGATGTCTTCCTCACAAAAGTTGGACAAGCCATGCAAGCCGCCATATCTTATCGGCTCATCAACCGCCTACAATTGGCACATCACACGCAACCTATTGACCACTTAGGAACTGCCAGCAAGCCAACCAGGGAACAAGTCCCACCATCAGGGACCCCCAAGCCACTCATGATCCCAAATATAAGCTACTATAAAAGGACACATTTCCCTTGAAGAAAGGTAAGATTTACTTTGTATTCTAAGACTTACAAATCTCCGTGAACTATCGACTTGCCCCTGAACACATGTTACCTACCCAAGATGAGGACATGATTGATGCTCTCAAATTCTTAGACGACAAAATTAATGGCAAGCACCTGCCGAAAATTGCTCCTCTCTCATAGTCTCGCTCTATCTTTCTCATCTTACCACTCACCATTCGCCACTTGCGCATCTTTGGTCTGGTGAGCAAATCGAGCAATTGAGTTTGTGCGGGTGGAGATCAAGAATAAGAAGAAATAAATTAGGGAATCGATGACAAAAGTGCAGAAGAGTTTGGTGGCGGCACCGCTACTGGAATTGGGGAGATGGGAGGGGAGGCTGGTGGACGGGGAGGTTTCGGAGCTAGACGCTGCAATGGAAGAGCTAAAAGAGTCGAAATAGGCGGAGAAGATGAAGATGAATTGGGTATGAAATTTTCAATTGACCCCCTTATTATGATAATGTTATCTATAACCGCCTGTTTTGTGCATGTGAGTGGCACATGCTCATTTAACGACAATAGACAAATGACGTTAGGCTAGGGACTAACGGTGAACAAAAAATATGGTCTTTGGTCAATGGTGATTTCCCGGCAACGGAACCACTTGATTCACGCCACAATGATGGGGTGACTAAGCTGGTAGTCCACGTAATGGATCGGAGATGACGTGTCTTGTTGCTGATGATCACGTCGGTGTATGTGGGTATCGGAGGTACCAAGTTTGATAAGATATATGGGCTTTGTGTTTTCTCTTTGATTGTTGGTCACCTGAAAGGAAAATTACCGTTAGGGTGCTGGGGGTTTCCTAGCTACAGCCCTCCGGTGTGAGAGTCAGTAATCAGGGTGTTGGGTATGTGCCAGAGCTAGGTGTTCCCTTAAGCTTCCGGGGGGTCTATTGGTAGTAGTCTTTTTGATGTATATAGTGTGAAGTTGAGGGACTGATGATGAGTTTGGTCAAAAATCATGGACTAATGGTGCATTTAGCCCTCGAAAAAAAGACTCATAGGCCTTCTTCCCCAAAAAATAAAAAGAAAAAGAAAAAGAAAATTTTAATCAGTTCACCATATCCAATGGTGCCCGCATGAATCCCTCGTTCTGTCTCTCACCTATAGATAGAGTTGTCAAACGGCCCGGCCCAAGCCCACTGGGCCTCTCTTAACGCCGACCGGGCCAGGCCGAAATAGTGACGGGCCTCATAGAACTCAAGCCCAGCCCATGCACATTTCGGGCCTATGGGCAAAAAAATAACTATTTTTTTATTTAAAAAAACTCACAAATTAGCCAATAAAAGTTATATAACACAACAAAAGTTCAAAACACACATACTTACTAGTCTAACTTACACAATTATAAAGCAAAAATGAAACTAAAGCAAATATAAACAAATGTAGTAACTTCAACAATTAAACGAAACAGAAACTAGAAACACTATAATGTTACTGACCAAAGAAAAAATATATGTGCTACTTGAAGGGTATTTTTTTCAAAAAAGTTATAACCAAATTGAAGTTCATCATACTGTCCCCAATTTTTTAATATGTGTTTTATGAGGATAGACAAAGTTTTTCGGGTTCTAGTTTGCAAAACCATACTAACTAGCAAATGTTCATTTTTTTTATTCACCCGACACAATCTAGCATTTAAAATTTATTTTTTATCAAGTTTATACTATTGAGGCTTTTTATTAGCTAATATCAGATAGAGATACTCAATTAAATAGATCAGTTTCGAAAAAATTATTAACCACAACCATACTAAACTAGATTTTAACTTCAAAGATCAACTCAATTTCCTCTTTGTAAGTGTCACTTCCATCAATTTAGAATATGAGTTTTAACCAAAAAGAGAACAATGATTTGGAAATAGATTATATTGTGTCATAAATTTATCTAACCAAAAGAAAAAAAAGTAATCTAAATGAATGTCTAATAGTTTTTTTCTTTTTAGATTTATGTTTTAGTTTTTAATTTTGTAATTAAGTTTAAGTGTTTAACTTTATGATCAAGCTGGGCTGGGCTTTTCGGGCTTTTTAAGGTTGGGCCAAACACGGTCCGCGGCCCTGTTGGGCCGGGCCAAAGAGGTCTGACTTTTTCAGGCCTTCTAAATTGAGGCCCAGACCCTTGAAATGTTGGGTGGTCTGGACCGGGCCTATGTGTCGGGCTCAATTTTGACAGCTCTACCTATTGAATCCCTCTCGTTCTCTCTCTCACCTCTAGAACTTTCATCTTCCACCGACCCATTTGCAACCTTTTCTTTTTCAACAACCCCATAATTAAACCTCTTAGCCAACGATTCCAAATCATCATGAACCTGCTGACTACTAACCCCAACGTGAGGTCGCTGCCTATTCATATCCACGCGTCATCGACACTTCCTCATGTCGAAACGGCACAATGAGCCTCCTAAAAAACTGTTGAACCACACCATTCAAACTAGCTCCAAAGTCCGCTCCAGCTTGCCCTAGTTTATTTCCAATATTGAAAATTGTCGACACCCCATCATTAATCCCCGATGAGTTACTATGAATTGCAGGTCCAAAAGTCCTTTACGAAATTCTGAGCATGAAACTCGACATCGAACAACTTCGTAGTTTGAGGATTAGGCCATGAAAATGAAGGAGGGGTTATGTTAGATTGAATTAAACTTGTGAATCCTTATGTTAATCTGTTGGCCAAGTCTAATCCATGTCGCTGCATTTCTTCCCAAACTTCAAATGATCTCTCAACTGACATCCTAATGTATAATCAAAGCTCTATTCTTTAGTAGGACGAACCAAAACATCATAGGGTTTCATGGGATTCTATATGCGAGAGAGAGAACGAGAGGGATTCATGTGGCCACCATGTTAGATATGGTGAACTGATTGACTTATTCTTTTATTTTTTCTTTTTCTTTTCTTTTTCTTTTTTGAGGAAGATGGCCTATGAGTCTTTTTTACAAACCCTAGGGACTTGATTGAAAATTGTGATATAAGTTTTTTAGCCCTTACTAAATGCTCGTGGGTAACTTAACGGTATTTCGTTAACGACATTCATCAAAATGACTGACACTGAAAAAATTTAATACTCAAAGGACCCAAATTTGACAAAAAAATATTAAGAGACTAAAACTGTGATAGGCCTATAATCAAGGGACCATTTATATGCTTCGCCCTTTCCTTTTTATATTCAACAATGATAATATTAAATTATTAGTGGCTACATAAGTTATTTAATTCATAAATCTCAATTAAACACAAAAATGTTGACTACGTTAGCCACTAAAATTATAAGTTCAATGTGGAGACAAAATTCTTAAGAAACAACCTCCCTTACCGTTACTCACCTTTTTCCAACAATCTTCACACACCCATTACCATCAATAATTTCATTTTCCTTTAAATCCTTACCTACAAATATCACCATTAGAGTTATCAAATATAGGTCAGCCGAGCTCACCTGATATTATATTGGATTGGACTTTAGGGTCCATGTTTTGTGTGGGCTTGAACTTTAGCTTTGGTGGCCTGGATAAATTTTGGGCCAACCCAACTCGACCCAATTTTAATGTGTGTCCCAGTGGGTTTGGTGCGGGCTTGGACTGGCCCAATCCATTGACAGTTCTAACCACCATTCAACCAACTATCTCATGAAACAATCGTGAGTTGCAACCACATGGACGTCAATTTATGCCCATAGAAGCCTATGTTAATTGGTGGGCAAAAATGGACATGCCTATTTTCGCCCACTTACAATATTTTATGCGCCCATATCCATCATTTAACGAATGGTTTGGGTTGCCAAATGGACATGGACATTGATGTGGTTACGTAACAGGTGCCAAAGAGGAGTTAGTCTTTAGTATGTTAGTGGCTCATTATGTTAGTTATCTCTTAGGCATCCATTAATTAGTGGAGATTATGGGTTAGTTAGTACTCCCTCCGTTCCGAGCAAATAGTCGCCGTTTGAAAGTAATTTTTTTTTTAAAGAAAATGACTATTTCAGTAGTTCTTTAGTAATAAATTAACATTTTTATACCTTAATTTTTGAAAGTGTACTCTTTAAGTGAAACATCTCAAAAATGAATAGTAGACTATTTGCCCACAACGGAGGGAGTAAAATGCAAGTTAGTAGGCGAAGTGCATCTAGCGGAGTCACTGACCCAAATTCTTAGTTCTCGACATTTGTTTGTTGTTCTTGCAAGAAAGAGGTTATTATAAATATCCAACACTACATTAATAAAACATACAGAAAATTGCTCAAAATTTACTTCTAAATCTAATCTACCTTTTTAAACTCTTATTTTATCCCTACTAAATTCTACTATTATCAGACACAAATTGTCAATCATTGAAAAGAATATTAAGAATACTATCAATAACATGTCTTAGAATTTTGTAAGCACCAATTGTTGAGAATGAGATGCTTGATTACCATGACAAACATGCTAGTTCCCCCCGGTTGTAGGACTTTGTTGGACCTCAAAGGGGGGTACAGGGGGGCGCGGGTTCCAGCGGTACAGACTATTGAGTTTTGGATAAGGCGGTCGTGTCTTGTCGGCACAAGGCGACCGCGTGTCTAAGAAGGATTTACGAACAATGTTACTGTGAAATAAGTGGTCGTGTAAACAGGTAAGACGACCGTGTTCGACAATGATGCGGTCACGTCATGCTGTGGAAGGCGGTCGCGTTGTAGCGGCAATTGTGTTTGTCCGGTTTTATTAATTAGGCTTTTGAGGTTTGATATTGTATCTAGAGCTGTCAAAATTGAGTCCGGCCCATACCCGACTTTTCAAGGGCCTGGGCCTCAAATCAGAAGGTTTGGAAAACTGGGTCTTTTTGGCCCGGTCTGACAGGCCCGTGGGTCGTGACCGGTCCGAATCTGACCGATCATACGATTGACAAAGTTAAACTTAATTAAAAATTAAAAACTAAAACATAAAATCTAAAAATCAAAAACTAAAAAAAACATATCAGACTTTCATTTAGGCTATTTTTTTTTCTTTTTTTTTGCTTTTGGTTGGATGAATTTATGACACAGTATGATCTATTTCCAAATCATTGTTTTTTTTTGATTGAAACTCATATTCTAAATTGATGGAAGTGACACTTACAAAGAGGAACTGAAGTTGATCTTCCAAGTTCCAATATAGTTTAGTATGGTTGTGGTTAGTAATTTTATCGAAACTGATCTATTCAATTGAGTATCTCTATCTGATATTAGCTAATAAAAAACTTTAATTGTATAAACTTGATAAAATATAAAATTTAAATACTAGATTGTGTTGGACGAATAAAAAAATGAACATTTGCTAGTTATTATGGTTTTGCAAACTAGAATCTGAAAAACTTTGTCTATCCTCAGAAAACACATACTAGAAAATTGGGGACAGTATGATGAACTTCAATTTGGTTATAACTTTTTTGAAAAAAAATACCCTTTAAGTAGCACATGTATTTTTTCTTTAGTCTATAACACTATAGTTTTTATAGTTTCTATTTTGTTTAATTATTGAACTTACTACCTTTGTTTATGTTAGCTTTGGTTGCACTTTTGCTTTATAATTGTGTAAGTTAGACTAGTAAGTATGTGTGTTTTGATGTGTCATAGAAATTTTATTAGCTAATTTGTGAGTTCTTTTTAATAAAAATATAGTTATTTTTTTGGCCCATAGGCCCGAAGCACGCATGGATTGAGCTTGAGTTTTATGAGGATCGTCATTGTTTCGATCCGGCCTGTCGTTAAGCGAAACCCGGTTGGCTTGGCCCGCTTGGGCCAGGCCGGTCTGGTCCTCCTTGTTTGACAGCTCTAAGGCCATGTTTAATGTAGCTTATGAGTTAGTGTTTATGGCTTATGACTTCTCATAAGTCATTTAGAGAGTGTTTGATTTCAAATGTGGAGTAATAAGTCATAAATAGAGTACAAGCCAACTAAAGCACAACTCACCTTATAAGTCAAAAGCATTCGAGCTGGTGCTGAAGACTTATCAGATCAAAAAAACGGATGAACAGTTGCATTAAATAAAATTTTCATATTCCAAAACTACCCTCATTTAATAATAATAATAATAATAATAATAATAATAATAATAATAATAATAATAATAATATTATTATTATTATTAATATTAATAATAATATTAATATTAATATTATTATATTTAAATACTATTTCAACTTATTAATCAAACACACACACACTAACTTATGAAAGCTAATAAGCACTTTTAAAAAGCTAAATCAAACATCATCAGTCATTAGTCATCAGTCACAAGTCATAAGTAATAAGTTATCAGTCATAAGTAATAAGTCATCAGCACATATCAATAAGCTAAATCAAACGGACCCTAATTGTATCCTTATATATAATTGTAACCCTAAAACTGTTTTAAGGTTGATATTAATAAAATTTCGATAGTCCGTTGGCCTCAATCTCTCTACCTTCTCTGTGATTAATCTTGCCATACTCTGCTAATTTGTGTTGCAAGTCTTCTATTGTACACAACAACAACTAAATCCTAGTAAACTTTTAGTCAAAATTGAATCAAGTTAGATCAATAAAACTTAAAATGTAATTATTTTCTTTGGGACAAGGGAGTATCAATCAGGGTTCACCTTCTTGATTTAATAATTTTGTGTATCATAATTTATTTTTCTTTAATCTTATTAATTTGAGGTTTCTTCATAAGTGATCACTTCAACGTGAGTGGTTACAAAACTAACCTGACTTATAGAAAAAAAATCTTATATGACCGGATTTAAATTAAAAACCCAAAAATACCCTTGTTGAGTCGATTAATCATCTCAACTCAACTTCAACTCAACCTTTTTAAGTCCGAGTACTCAACCCTTTAAGTCGATTACTCAACCTATTGAGTCGATTACTCAACCATTTGAGTCGAGTACTCGACCCTTTGAGTCGAGCACTCAACTCATGATTGACTCATAAGTCGAGTACTTCAAACTCCTTGAGTCAATTACTCAACTATACATGAGTCGATCATGAGTTGATTAATCGATTCATCGGTTGATCATGAGTTAATTAATCAATTCATGAGTCCATTATCATAATTGGGGTAGAGAAAAAGACGAATAAAATTAGGGTTTAAATCTCTGACTACTATTTATGGAGCTAGCACTTATAACGGCGATAAGGGAAAATAGATTATAGGATATTTTGGAAAGTTTATAAAAGAAATTGGTTAAAAACCATAAAAGATAAAATCACGTGTTACCTAGTATACTTACCAATTGCTCTATTTCTATTCTATTAACTTTCACACTTTATTTATTCTTCAATTCTTAGAAAAAAAAGTCGAAAATTAAATCGGTATAACAAAGTCGAACACACCACAACGCCATATCTGACCACAGTGAAAAAAATAACCCAGGCAAAGGCAGGACCTTCTCTTTGAGGGCTAAATCGAATCGAAGAGAGAAACCTTTGCGAAAAATAGGGCTTTCTATTTCCTAGGCTCCAAGTCATCATCCATCCGTACGCTTTCCGTCGAGTCGGACTCATTTCGTCGCCCCCCCATTCTCCCTCTGATCTTCCCCCTGTATAATCCATCTCGAAAAGGTTCGATTTTCTCTATCCTAATTCATTTCTTATTATTTTTTGTACACAACATAGATACTCTTATACACGTTTAGCATATTCTTGGAAGCCCTAAGTTATGATTCGACGCGATGTTGTGATTGGTTATCCTTGATTTTGATCTCAAAGTTAGCAATTTGTTTGCATTTTGAGCTACATTTCCTATTATTTTTGCTTCTTAATTGCAATTTGCAAATGGGTTTAATAGTTTTGTTTTGGGTAGCCCAGATCGTGTTAAGTCGGTGTTAGCTTACATCTTTAATTTAATTTTTAATTTTTCTGGGTTTTGAGCATTTGTTAGTAACTTGTCTGTGATAACATGCACCAAACTTATTTTACTAGTTTTAGTACTCTTAGGAATTCATTATAATGGTTGTTCAACTTTTTAAACTGGAAGGCAGGTTACTAATCATATGAGCTGATTTGGAATTACATTAGAATGTTAATTAGTAGAGCAATATTTGCTACTTGAAATGATTGAAACTTATACCCAGCTCAGCTCGATTTACTAGGGGTCCCAATCAATTGCCATGGGTTACATGGATCCTTTTTTGCTACATTGCTCTGTACAATGCAAGCTTGTTGGTCAAACCAGACTCTCTGCTGATGTGAAGTAACGGGGACTAGTACGCTGAGGTAGGTTCCAGAATTTGATTTTTGTGGAGCAATATTACTAAGTGCTTGCAAAAGAACAAAAAAATATTCAATTTAACTTGAATGGTAATGATACAAGTTTTATATAGCAAAAAGCAAACTTATCAGCTATGCCAAATGTCAGGTTTTGTTTAGCTCTATCAAGCATTTTCCCCTTCTTTTCTCTTTCTATATCCTGGCTGGCTGGTTTGGATAGCCTCATTTCACTCATGTGATATGATATTTGTGTGTGCATTAGGTTCAATGAAAGTGTAATCTTTCTATTTTTTAAAGGCATTTGGGGGTGAGTGGGTGAGCGGTGACATCTATATTTTAATATACTATCTTACCTAACTTTTGAAAATCCCCATAAGAAGATAGTCCCTCAATTTGCATTTGTATATGCCAAAAAGTACTTGATAAACAATGGGATGTTCCGAATGTGTTAATGTCCTACACTCCTTCCAAAATTATGGTGTCAGATTCTTCTACATTGGGATGCCTGCGAAAATGAGTTTTTCGAACTTAATTTTATAACTGTGATGGTTTTCAATTTTGCGTGTACTATAGGCGAATAGGTAAATAAAAACACCCCAGATATGTATACATATGCATATATGCGCACGTTTATTTACTTATATATGTGTCAAGTTGAATGCCACGGAAGTATCCCCTTAATATTAGGGGATACCTTTTAGCCTCTTTATTGAGGTGGAGGATGGGTCCTTTGAATTCTTCTCCAAAAGTGCCTTATTGACTATTCACAAGCCAAGTTAAGGAAGTCAGAGGTGGAGTTGGTTTATATTCCAGTCTTAGAGTTCTAAAGAAATGCTTTCCATCTTACTTATTGCTCTTATGTTTTGTAGGTTACTGTTCGAGTAATTTTTCAATTTACAGAACTCTATTCTTCTCCCTTTGGTATCTATCAAACAAGTATGTGTCTATACATCGCAACAGGCTTTTATCGAAGTTTAGATTACTACTAAGGCAGAAGATTAGTGATCTCCTTTTCGTATTTAATTACTGGAATTTCCGCAGGGTAGTGAAATGCAAGTAATGAACTAACTAACATTCATGTGGGGGGCTTAGAGGGGTATGAAAGTGGCAAGCAATGCCCCATAGAAATCTTTGCTAGACTATTTTGTTGTATGGTGATGCTCAGAATGGATTAATTGCCTATAGTTTTGAGAATCTACTTATCAAAAAAAATTAAATAAAAAATTGCCTATAGTTTTGAGAATCTGAGTATTTTTCAATCATTTTAATCTGCTGTGGTCATAAACTCATATGGAGTTGCTTAACAATAATCAAGTGAAAGGGTTGGCGGATTCTTTTCAGGGCAGTGAAATGCAAGTAATGAACTAACTAACATTCATGTGGGGGGCTTAGAGGGGTATGAAAGTGACAAGCAATGCCCCATAGAAATCTTTGCTAGACTATTTCGTTGTATGGTGATGCTCAGAATGGATTAATTGCCTATAGTTTTGAGAATCTACTTATCAAAAAAAATATAAAAAATTGCCTATAGTTTTGAGAATCTGAGTATTTTTCAATCATTTTAATCTGCTGTGGTCATAAACTCATATGGAGTTGCTTAACAATAATCAAGTGAAAGGGTTGGCGTATTCTTTTTGCCGTTGTCTCAGACCACATCATCAGATTGCCGTTTCCCGCAATGTGTCTTTGAGAAGACATGTACAACCTAAACATTTAGGGATTTTGTCATGGACTCATGGCTGGTGGAGTGATGATGCGTGTGGAGAAGTCATGATTTTGCCACATTCCCTCGCTTTCGCTTGCTTGTTCTATCATTTATTCTTGGTCAAACCACTTCTGCCCGTGCATATATAACACCTGATTTACTTGTGAGTTCTATATGTAGTTGGGTGTATGGGGGTTCCCTCAAAACACTTTGTTAGGCCTTAAGCTGAAATAAAAAAAGCAATGGTCAACTGATAAAATCAACATCCTTTAACAATACTAACAATCTTTAAAGTATATTTCCCTTAGTATTTCTCCTATGTAAGCCAATGGAATCAACAATTGGTCAGTAATGATATTTAGTAAAAAAGAAGCAGCAGTTTTATGTGATGGTTGAGCCAAAAGGATTGTAGCTTCTCCTCTCCAAGGATCTCCAGCCTATAATCTCGAGTTCAACATTGGTAGTCACAGAATTCTTTCTGTCGCAGGATTTTGGGCATTTGCTTTCTAGTCTCTACAATAGGACTGTGGTCTTTCCTCATTGATAGGGACACTAAGGATCCCCGTGACTGAAAGGAGTAAACTTGGTGTTTGGTGTTTGTTATCTATAATTATTTTTTGGTTGGATAAGGACCAAGTTATTCATCTCAACTGTTATGTACACGGTATGGAGATGGGTTATTTAGTAATTTTTTCATATGCTATACTTGAATATATTTTTTATGCCTATATCGCTCTAAAAACCAGTCTTGCTAATCTGATCAATACTACTTAGCTTTAACAACTTGGTGATTGGTCTATGATATGACACTGCTTACATTTGGAGAT